>JACSYO010000291.1:0-47157 GCA_016806645.1 Ophiodon elongatus | reverse complement strand
AAGGAAGACTCTCATTTTGCCCCTGAGTCCAGAACCCCTATGAATGAAGACTTTCATTGTGGCCCTGAGTCCAGACCCCCTATGAAGGAAGACTCTCATTGGCCCTGAGTCCAGACCCCCTATGAAGGAAGACTCTCATTGTGGCCCAGAGTCCAGACCCCCTATGAATGAAGACTTTCATTGTGGCCCTGAGTCCAGACCCCCTATGAAGGAAGACTCTCATTTTGGCCCAGAGTCCAGACTCCCTATGAAGGAAGACTCTCATTGTGGTTGTGGCCCTGAGTCCAGCCTCACTATGAAGGAAGACTCTCATTGTGGCCCTGAGTCCAGACCCCCTATGAAGGAAGACTCTCATTGTGGCCCAGAGTCCAGACTCCCTATGAAGGAAGACTCTCATTGTGGCCCTGAGTCCAGACCCCCTATGAAGGAAGACTCTCATTGTGGCCCTGAGTCCAGACCCCCTATGAAGGAAGACTCTCATTGTGGCCCTGAGTCCAGACTCCCTATGAAGGAAGACTCTCATTGTGGTTGTGGCCCTGAGTCCAGACCCCCTATGAAGGAAGACTCTCATTGTGGCCCTGAGTCCAGACCCCCTATGAAGGAAGACTCTCATTGTGGCCCTGAGTCCAGACTCCCTATGAAGGAAGACTCTCATTGTGGCCCTGAGTCCAAACCCCCTATGAAGGAAGACTTTCATTGTGGCCCTGAGTCCAGACCCCCTATGAAGGAAGACTCTCATTTTGCCCCTGAGTCCAGAACCCCTATGAAGGAAGACTTTCATTGTGGCCCTGAGTCCAGACTTCCTATGAAGGAAGACTCTCATTGTGGCCCTGAGTCCAGACCCCCTATGAAGGAAGACTGTCATTGTGGCCCAGAGTCCAGACCCCCTATGAATGAAGACTTTCATTGTGGCCCTGAGTCCAGACCCCCTATGAAGGAAGACTTTCATTTTGGCCCTGAGTCCAGACTCCCTATGAAGGAAGACTCTCATTGTGGTTGTGGCCCTGAGTCCAGCCTCACTATGAAGGAAGACGTTCATGGTGGCCCTGAGTCCAGACCCCCTATGAAGGAAGACTCTCATTGTGGCCCAGAGTCCAGACTCCCTATGAAGGAAGACTCTCATTGTGCCCCTGAGTCCAAACCCCCTATGAAGGAAGACTCTCATTGTGGCCCTGAGTCCAGACTCCCTATGAAGGAAGACTCTCATTGTGGCCGAGTCCAGACTCCCTATGAAGGAAGACTCTCATTGTGGTTGTGGCCCTGAGTCCAGACCCCCTATGAAGGAAGACTCTCATTGTGGCCCTGAGTCCAGACTCCCTATGAAGGAAGACTTTCATTGTGGCCCTGAGTCCAGACCCCTTATGAAGGAAGACTCTCATTGTGGTTATGGCCCTGAGTCCAGACCCCGTATGAAGGAAGACCCTTTCATTGTGGCCCTGAGTCCAGACCCCCTATGAAGGAAGACTCTCATTGTTTTCCTGAGTCCAGACCCCCTATGAAGGAAGACTCCCATTGTGGCCCAGAGTCCAGACTCCCTATGAAGGAAGACTCTCATTGTGGTTATGGCCCTGAGTCCAGAACCCCTATGAAGGAAGACTCTCATTTTGCCCCTGAGTCCAGAACCCCTATGAAGGAAGACTTTCATTGTGGCCCTGAGTCCAGACTCCCTATGAAGGAAGACTCTCATTGTGGCCCTGAGTCCAGACCCCCTATGAAGGAAGACTGTCATTGTGGCCCTGAGTCCAGACCCCCTATGAATGAAGACTTTCATTGTGGCCCTGAGTCCAGACCCCTTATGAAGGAAGACCCTTTCATTGTGGACCTGAGTCCAAACCCCCTGTGAAGGAAGACTCTCATTGTGGCCCTGAGTCCAGACTCCCTATGAAGGAAGACTCTCATTGTGGTTGTGGCCCTGAGTCCAGCCCCACTATGAAGGAAGACGTTCATGGTGGCCCTGAGTCCAGACCCCCTATGAAGGAAGACTCTCATTGTGGCCCTGAGTCCAGACTCCCTATGAAGGAAGACTCTCATTGTGGCCGAGTCCAGACTCCCTATGAAGGAAGACTCTCATTGTGGTTGTGGCCCTGAGTCCAGACCCCCTATGAAGGAAGACTCTCATTGTGGCCCTGAGTCCAGACCCCCTATGAAGGAAGACTCTCATTGTGGCCCAGAGTCCAGACTCCTTATGAAGGAAGACTCTCATTGTGGCCCTGAGTCCAAACCCCCTATGAAGGAAGACTTTCATTGTGGCCCTGAGTCCAGACCCCCTATGAAGGAAGACTCTCATTTTGCCCCTGAGTCCAGAACCCCTATGAAGGAAGACTTTCATTGTGGCCCTGAGTCCAGACTTCCTATGAAGGAAGACTCTCATTGTGGCCCTGAGTCCAGACCCCCTATGAAGGAAGACTGTCATTGTGGCCCAGAGTCCAGACCCCCTATGAATGAAGACTTTCATTGTGGCCCTGAGTCCAGACCCCCTATGAAGGAAGACTTTCATTTTGGCCCTGAGTCCAGACTCCCTATGAAGGAAGACTCTCATTGTGGTTGTGGCCCTGAGTCCAGCCTCACTATGAAGGTAGACGTTCATGGTGGCCCTGAGTCCAGACCCCCTATGAAGGAAGACTCTCATTGTGGCCGAGTCCAGACTCCCTATGAACGAAGACTCTCATTGTGGTTGTGGCCCTGAGTCCAGACCCCCTATGAAGGAAGACTCTCATTGTGGCCCTGAGTCCAGACTCCCTATGAAGGAAGACTTTCATTGTGGCCCTGAGTCCAGACCCCTTATGAAGGAAGACTCTCATTGTGGTTATGGCCCTGAGTCCAGACCCCGTATGAAGGAAGACCCTTTCATTGTGGCCCTGAGTCCAGACCCCCTATGAAGGAAGACTCTCATTGTTTTCCTGAGTCCAGACCCCCTATGAAGGAAGACTCCCATTGTGGCCCAGAGTCCAGACTCCCTATGAAGGAAGACTCTCATTGTGGTTATGGCCCTGAGTCCAGAACCCCTATGAAGGAAGACTCTCATTTTGCCCCTGAGTCCAGAACCCCTATGAAGGAAGACCCTTTCATTGTGGACCTGAGTCCAAACCCCCTGTGAAGGAAGACTCTCATTGTGGCCCTGAGTCCAGACTCCCTATGAAGAAAGACTCTCATTGTGGTTGTGGCCCTGAGTCCAGCCCCACTATGAAGGAAGACGTTCATGGTGGCCCTGAGTCCAGACCCCCTATGAAGGAAGACTCTCATTGTGGCCCAGAGTCCAGACTCCCTATGAAGGAAGACTCTCATTGTGGCCCTGAGTCCAGACCCCCTATGAAGGAAGACTCTCATTGTGGCCCTGAGTCCAGACCCCCTATGAAGGAAGACTCTCATTGTGGCCCTGAGTCCAGACTCCCTATGAAGGAAGACTCTCATTGTGGCCGAGTCCAGACTCCCTATGAAGGAAGACTCTCATTGTGGTTGTGGCCCTGAGTCCAGACCCCCTATGAAGGAAGACTCTCATTGTGGCCCTGAGTCCAGACCCCCTATGAAGGAAGACTCTCATTGTGGCCCTGAGTCCAGACTCCCTATGAAGGAAGACTCTCATTGTGGCCCTGAGTCCAAACCCCCTATGAAGGAAGACTTTCATTGTGGCCCTGAGTCCAGACCCCCTATGAAGGAAGACTCTCATTTTGCCCCTGAGTCCAGAACCCCTATGAAGGAAGACTCTCATTGTGGCCCTGAGTCCAGACTTCCTATGAAGGAAGACTCTCATTGTGGCCCTGAGTCCAGACCCCCTATGAAGGAAGACTGTCATTGTGGCCCAGAGTCCAGACCCCCTATGAATGAAGACTTTCATTGTGGCCCTGAGTCCAGACCCCCTATGAAGGAAGACTTTCATTTTGGCCCTGAGTCCAGACTCCCTATGAAGGAAGACTCTCATTGTGGTTGTGGCCCTGAGTCCAGCCTCACTATGAAGGAAGACGTTCATGGTGGCCCTGAGTCCAGACCCCCTATGAAGGAAGACTCTCATTGTGGCCCAGAGTCCAGACTCCCTATGAAGGAAGACTCTCATTGTGCCCCTGAGTCCAAACCCCCTATGAAGGAAGACTCTCATTGTGGCCCTGAGTCCAGACTCCCTATGAAGGAAGACTCTCATTGTGGCCGAGTCCAGACTCCCTATGAAGGAAGACTCTCATTGTGGTTGTGGCCCTGAGTCCAGACCCCCTATGAAGGAAGACTCTCATTGTGGCCCTGAGTCCAGACTCCCTATGAAGGAAGACTTTCATTGTGGCCCTGAGTCCAGACCCCTTATGAAGGAAGACTCTCATTGTGGTTATGGCCCTGAGTCCAGACCCCGTATGAAGGAAGACCCTTTCATTGTGGCCCTGAGTCCAGACCCCCTATGAAGGAAGACTCTCATTGTTTTCCTGAGTCCAGACCCCCTATGAAGGAAGACTCCCATTGTGGCCCAGAGTCCAGACTCCCTATGAAGGAAGACTCTCATTGTGGTTATGGCCCTGAGTCCAGAACCCCTATGAAGGAAGACTCTCATTTTGCCCCTGAGTCCAGAACCCCTATGAAGGAAGACTTTCATTGTGGCCCTGAGTCCAGACTCCCTATGAAGGAAGACTCTCATTGTGGCCCTGAGTCCAGACCCCCTATGAAGGAAGACTGTCATTGTGGCCCTGAGTCCAGACCCCCTATGAATGAAGACTTTCATTGTGGCCCTGAGTCCAGACCCCTTATGAAGGAAGACCCTTTCATTGTGGACCTGAGTCCAAACCCCCTGTGAAGGAAGACTCTCATTGTGGCCCTGAGTCCAGACTCCCTATGAAGGAAGACTCTCATTGTGGTTGTGGCCCTGAGTCCAGCCCCACTATGAAGGAAGACGTTCATGGTGGCCCTGAGTCCAGACCCCCTATGAAGGAAGACTCTCATTGTGGCCCTGAGTCCAGACTCCCTATGAAGGAAGACTCTCATTGTGGCCGAGTCCAGACTCCCTATGAAGGAAGACTCTCATTGTGGTTGTGGCCCTGAGTCCAGACCCCCTATGAAGGAAGACTCTCATTGTGGTTGTGGCCCTGAGTCCAGACCCCCTATGAAGGAAGACTCTCATTGTGGCCCTGAGTCCAGACCCCCTATGAAGGAAGACTCTCATTGTGGCCCAGAGTCCAGACTCCTTATGAAGGAAGACTCTCATTGTGGCCCTGAGTCCAAACCCCCTATGAAGGAAGACTTTCATTGTGGCCCTGAGTCCAGACCCCCTATGAAGGAAGACTCTCATTTTGCCCCTGAGTCCAGAACCCCTATGAAGGAAGACTTTCATTGTGGCCCTGAGTCCAGACTTCCTATGAAGGAAGACTCTCATTGTGGCCCTGAGTCCAGACCCCCTATGAAGGAAGACTGTCATTGTGGCCCAGAGTCCAGACCCCCTATGAATGAAGACTTTCATTGTGGCCCTGAGTCCAGACCCCCTATGAAGGAAGACTTTCATTTTGGCCCTGAGTCCAGACTCCCTATGAAGGAAGACTCTCATTGTGGTTGTGGCCCTGAGTCCAGCCTCACTATGAAGGAAGACGTTCATGGTGGCCCTGAGTCCAGACCCCCTATGAAGGAAGACTCTCATTGTGGCCGAGTCCAGACTCCCTATGAACGAAGACTCTCATTGTGGTTGTGGCCCTGAGTCCAGACCCCCTATGAAGGAAGACTCTCATTGTGGTTATGGCCCTGAGTCCAGACTCCTTATGAAGGAAGACTCTCATTGTGGCCCTGAGTCCAGACCCCCTATGAAGGAAGACTCTCATTGTGGCCCTGAGTCCAGACCCCCTATGAAGGAAGACTCTCATTGTGGCCCAGAGTCCAGACTCCTTATGAAGGAAGACTCTCATTGTGGCCCTGAGTCCAAACCCCCTATGAAGGAAGACTTTCATTGTGGCCCTGAGTCCAGACCCCCTATGAAGGAAGACTCTCATTTTGCCCCTGAGTCCAGAACCCCTATGAAGGAAGACTTTCATTGTGGCCCTGAGTCCAGACTTCCTATGAAGGAAGACTCTCATTGTGGCCCTGAGTCCAGACCCCCTATGAAGGAAGACTGTCATTGTGGCCCAGAGTCCAGACCCCCTATGAATGAAGACTTTCATTGTGGCCCTGAGTCCAGACCCCCTATGAAGGAAGACTTTCATTTTGGCCCTGAGTCCAGACTCCCTATGAAGGAAGACTCTCATTGTGGTTGTGGCCCTGAGTCCAGCCTCACTATGAAGGAAGACGTTCATGGTGGCCCTGAGTCCAGACCCCCTATGAAGGAAGACTCTCATTGTGGCCCAGAGTCCAGACTCCCTATGAAGGAAGACTCTCATTGTGCCCCTGAGTCCAAACCCCCTATGAAGGAAGACTCTCATTGTGGCCCTGAGTCCAGACTCCCTATGAAGGAAGACTTTCATTGTGGCCCTGAGTCCAGACCCCTTATGAAGGAAGACTCTCATTGTGGTTATGGCCCTGAGTCCAGACCCCGTATGAAGGAAGACCCTTTCATTGTGGCCCTGAGTCCAGACCCCCTATGAAGGAAGACTCTCATTGTGGCCGAGTCCAGACTCCCTATGAAGGAAGACTCTCATTGTGGTTGTGGCCCTGAGTCCAGACCCCCTATGAAGGAAGACTCTCATTGTGGCCCTGAGTCCAGACTCCCTATGAAGGAAGACTCTCATTGTGGCCCTGAGTCCAAACCCCCTATGAAGGAAGACTTTCATTGTGGCCCTGAGTCCAGACCCCCTATGAAGGAAGACTCTCATTTTGCCCCTGAGTCCAGAACCCCTATGAAGGAAGACTTTCATTGTGGCCCTGAGTCCAGACTTCCTATGAAGGAAGACTCTCATTGTGGCCCTGAGTCCAGACCCCCTATGAAGGAAGACGTTCATGGTGGCCCTGAGTCCAGACCCCCTATGAAGGAAGACTCTCATTGTGGCCCAGAGTCCAGACTCCCTATGAAGGAAGACTCTCATTGTGCCCCTGAGTCCAAACCCCCTATGAAGGAAGACTCTCATTGTGGCCCTGAGTCCAGACTCCCTATGAAGGAAGACTCTCATTGTGGTGGCCCTGAGTCCAGACTCCCTATGAAGGAAGACTTTCATTGTGGCCCTGAGTCCAGACTCCCTATGAAGGAAGACTCTCATTGTGGCCCTGAGTCCAGACCCCCTATGAAGGAAGACTCTCATTGTGGCCCAGAGTCCAGACTCCTTATGAAGGAAGACTCTCATTGTGGCCCTGAGTCCAAACCCCCTATGAAGGAAGACTTTCATTGTGGCCCTGAGTCCAGACCCCCTATGAAGGAAGACTCTCATTTTGCCCCTGAGTCCAGAACCCCTATGAAGGAAGACTTTCATTGTGGCCCTGAGTCCAGACTTCCTATGAAGGAAGACTCTCATTGTGGCCCTGAGTCCAGACCCCCTATGAAGGAAGACTGTCATTGTGGCCCAGAGTCCAGACCCCCTATGAATGAAGACTTTCATTGTGGCCCTGAGTCCAGACCCCCTATGAAGGAAGACTTTCATTTTGGCCCTGAGTCCAGACTCCCTATGAAGGAAGACTCTCATTGTGGTTGTGGCCCTGAGTCCAGCCTCACTATGAAGGAAGACGTTCATGGTGGCCCTGAGTCCAGACCCCCTATGAAGGAAGACTCTCATTGTGGCCCAGAGTCCAGACTCCCTATGAAGGAAGACTCTCATTGTGCCCCTGAGTCCAAACCCCCTATGAAGGAAGACTCTCATTGTGGCCCTGAGTCCAGACTCCCTATGAAGGAAGACTCTCATTGTGGCCGAGTCCAGACTCCCTATGAAGGAAGACTCTCATTGTGGTTGTGGCCCTGAGTCCAGACCCCCTATGAAGGAAGACTCTCATTGTGGCCCTGAGTCCAGACTCCCTATGAAGGAAGACTTTCATTGTGGCCCTGAGTCCAGACCCCTTATGAAGGAAGACTCTCATTGTGGTTATGGCCCTGAGTCCAGACCCCGTATGAAGGAAGACCCTTTCATTGTGGCCCTGAGTCCAGACCCCCTATGAAGGAAGACTCTCATTGTTTTCCTGAGTCCAGACCCCCTATGAAGGAAGACTCCCATTGTGGCCCAGAGTCCAGACTCCCTATGAAGGAAGACTCTCATTGTGGTTATGGCCCTGAGTCCAGAACCCCTATGAAGGAAGACTCTCATTTTGCCCCTGAGTCCAGAAACCCTATGAAGGAAGACTTTCATTGTGGCCCTGAGTCCAGACCCCCTATGAAGGAAGACTTTCATTTTGGCCCTGAGTCCAGACTCCCTATGAAGGAAGACTCTCATTGTGGTTGTGGCCCTGAGTCCAGCCTCACTATGAAGGAAGACGTTCATGGTGGCCCTGAGTCCAGACCCCCTATGAAGGAAGACTCTCATTGTGGCCCAGAGTCCAGACTCCCTATGAAGGAAGACTCTCATTGTGCCCCTGAGTCCAAACCCCCTATGAAGGAAGACTCTCATTGTGGCCCTGAGTCCAGACTCCCTATGAAGGAAGACTCTCATTGTGGCCGAGTCCAGACTCCCTATGAAGGAAGACTCTCATTGTGGTTGTGGCCCTGAGTCCAGACCCCCTATGAAGGAAGACTCTCATTGTGGCCCTGAGTCCAGACCCCCTATGAAGGAAGACTCTCATTGTGGCCCAGAGTCCAGACTCCTTATGAAGGAAGACTCTCATTGTGGCCCTGAGTCCAAACCCCCTATGAAGGAAGACTTTCATTGTGGCCCTGAGTCCAGACCCCCTATGAAGGAAGACTCTCATTTTGCCCCTGAGTCCAGAACCCCTATGAAGGAAGACTTTCATTGTGGCCCTGAGTCCAGACTTCCTATGAAGGAAGACTCTCATTGTGGCCCTGAGTCCAGACCCCCTATGAAGGAAGACTGTCATTGTGGCCCAGAGTCCAGACCCCCTATGAATGAAGACTTTCATTGTGGCCCTGAGTCCAGACCCCCTATGAAGGAAGACTTTCATTTTGGCCCTGAGTCCAGACTCCCTATGAAGGAAGACTCTCATTGTGGTTGTGGCCCTGAGTCCAGCCTCACTATGAAGGAAGACGTTCATGGTGGCCCTGAGTCCAGACCCCCTATGAAGGAAGACTCTCATTGTGGCCCAGAGTCCAGACTCCCTATGAAGGAAGACTCTCATTGTGCCCCTGAGTCCAAACCCCCTATGAAGGAAGACTCTCATTGTGGCCCTGAGTCCAGACTCCCTATGAAGGAAGACTCTCATTGTGGCCGAGTCCAGACTCCCTATGAAGGAAGACTCTCATTGTGGTTGTGGCCCTGAGTCCAGACCCCCTATGAAGGAAGACTCTCATTGTGGCCCTGAGTCCAGACTCCCTATGAAGGAAGACTTTCATTGTGGCCCTGAGTCCAGACCCCTTATGAAGGAAGACTCTCATTGTGGTTATGGCCCTGAGTCCAGACCCCGTATGAAGGAAGACCCTTTCATTGTGGCCCTGAGTCCAGACCCCCTATGAAGGAAGACTCTCATTGTTTTCCTGAGTCCAGACCCCCTATGAAGGAAGACTCCCATTGTGGCCCAGAGTCCAGACTCCCTATGAAGGAAGACTCTCATTGTGGTTATGGCCCTGAGTCCAGAACCCCTATGAAGGAAGACTCTCATTTTGCCCCTGAGTCCAGAACCCCTATGAAGGAAGACTTTCATTGTGGCCCTGAGTCCAGACTCCCTATGAAGGAAGACTCTCATTGTGGCCCTGAGTCCAGACCCCCTATGAAGGAAGACTGTCATTGTGGCCCTGAGTCCAGCCCCCCTATGAATGAAGACTTTCATTGTGGCCCTGAGTCCAGACCCCTTATGAAGGAAGACCCTTTCATTGTGGACCTGAGTCCAAACCCCCTGTGAAGGAAGACTCTCATTGTGGCCCTGAGTCCAGACTCCCTATGAAGGAAGACTCTCATTGTGGTTGTGGCCCTGAGTCCAGCCCCACTATGAAGGAAGACGTTCATGGTGGCCCTGAGTCCAGACCCCCTATGAAGGAAGACTCTCATTGTGGCCCTGAGTCCAGACTCCCTATGAAGGAAGACTCTCATTGTGGCCGAGTCCAGACTCCCTATGAAGGAAGACTCTCATTGTGGTTGTGGCCCTGAGTCCAGACCCCCTATGAAGGAAGACTCTCATTGTGGCCCTGAGTCCAGACCCCCTATGAAGGAAGACTCTCATTGTGGCCCAGAGTCCAGACTCCTTATGAAGGAAGACTCTCATTGTGGCCCTGAGTCCAAACCCCCTATGAAGGAAGACTTTCATTGTGGCCCTGAGTCCAGACCCCCTATGAAGGAAGACTCTCATTTTGCCCCTGAGTCCAGAACCCCTATGAAGGAAGACTTTCATTGTGGCCCTGAGTCCAGACTTCCTATGAAGGAAGACTCTCATTGTGGCCCTGAGTCCAGACCCCCTATGAAGGAAGACTGTCATTGTGGCCCAGAGTCCAGACCCCCTATGAATGAAGACTTTCATTGTGGCCCTGAGTCCAGACCCCCTATGAAGGAAGACTTTCATTTTGGCCCTGAGTCCAGACTCCCTATGAAGGAAGACTCTCATTGTGGTTGTGGCCCTGAGTCCAGCCTCACTATGAAGGTAGACGTTCATGGTGGCCCTGAGTCCAGACCCCCTATGAAGGAAGACTCTCATTGTGGCCGAGTCCAGACTCCCTATGAACGAAGACTCTCATTGTGGTTGTGGCCCTGAGTCCAGACCCCCTATGAAGGAAGACTCTCATTGTGGCCCTGAGTCCAGACTCCCTATGAAGGAAGACTCTCATTGTGGCCCTGAGTCCAGACCCCCTATGAAGGAAGACTCTCATTGTGGTTATGGCCCTGAGTCCAGACCCCGTATGAAGGAAGACCCTTTCATTGTGGCCCTGAGTCCAGACCCCCTATGAAGGAAGACTCTCATTGTTTTCCTGAGTCCAGACCCCCTATGAAGGAAGACTCCCATTGTGGCCCAGAGTCCAGACTCCCTATGAAGGAAGACTCTCATTGTGGTTATGGCCCTGAGTCCAGAACCCCTATGAAGGAAGACTCTCATTTTGCCCCTGAGTCCAGAACCCCTATGAAGGAAGACCCTTTCATTGTGGACCTGAGTCCAAACCCCCTGTGAAGGAAGACTCTCATTGTGGCCCTGAGTCCAGACTCCCTATGAAGAAAGACTCTCATTGTGGTTGTGGCCCTGAGTCCAGCCCCACTATGAAGGAAGACGTTCATGGTGGCCCTGAGTCCAGACCCCCTATGAAGGAAGACTCTCATTGTGGCCCAGAGTCCAGACTCCTTATGAAGGAAGACTCTCATTGTGGCCCTGAGTCCAGACCCCCTATGAAGGAAGACTCTCATTGTGGCCCTGAGTCCAGACCCCCTATGAAGGAAGACTCTCATTGTGGCCCTGAGTCCAGACTCCCTATGAAGGAAGACTCTCATTGTGGCCGAGTCCAGACTCCCTATGAAGGAAGACTCTCATTGTGGTTGTGGCCCTGAGTCCAGACCCCCTATGAAGGAAGACTCTCATTGTGGCCCTGAGTCCAGACCCCCTATGAAGGAAGACTCTCATTGTGGCCCAGAGTCCAGACTCCTTATGAAGGAAGACTCTCATTGTGGCCCTGAGTCCAAACCCCCTATGAAGGAAGACTTTCATTGTGGCCCTGAGTCCAGACCCCCTATGAAGGAAGACTCTCATTTTGCCCCTGAGTCCAGAACCCCTATGAAGGAAGACTTTCATTGTGGCCCTGAGTCCAGACTTCCTATGAAGGAAGACTCTCATTGTGGCCCTGAGTCCAGACCCCCTATGAAGGAAGACTGTCATTGTGGCCCAGAGTCCAGACCCCCTATGAATGAAGACTTTCATTGTGGCCCTGAGTCCAGACCCCCTATGAAGGAAGACTTTCATTTTGGCCCTGAGTCCAGACTCCCTATGAAGGAAGACTCTCATTGTGGTTGTGGCCCTGAGTCCAGCCTCACTATGAAGGAAGACGTTCATGGTGGCCCTGAGTCCAGACCCCCTATGAAGGAAGACTCTCATTGTGGCCCAGAGTCCAGACTCCCTATGAAGGAAGACTCTCATTGTGCCCCTGAGTCCAAACCCCCTATGAAGGAAGACTCTCATTGTGGCCCTGAGTCCAGACTCCCTATGAAGGAAGACTCTCATTGTGGCCGAGTCCAGACTCCCTATGAAGGAAGACTCTCATTGTGGTTGTGGCCCTGAGTCCAGACCCCCTATGAAGGAAGACTCTCATTGTGGCCCTGAGTCCAGACTCCCTATGAAGGAAGACTTTCATTGTGGCCCTGAGTCCAGACCCCTTATGAAGGAAGACTCTCATTGTGGTTATGGCCCTGAGTCCAGACCCCGTATGAAGGAAGACCCTTTCATTGTGGCCCTGAGTCCAGACCCCCTATGAAGGAAGACTCTCATTGTTTTCCTGAGTCCAGACCCCCTATGAAGGAAGACTCCCATTGTGGCCCAGAGTCCAGACTCCCTATGAAGGAAGACTCTCATTGTGGTTATGGCCCTGAGTCCAGACCCCCTATGAAGGAAGACTCTCATTTTGCCCCTGAGTCCAGAACCCCTATGAAGGAAGACTTTCATTGTGGCCCTGAGTCCAGACTCCCTATGAAGGAAGACTCTCATTGTGGCCCTGAGTCCAGACCCCCTATGAAGGAAGACTGTCATTGTGGCCCTGAGTCCAGACCCCCTATGAATGAAGACTTTCATTGTGGCCCTGAGTCCAGACCCCTTATGAAGGAAGACCCTTTCATTGTGGACCTGAGTCCAAACCCCCTGTGAAGGAAGACTCTCATTGTGGCCCTGAGTCCAGACTCCCTATGAAGGAAGACTCTCATTGTGGTTGTGGCCCTGAGTCCAGCCCCACTATGAAGGAAGACGTTCATGGTGGCCCTGAGTCCAGACCCCCTATGAAGGAAGACTCTCATTGTGGCCCTGAGTCCAGACTCCCTATGAAGGAAGACTCTCATTGTGGCCGAGTCCAGACTCCCTATGAAGGAAGACTTTCATTGTGGCCCTGAGTCCAGACCCCCTATGAAGGAAGACTCTCATTGTGGTTGTGGCCCTGAGTCCAGACCCCCTATGAAGGAAGACTCTCATTGTGGCCCTGAGTCCAGACCCCCTATGAAGGAAGACTCTCATTGTGGCCCAGAGTCCAGACTCCTTATGAAGGAAGACTCTCATTGTGGCCCTGAGTGCAGACCCCCTATGAAGGAAGACTTTCATTTTGGCCCTGAGTCCAGACTCCCTATGAAGGAAGACTCTCATTGTGGTTGTGGCCCTGAGTCCAGCCTCACTATGAAGGAAGACGTTCATGGTGGCCCTGAGTCCAGACCCCCTATGAAGGAAGACTCTCATTGTGGCCCAGAGTCCAGACTCCCTATGAAGGAAGACTCTCATTGTGCCCCTGAGTCCAAACCCCCTATGAAGGAAGACTCTCATTGTGGCCCTGAGTCCAGACTCCCTATGAAGGAAGACTCTCATTGTGGCCGAGTCCAGACTCCCTATGAAGGAAGACTCTCATTGTGGTTGTGGCCCTGAGTCCAGACCCCCTATGAAGGAAGACTCTCATTGTGGCCCTGAGTCCAGACTCCCTATGAAGGAAGACTTTCATTGTGGCCCTGAGTCCAGACCCCTTATGAAGGAAGACTCTCATTGTGGTTATGGCCCTGAGTCCAGACCCCGTATGAAGGAAGACCCTTTCATTGTGGCCCTGAGTCCAGACCCCCTATGAAGGAAGACTCTCATTGTTTTCCTGAGTCCAGACCCCCTATGAAGGAAGACTCCCATTGTGGCCCAGAGTCCAGACTCCCTATGAAGGAAGACTCTCATTGTGGTTATGGCCCTGAGTCCAGAACCCCTATGAAGGAAGATTCTCATTTTGCCCCTGAGTCCAGAACCCCTATGAATGAAGACTTTCATTGTGGCCCTGAGTCCAGACCCCTTATGAAGGAAGACCCTTTCATTGTGGACCTGAGTCCAAACCCCCTGTGAAGGAAGACTCTCATTGTGGCCCTGAGTCCAGACTCCCTATGAAGAAAGACTCTCATTGTGGTTGTGGCCCTGAGTCCAGCCCCACTATGAAGGAAGACGTTCATGGTGGCCCTGAGTCCAGACCCCCTATGAAGGAAGACTCTCATTGTGGCCCAGAGTCCAGACTCCCTATGAAGGAAGACTCTCATTGTGCCCCTGAGTCCAAACCCCCTATGAAGGAAGACTCTCATTGTGGCCCTGAGTCCAGACTCCCTATGAAGGAAGACTCTCATTGTGGCCCTGAGTCCAGAACCCCTATGAAGGAAGACTTTCATTGTGGCCCTGAGTCCAGACTCCCTATGAATGAAGACTCTCATTGTGGCCCTGAGTCCAGACCCCCTGTGAAGGAAGACTCTCATTGTGGCCCTGAGTCCAGACTCCCTATGAAGGAAGACTCTCATTGTGGTTGTGGCCCTGAGTCCAGACTCCCTATGAAGGAAGACTCTCATTGTGGTTGTGGCCCTGAGTCCAGCCTCACTATGAAGGAAGATGTTCATGGTGGCCCTGAGTCCAGACCCCCTATGAAGGAAGACTTTCATTTTGCCCCTGAGTCCAGAACCCCTATGAAGGAAGACTTTCATTGTGGCCCTGAGTCCAGACTTCCTATGAAGGAAGACTCTCATTGTGGCCCTGAGTCCAGACCCCCTATGAAGGAAGACTGTCATTGTGGCCCAGAGTCCAGACCCCCTATGAATGAAGACTTTCATTGTGGCCCTGAGTCCAGACCCCCTATGAAGGAAGACTTTCATTTTGGCCCTGAGTCCAGACTCCCTATGAAGGAAGACTCTCATTGTGGTTGTGGCCCTGAGTCCAGCCTCACTATGAAGGAAGACGTTCATGGTGGCCCTGAGTCCAGACCCCCTATGAAGGAAGACTCTCATTGTGGCCCAGAGTCCAGACTCCCTATGAAGGAAGACTCTCATTGTGCCCCTGAGTCCAAACCCCCTATGAAGGAAGACTCTCATTGTGGCCCTGAGTCCAGACTCCCTATGAAGGAAGACTCTCATTGTGGCCCTGAGTCCAGACCCCCTATGAAGGAAGACTCTCATTGTGGCCGAGTCCAGACTCCCTATGAAGGAAGACTCTCATTGTGGTTGTGGCCCTGAGTCCAGACCCCCTATGAAGGAAGACTCTCAGTGTGGCCCTGAGTCCAGACTCCCTATGAAGGAAGACTTTCATTGTGGCCCTGAGTCCAGACCCCTTATGAAGGAAGACTCTCATTGTGGTTATGGCCCTGAGTCCAGACCCCGTATGAAGGAAGACCCTTTCATTGTGGCCCTGAGTCCAGACCCCCTATGAAGGAAGACTCTCATTGTTTTCCTGAGTCCAGACCCCCTATGAAGGAAGACTCCCATTGTGGCCCAGAGTCCAGACTCCCTATGAAGGAAGACTCTCATTGTGGTTATGGCCCTGAGTCCAGACCCCGTATGAAGGAAGACCCTTTCATTGTGGCCCTGAGTCCAGACCCCCTATGAAGGAAGACTCTCATTGTTTTCCTGAGTCCAGACCCCCTATGAAGGAAGACTCCCATTGTGGCCCAGAGTCCAGACTCCCTATGAAGGAAGACTCTCATTGTGGTTATGGCCCTGAGTCCAGACCCCCTATGAAGGAAGACTCTCATTTTGCCCCTGAGTCCAGAACCCCTGTGAAGGAAGACTCTCATTGTGGCCCTGAGTCCAGACCCCCTATGAAGGAAGACTCTCATTGTGGCCGAGTCCAGACTCCCTATGAAGGAAGACTCTCATTGTGGTTGTGGCCCTGAGTCCAGACTCCCTATGAAGGAAGACTCTCATTGTGGTTGTGGCCCTGAGTCCAGCCTCACTATGAAGGAAGACTTTCATTGTGGCCCTGAGTCCAGACTTCCTATGAAGGAAGACTCTCATTGTGGCCCTGAGTCCAGACCCCCTATGAAGGAAGACTGTCATTGTGGCACAGAGTCCAGACCCCCTATGAATGAAGACTTTCATTGTGGCCCTGAGTCCAGACCCCCTATGAAGGAAGACTTTCATTTTGGCCCTGAGTCCAGACTCCCTATGAAGGAAGACTCTCATTGTGGTTGTGGCCCTGAGTCCAGCCTCACTATGAAGGAAGACGTTCATGGTGGCCCTGAGTCCAGACCCCCTATGAAGGAAGACTCTCATTGTGGCCCAGAGTCCAGACTCCCTATGAAGGAAGACTCTCATTGTGCCCCTGAGTCCAAACCCCCTATGAAGGAAGACTCTCATTGTGGTTGTGGCCCTGAGTCCAGACCCCCTATGAAGGAAGACTCTCATTGTGGCCCTGAGTCCAGACTCCCTATGAAGGAAGACTTTCATTGTGGCCCTGAGTCCAGACCCCTTATGAAGGAAGACTCTCATTGTGGTTATGGCCCTGAGTCCAGACCCCGTATGAAGGAAGACCCTTTCATTGTGGCCCTGAGTCCAGACCCCCTATGAAGGAAGACTCTCATTGTTTTCCTGAGTCCAGACCCCCTATGAAGGAAGACTCCCATTGTGGCCCAGAGTCCAGACTCCCTATGAAGGAAGACTCTCATTGTGGTTATGGCCCTGAGTCCAGACCCCGTATGAAGGAAGACCCTTTCATTGTGGCCCTGAGTCCAGACCCCCTATGAAGGAAGACTCTCATTGTTTTCCTGAGTCCAGACCCCCTATGAAGGAAGACTCCCATTGTGGCCCAGAGTCCAGACTCCCTATGAAGGAAGACTCTCATTGTGGTTATGGCCCTGAGTCCAGACCCCCTATGAAGGAAGACTCTCATTTTGCCCCTGAGTCCAGAACCCCTGTGAAGGAAGACTCTCATTGTGGCCCTGAGTCCAGACCCCCTATGAAGGAAGACTCTCATTGTGGCCCTGAGTCCAGACCCCCTATGAAGGAAGACTCTCATTGTTTTCCTGAGTCCAGACCCCCTATGAAGGAAGACTCCCATTGTGGCCCAGAGTCCAGACTCCCTATGAAGGAAGACTCTCATTGTGGTTATGGCCCTGAGTCCAGACCCCCTATGAAGGAAGACTCTCATTTTGCCCCTGAGTCCAGAACCCCTATGAAGGAAGACTTTCATTGTGGCCCTGAGTCCAGACTCCCTATGAAGGAAGACTCTCATTGTGGCCCTGAGTCCAGACCCCCTATGAAGGAAGACTGTCATTGTGGCCCTGAGTCCAGACCCCCTATGAATGAAGACTTTCATTGTGGCCCTGAGTCCAGACCCCCTATGAAGGAAGACTTTCATTGTGGACCTGAGTCCAAACCCCCTGTGAAGGAAGACTCTCATTGTGGCCCTGAGTCCAGACTCCCTATGAAGGAAGACTCTCATTGTGGTTGTGGCCCTGAGTCCAGCCTCACTATGAAGGAAGACTTTCATGGTGGCCCTGAGTCCAGACCCCCTATGAAGGAAGACTCTCATTGTGGCCCAGAGTCCAGACTCCCTATGAAGGAAGACTCTCATTGTGCCCCTGAGTCCAAACCCCCTATGAAGGAAGACTCTCATTGTGGCCCTGAGTCCAGACTCCCTATGAAGGAAGACTCTCATTGTGGCCCTGAGTCCAGAACCCCTATGAAGGAAGACTTTCATTGTGGCCCTGAGTCCAGACTCCCTATGAATGAAGACTCTCATTGTGGCCCTGAGTCCAGACCCCCTATGAAGGAAGACTCCCATTGTGGCCCAGAGTCCAGACTCCCTATGAAGGAAGACTCTCATTGTGGTTATGGCCCTGAGTCCAAACCCCCTGTGAAGGAAGACTCTCATTGTGGCCCTGAGTCCAGACTCCCTATGAAGGAAGACTCTCATTGTGGTTGTGGCCCTGAGTCCAGACTCCCTATGAAGGAAGACTCTCATTGTGGTTGTGGCCCTGAGTCCAGCCTCACTATGAAGGAAGATGTTCATGGTGGCCCTGAGTCCAGACCCCCTATGAAGGAAGACTTTCATTGTGGCCCTGAGTCCAGACCCCCTATGAAGGAAGACTGTCATTGTGGCCCTGAGTCCAGACCCCCTATGAATGAAGACTTTCATTGTGGCCCTGAGTCCAGACCCCTTATGAAGGAAGACTTTCATTGTGGCCCTGAGTCCAAACCCCCTATGAAGGAAGACTCTCATTGTGGCCCTGAGTCCAGACCCCCTATGAAGGAAGACTCTCATTGTGGTTATGGCCCTGAGTCCAGACCCCGTATGAAGGAAGACCCTTTCATTGTGGCCCTGAGTCCAGACCCCCTATGAAGGAAGACTCTCATTGTTTTCCTGAGTCCAGACCCCCTATGAAGGAAGACTTTCATTTTGGCCCTGAGTCCAGACTCCCTATGAAGGAAGACTCTCATTGTGGTTGTGGCCCTGAGTCCAGCCTCACTATGAAGGAAGACGTTCATGGTGGCCCTGAGTCCAGACCCCCTATGAAGGAAGACTCTCATTGTGGCCCAGAGTCCAGACTCCCTATGAAGGAAGACTCTCATTGTGCCCCTGAGTCCAAACCCCCTATGAAGGAAGACTCTCATTGTGGCCCTGAGTCCAGACTCCCTATGAAGGAAGACTCTCATTGTGGCCCTGAGTCCAGACCCCCTATGAAGGAAGACTCTCATTGTGGTTATGGCCCTGAGTCCAGACCCCGTATGAAGGAAGACCCTTTCATTGTGGCCCTGAGTCCAGACCCCCTATGAAGGAAGACTCTCATTGTTTTCCTGAGTCCAGACCCCCTATGAAGGAAGACTCCCATTGTGGCCCAGAGTCCAGACTCCCTATGAAGGAAGACTCTCATTGTGGTTATGGCCCTGAGTCCAGACCCCGTATGAAGGAAGACCCTTTCATTGTGGCCCTGAGTCCAGACCCCCTATGAAGGAAGACTCTCATTGTTTTCCTGAGTCCAGACCCCCTATGAAGGAAGACTCCCATTGTGGCCCAGAGTCCAGACTCCCTATGAAGGAAGACTCTCATTGTGGTTATGGCCCTGAGTCCAGACCCCCTATGAAGGAAGACTCTCATTTTGCCCCTGAGTCCAGAACCCCTGTGAAGGAAGACTCTCATTGTGGCCCTGAGTCCAGACCCCCTATGAAGGAAGACTCTCATTGTGGCCGAGTCCAGACTCCCTATGAAGGAAGACTCTCATTGTGGTTGTGGCCCTGAGTCCAGCCTCACTATGAAGGAAGACTTTCATTGTGGCCCTGAGTCCAGACTTCCTATGAAGGAAGACTCTCATTGTGGCCCTGAGTCCAGACCCCCTATGAAGGAAGACTGTCATTGTGGCCCAGAGTCCAGACCCCCTATGAATGAAGACTTTCATTGTGGCCCTGAGTCCAGACCCCCTATGAAGGAAGACTTTCATTTTGGCCCTGAGTCCAGACTCCCTATGAAGGAAGACTCTCATTGTGGTGGGCCCTGAGTCCAGCCTCACTATGAAGGAAGACGTTCATGGTGGCCTGAGTCCAGACCCCTATGAAGGAAGACTCTCATTGGCCCAGAGTCCAGACTCCCTATGAAGGAAGACTCTCATTGTGGCCCTGAGTCCAGACCCCCTATGAAGGAAGACTCTCATTGTGGCCCTGAGTCCAGACTCCCTATGAAGGAAGACTCTCATTGTGGCCGAGTCCAGACTCCCTATGAAGGAAGACTCTCATTGTGGTTGTGGCCCTGAGTCCAGACCCCCTATGAAGGAAGACTCTCATTGTGGCCCTGAGTCCAGACTCCCTATGAAGGAAGACTCTCATTGTGGCCCTGAGTCCAACCCCCTATGAAGGAAGACTTTCATTGTGGCCCTGAGTCCAGACCCCCTATGAAGGAAGACTCTCATTGTGGTTATGGCCCTGAGTCCAGACCCCGTATGAAGGAAGACCCTTTCATTGTGGCCGAGTCCAGACCCCTATGAAGGAAGACTCTCATTGTCCATTGTGGCCCGAGTCAGACTGCCCTGAGTCAGACCCCCTATGAAGGAAGACTCTCATTGTGGCCCAGAGTCCAGACTCCCTATGAAGGAAGACTCTCATTGTGCCCCTGAGTCCAAACCCCCTATGAAGGAAGACTCTCATTGTGGCCCTGAGTCCAGACCCCCTATGAAGGAAGACTCTCATTGTGGCCCGAGTCCAGACTCCCTATGAAGGAAGACTCTCATTGTGGTTATGGCCCTGAGTCCAGACCCCCTATGAAGGAAGACTTTCATTGTGGCCCTGAGTCCAGACCCCCTATGAAGGAAGACTCTCATTGTTTCCCTGAGTCCAGACCCCCTATGAAGGAAGACTCCCATTGTGGCCCAGAGTCCAGACTCCCTATGAAGGAAGACTCTCATTGTGGTTATGGCCCTGAGTCCAGACCCCCTATGAAGGAAGACTCTCATTTTGCCCCTGAGTCCAGAATCCCTATGAAGGAAGACTCTCATTGTGGCCCTGAGTCCAGACCCCCTATGAAGGAAGACTCTCATTGTGGCCGAGTCCAGACTCCCTATGAAGGAAGACTCTCATTGTGGCACCTGAGTCCAGACCCCCTATGAATGAAGACTTTCATTGTGGCCCTGAGTCCAGACCCCCTATGAAGGAAGACTTTCATTTTGGCCCTGAGTCCAGACTCCCTATGAAGGAAGACTCTCATTGTGGTTGTGGCCCTGAGTCCAGCCCCACTATGAAGGAAGACGTTCATGGTGGCCCTGAGTCCAGACCCCCTATGAAGGAAGACTCTCATTGTGGCCCAGAGTCCAGACTCCCTATGAAGGAAGACTCTCATTGTGCCCCTGAGTCCAAACCCCCTATGAAGGAAGACTCTCATTGTGGCCCTGAGTCCAGACTCCCTATGAAGGAAGACTCTCATTGTGGCCCTGAGTCCAGACCCCCTATGAAGGAAGACTCTCATTGTGGCCGAGTCCAGACTCCCTATGAAGGAAGACTCTCATTGTGGTTGTGGCCCTGAGTCCAGACCGCCTATGAAGGAAGACTCTCATTGTGGCCCTGAGTCCAGACTCCCTATGAAGGAAGACTTTCATTGTGGCCCTGAGTCCAGACCCCTTATGAAGGAAGACTCTCATTGTGGTTATGGCCCTGAGTCCAGACCCCGTATGAAGGAAGACCCTTTCATTGTGGCCCTGAGTCCAGACCCCCTATGAAGGAAGACTCTCATTGTTTTCCTGAGTCCAGACCCCCTATGAAGGAAGACTCCCATTGTGGCCCAGAGTCCAGACTCCCTATGAAGGAAGACTCTCATTGTGGTTATTGCCCTGAGTCCAGACCCCCTATGAAGGAAGACTCTCATTTTGCCCCTGAGTCCAGAACCCCTGTGAAGGAAGACTCTCATTGTGGCCCTGAGTCCAGACCCCCTATGAAGGAAGACTCTCATTGTGGCCGAGTCCAGACTCCCTATGAAGGAAGACTCTCATTGTGGTTGTGGCCCTGAGTCCAGACCCCCTATGAAGGAAGACCTCATTGTGTCCCTGAGTCCAGACACCCTATGAAGGAAGACTCTCATTGTGGCCCTGAGTCCAGACCCCCTATGAAGGAAGACTCTCATTGTGGCCCTGAGTCCAGACCCCCTATGAAGGAAGACTTTCATTGAGGCCCTGAGTCCAGACCCCCTATGAAGGAAGACTCTCATTGTGGTTATGGCCCTGAGTCCAGACCCCGTATGAAGGAAGACCCTTTCATTGTGGCCCTGAGTCCAGACCCCCTATGAAGGAAGACTCTCATTGTTTTCCTGAGTCCAGACCCCCTATGAAGGAAGACTCCCATTGTGGCCCAGAGTCCAGACTCCCTATGAAGGAAGACTCTCATTGTGGTTATGGCCCTGAGTCCAGACCCCCTATGAAGGAAGACTTTCATTGTGGCCCTGAGTCCAGACCCCCTATGAAGGAAGACTCTCATTGTGGCCCAGAGTCCAGACCCCGTATGAAGGAAGACCCTTTCATTGTGGCCCTGAGTCCAGACCCCCTATGAAGGAAGACTCTCATTGTTTTCCTGAGTCCAGACCCCCTATGAAGGAAGACACCCATTGTGGCCCAGAGTCCAGACTCCCTAAGAAGGAAGAGACTCATTGTGGTTGTGGCCCTGAGTCCAGACTCACTATGAAAGAAGACTTTCATTGTGGCCCTGAGTCCAGACCCCCTATGAAGGAAGACTTTCATTGTGGCCCGAGTCCAAAACCCCTCTGAAGGAAGACTCTCATTGTGGCCCTGAGTCCAGACTCCCTTTGAAGGAAGAGTCTCATTGTGGTTATGGCCCTGAGTCCAGACCCCCTATGAAGGAAGACTTTCATTGTGGCCCTGAGTCCAGACCACCTATGAATGAAGACTTTCATTGTGGCCCTGAGTCCAGACCCCTTAAGAAGGAAGACCCTTTCATTGTTTTCCTGAGTCCAGACCCCCTATGAAGGAAGACTCCCATTGTGGCCCAGAGTCCAGAGTCCCTATGAAGGAAGACTCTCATTGTGGTTATGGCCCTGAGTCCAGACCCCGTATGAAGGAAGACCCTTTCATTGTGGCCCTGAGTCCAGACCCCCTATGAAGGAAGACTCTCATTGTGGCCCAGAGTCCAGACTCCCTATGAAGGAAGACTCTCATTGTGGTTATGGCCCTGAGTCCAGACTCCCTATGAAGGAAGACTCTCATTGTGGTTATGGCCCTGAGTCCAGACCCCCTATGAAGGAAGACTCTCATTTTGCCCCTGAGTCCAGACCCCCTATGAAGGAAGACTTTCATTGTGGCCCAGAGTCCAGACCCCGTATGAAGGAAGACCCTTTCATTGTGGCCCTGAGTCCAGACCCCCTATGAAGGAAGACTCTCATTGTTTTCCTGAGTCCAGACCCCCTATGAAGGAAGACACCCATTGTGGCCCAGAGTCCAGACTCCCTAAGAAGGAAGACTCTCATTGTGGTTGTGGCCCTGAGTCCAGACTCACTATGAAAGAAGACTTTCATTGTGGCCCTGAGTCCAGACCCCCTATGAAGGAAGACTTTCATTGTGGCCCTGAGTCCAAAACCCCTCTGAAGGAAGACTCTCATTGTGGCCCTGAGTCCAGACTCCCTTTGAAGGAAGAGTCTCATTGTGGTTATGGCCCTGAGTCCAGACCCCCTATGAAGGAAGACTTTCATTGTGGCCCTGAGTCCAGACTCCCTATGAAGGAAGACTTTCATTGTGGCCCTGAGTCCAGACCACCTATGAATGAAGACTTTCATTGTGGCCCTGAGTCCAGACCCCTTAAGAAGGAAGACCCTTTCATTGTGGCCCTGAGTCCAGACCCCCTATGAAGGAAGACTCTCATTGTGGCCCTGAGTCCAAACCCCCTATGAAGGAAGACTCTCATTGTGGCCCTGAGTCCAGACTCCCTATGAAGGAAGAATCTCATTGTGGTTGTGGCCCTGAGTCCAGACTCACTCTGAAGGAAGACTTTCATTGTGGCCCTGAGTCCAGACCCCGTATGAAGGAAGACTTTCATTGTGGCCCAGAGTCCAGACCCCCTATGAAGGAAGACCCTTTCATTTTGGCCCTGAGTCCAGACCCCCTATGAAGGAAGACGTTCATGGTGGCCCTGAGTCCAGACCCCCTATGAAGTAAGACTCTCATTGTTTTCCTGAGTCCAGACCCCCTATGAAGGAAGACTCTCATTGTGGCCGAGTCCAGACTGCCTATGAAGGAAGACTCTCATTGTGGTTGTGGCCCTGAGTCCAGACCCCCTATGAAGGAAGACCTCATTGTGGCCCTGAGTCCAGACCCCCTATGAAGGAAGACTCTCATTGTGGCCCTGAGTCCAGACCCCCTATGAAGGAAGACTTTCATTGTGGCCCTGAGTCCAGACCCCCTATGAAGGAAGACTCTCATTGTGGCCCTGAGTCCAGACTCCCTATGAAGATAGACTTTCATTGTGGCCCTGAGTCCAGACCCCTTATGAAGGAAGACTCTCTTTGTGTCCCAGAGTCCAGACCCGCTATGAAGGAAGACTTTCATTGTGGCCCAGAGTCCAGACCCCCTATGAAGGAAGACGTTCATGGTGGCCCTGAGTCCAGACCCCCTATGAAGGAAGACTCTCATTGTTTTCCTGAGTCCAGACCCCCTATGAAGGAAGACTTTCATTGTGGCCCTGAGTCCAGACCCCCTATGAAGGAAGACTCTCATTGTGGCCCTGAGTCCAGACCCCTGTTGAAGGAAAATATTTTATGTGTATGCTTAATAAATGTCTTACGCTTAGGATGAACTATGAAGCCGCATTAACACATATATTAGGGTTATTAAGAGCACAATATTCATAGTTTTATGTATCTGTTAATCACTGACATAGTATTATAAGTTACATACATGAACCAGATCTGTCAGCAGGCCCATAGAAATCGGAGGGGGGGGGGGGTAGACAGACTCAGGAGATAAGGGACAGAGAAGAGAGCCCAGTGAAGGCAGAAGACGACAAGGTCACGATAAGTTAGCGCCTTAGGCTCAGCTGTTGTGGATATCATGACTAGTAGCAGGGGAATATTATGTCACGGGAATATAAACATGAGGCAGACAGTGAAATAATCAGTTTCCGTATAGAGATGGCGTCAACATTAGGACATTAGGTCACCTGATACGAGGTCAAAATGGCCGCAGGGGGCGGGGTTAAGGGGTGGGACCAGGGGCTGAACCTGAATCAGAATGTGTCATTATAAAAACTATGTCAATCTGAATGTTCTTGGGTTGTACTTCCGGACAGGAACTCGAGTTATTTGTAATCTGTGTATTGCAAATAAATCTACGTGAATTGAACTTTGATCCAATCTCTCTGGTATTCTGTGGGTGGTCACTAAGTACTGAGGTCCCGTAAGTGAGTTCCTGTGGCGCCTCACTAGCAGTCAGACAGGAAATAGTTGTGAAGTTTATACAGAATTAGGTTTTCAGGAACTTAGCCATCATCGAGCAGAATACACAATAAACTGAAGAAATCCAGCAACAACAGTTGGCGAGCCAGCCAGGAGGGCACCGCGGGGACCACGCCAAGCGAGGCGACCTTTGCTTCTCACAGTCTGACCGATCCAGACCGGTCTAAGTAAAGGTAAGCAGAAAGCCCTTTTCAAAAGTTTCTGCATCGGAGGTCTCAGTCTGTGAGGAAGAAGGGACGGCTGTGACGGTGGCACCCCCAAGGACGCCCTGATACCGTTAGACAGATATGGCACTCAGTAATACTTTGTAGAACCCCACTAGTGTAACGTACTTTAATTCTGATTGAGCTGTGGCATAATTGTTGAGAAAATAAACTAACATACTGTTTCTATTTCCATTCAGGAATAGTGTTTCTGGTACTACAAAATAGATTATAGTGATAATAATATTGAACTGCATGGAGATTGGTTGAAGTTCATGAAGCGTAATTCCGGGCACGTGCACGTGCTGTATGAATGTGTGTGCGTGAAGTGTGTTCTGAATGGAAAGTCCTTCAGGTGAAAATTCCTATAGGTGAAGTACTAAAAGCCCTGCAGGTGAAAGTACACTTAAGACTCCCAGTCGTAAAGAGCAGTTGTTAAGTCTAGTGATTGGGAGCAAATAGGCCATAGACAAGGAAACTCCTGTGGGTGAAATTAATAAGCCTCCTAATGGAAAAGAGCAGTTAAGTCTAGTCATTGGGAGCAAAAGACTGTTTGAAAACAAGACTCCTAGTCGTAAAGAGCAGTTATTAAGTCTAGTGTCTAGGAGCAGAAGAGTGTTTGTGTCTAAATAGCGCTAAAAAAGGGAGACTTGTGGCCATGAGCAGTGTGTTGGGTAGTTTGTAAATACGTAGGGCAGTAATTAAAGAAAGCTTGTGTGTATTACCGGGCATAGTCCGCTATGTTTAGAAACAGATATTCTGCAATAATAAAGAGGCTCGTGGTTGATTACCGGGCAAAATTATACTTTGTGTGTGTATAATAAAATCATGGATAATAAAGAACTGACTGAGTGATTGAGAAGTGAGCGTGAGGCTGCGAGTGATTCTCTGCGGTGTGTTACGCAGCTGCTGCTGCTATCTTGATGTTGAAATGTATAATACTGTACAAAAACTGTGTTTGGCTTTAACCCCCGCAAATGCATGATAAACTGCCTGCTTGTTGAAATGAAGCTTTCCATGAGTTATGGACATTAACCTACGTGCCAGATGACCTGTGTATGTTGCTGTAACGTGATTCTAACTCGCTAGATAAGAAACTAGGTTTAGCCAGAGGGACCGGAAAATCCAGGAAATATCTTTAAAAGTTAGGTACTAAACCAACTATATTAATAAAATAAATAAGGGATAGATCTGGAGATAAAGAGGTAGATTAAAAGAGGAAAATAAAAGTGCCGCTGGGAACTTTTACGTTTTAAAGTATATCCATATATATATATATATATATATATATATATATATATATATATATATAAAGTACGAGTATTGTGTGCATCGTTTTGCTGGTGGCACTGGTGTGTGCATTATCCGATAATTTAACATAATAAAGAATAAAGGAATAATATGTTGTCGATCCCATAAAAGAAATAAATACAGAGAATAAACAGTTTAAACCGTGTTTTCAGAAAACCTAAAACAGAAATAAAAGAAGAGAAAGATAAAATAAAAAAATAGGCAAAGAGGGGATAAAAGAAAACAAGTAAAGACTGTAAAAATTAGACCTTAGAGAGAGATATCAAATACATGAGGAACTTATATTAAATAAATAATACTAAAATAACTAACGTAATAAAGAGAAGTGATTTCATTAAATAACTCAGCGAAAGCACTTGAGATTGTTGACTTTGTGGTGACGTTGTGTGAGGTCAGGCCGGGTGTGTCGGTCAAGGCTGTGTGAAGGTCAAACGCTGGTGTGAGATGGAGGAAGCATTTCCTTTGATATTTCATTTTGGCAAATGAGTTGTGTATTTTCCTCATAGAGGGGGGAAAATAAAAACATTATAAACGATATATGGTTCAAAGCTGTCATGTGTCGGACAAACGCGATCGCCGTGTCAACAAACTCCCGTGGGGTCGAGTGGCTGGTGGATTGGAGCCAATTTGGGTGAAAGTTCACGCGGGCTATCTTGTCTAATAAGAGACACGGTGGGAGGAAAAAAAGGAGAGGAGTATAGTCAGAGCTACAGCGCTCTCTCTCTCCTCTTTCCTTGGTTTAAAATAATTATAGTCAACGTGAAAATTATATTTACATAAAAAGAGAAGAAATAAAAGGTGATACCAAAACTAATTATATATGGGGATTATTGGGCGTTGGGCGCTCACTGACTCACTACAGTTAGAATAAGAGGATGGAGGGGCTAACTCCGTTGTTCCAGGACGGACAAAAACACAGAATGCCGGCTGTGTAAGAAGACCAAAGGAGACATTAGGTCACCTGATACAAGGTCAAAATGGCCGCAGGGGGCAGGGTTAAGGGGTGGGACCGGGGGCTGAACCTAAATCAGAATGTGTCATTATAAAAACTATGTCAATCTGAATGTTGTTGTACTTCCGGACAGCAACTCAAGTTATTTGTAATCTGCGCATTGCAAATAAATCTACGTGAATTGAACTTTGATCCAATCTCTCTGGTATTCTGTGGGTGGTCACTAAGTACTGAGGTCCCGTAAGTGAGTTCCTGTGGCGCCTCACTAGCAGTCCGATAGGAAATAGTTGTGAAGTTTATACAGAATTAGGTTTTAAGGAAGTTAGCCATCATCGAGCAGAATACGCAATAAACGGAAGAAATCCAGCCACAACACCCCTTATGAAGGAAGACTTTCATTGTGGCCCAGGTTCTGAGTCTCATCCCGACCCCCAGTGCTGCTGAAGGTCCCGTTCTGAAGGTCCCGTTCTGAAGGAGCCAACAGAACCACATCATCTGCAAAGAGAAGAGACGCAATTCTGAGATCCCCAAACCGGACCCTCTCCCCCCCCCGGCTGGGCCTTGAGATCCTGTCCATGAAGACCACGAGCAGGATTGGAGACAAGAGACGACCCTGGTGGAGGCAAAGACCTCCTGAAAACATGTCCGACTCTCACTTTGGGTAAACAAGGACCGCATGGCTCGTATTAAGTGTGTGTGTGTGTGTGTGTGTGTGTGTGTGTGTGCGCGTGCGTGTTCTTTATTCATACATGTTGTTATATTCTCTTTATTGACTTTTACTGATTAATCTCCTTATTATTTTTAACCTTTAATATTCATAAGAGCAGGTCAGTGATATGTGTTCACACAAAGGAGCACAGATGTGGAACAATAAATAATAATCATAACCTGGAATCCAAATCAAAGGAAAAAAACACATTAGAAATATTAAAAACTGGATTAAAATCAGAGATTAAAAGAAATCAAATAAATAGTTCTTCAACAGACTTCACCTCATTTGAATGAATGAAATGAAGAATATAATGTAGAATAATAACATGTGAATGTTTATGATGATCTTGATAAAACGAGGATATTTCTACTGCAATTAGGATCATCTGAATAATCTGAAACACAAGATAATACTTTAAGACTTTAATTACATTCACCAAATATCAAATATGTTTTATTGTTTGCGTACAATTCAAATGCTGTAATCGTTATGTTTACAGTAACAGTAATAACATCCTCTTAAATTCAGCTCTAATGTCTTTCAGTTGTCACAGACATTTTATTTGATTATATTTGTGTAAATATATATATAAATATATGCCTCACTCTTTATCAGGTTCAAGCCCCAAGACCAAACCACTTATCTTATTTAGGGTCAGGGGCGCTGGGGCCGATCTCAGCTGACACTGGGTGAAGGCAGGGTCCACCTGGACAGGCTTCAGGGTCCACCTGGACAGGGTCCACCTGGAACAGGTGTCCAGTGTATCTCAGGGCTCATATAGAGACAGGCAACGGGCAGTTTAGAGCCTCCAGTCAACCTGAGCTGTCTTTGGACTGTGGAAGGAACCAGAGAACCCGGAGGGAACCCACTCTGCCACGGGGAGAACGTGGAGGGAACCCACGCTGCCACGGGGAGAACGTGGAGGGAACTGTGGAGATATTTTATATCTCCTGTATATGCATGTTAGGATTGATAACATTGTAATATTATATCAGTTCAGTATGTATTTCCAGCTTTGTTGTAGAATTGCACACAATGGTAGTTACAGGTGAACAGGTGTATCTGGTGAACAGGTTGACCTTACTGAAGCATGTTAAATAGCAGAAGGTCAGAGGTCACAATTCACCCTGACCCTCGCTATGCGTTGTCATGATTTTGGCACAACACTGAAGAGAAGGAGCTTCCTCACCACCGCAGGCCCTCACCGTTAATAAATAATAAATGAACCTCCTAGACGCCTTATTACTGCCTTCGTTAAATGTGATGCACAGACCTCCAGTAAGGACCTGGTCTCCCTCGGTGATGCACAGACCTCCAGTAAAGACCTGGTCTCCTCGGTCCGTGACAAGGCCTCACAAGCAGATCCTGGTCCCAGCAGGAGCTTTATGTAAATATTAATGCTGTTGTTCCTCCACTGGGAGGAGGGGCGGCCCCACGGTCATTGGTGCCTTACTTACTGAAGATGGCCCACGTGGGTCACCTGTGGGTCACCCGTGGGTCACCTATGGGCAAAGGGGGGTGACAGGAACCTTGAAGACGTGTTGCTTCATGACCTCTTCAAGACTTTGTGTCTCGTTTAGTTTGCCAACAACACAAGAGGAAAGCCAGTGAAAGCAGCCAGGGGACACACTAGTGTGTAGTCACACTACACACTAGTGTGTAGTCACACTGTAGTTTACTACACTAGTCTGTAGTGTGACTACGCACTAGTGTGTAGTCACACTACACACTAGTGTGTAGTCACACTACACACTAGTCTGTAGTCACACTGTAGTTTACTACACTAGTCTGTAGTGTGACTACAGACTAGTGTGAAGTCACACTACACACTAGCGAGGACCACGAGGAGCAGGAGGACCACGAGGACCACGAGGAGCAGGAGGACCATGAGGACCACGAGGAGCAGGAGGACCACGAGGACCACGAGGAGCAGGAGGACCACGAGGAGCAGGAGGACCACGAGGAGCAGGAGGAGCAGGAGGACCACGAGGAGCAGGAGGAGCAGGAGGAGCAGGAGGACCACGAGGAGCAGGAGGACCACGAGGAGCAGGAGGACCATGAGGACCACGAGGAGCAGGAGGACCACGAGGAGCAGGAGGACCACGAGGACCACGAGGAGCAGGAGGAGCAGGAGGACCATGAGGAGCAGGAGGACCACGAGGAGCAGGAGGACCACGAGGAGCAGGAGGACCACGAGGAGCAGGAGGACCATGAGGACCACGAGGAGCAGGAGGACCACGAGGAGCAGGAGGACCACGAGGACCACGAGGAGCAGGAGGAGCAGGAGGACCATGAGGAGCAGGAGGACCACGAGGAGCAGGAGGACCACGAGGAGCAGGAGGACCACGAGGAGCAGGAGGTGCCACGAGAGACCGAGAGAGGGCAGGAGGACCACGAGGGCAGGAGGAGCAGGAGGACCACGAGGAGCAGGAGGACCACGAGCAGGAGGACCACGAGGAGCAGGAGGAGCAGGAGGATCACGAGGAGCAGGAGGAGCACTAACAGTACTGCATGCAGTACTGTCAGTGCTCCTCCTTCCTTCACTCTTCCCCGGGACACAGGACAGCACCTCTCACCTGGGACCAGCACCTCTCACCTGGGACCAGCACCTCTCACCTGGGACCAGCACCTCTCACCTGGGACCAGCACCTCTCACCTGGGACCAGCACATCTCACCTGGGACCAGCACCTCTCACCTGACTCTCACTTTATCTTTTACAGCCCTACGACTCCTCTTCTGCTACTGGTTAGTGTGTGTGTGTGTGTGTGTGTGTGTGTGTGTGTGTGTGTGTGTGTGTGTGTGTGTGTGTGTGTGTGTGTGTGTGTGTGAGAGAGAGATCAAATCTGAGGATCAAACAGTTTGGATGATTCTATTTTTCAAGTTAATGTTGTTTTTGGTTCTTTCCTTTTTTCTCAAGGAGAATTGGTTTATATGGGAATATTTAGTGTGTGTGTGTGTGTGTGTGTGTGTGTGTGTGTGTGTGTGTGTGTGTGTGTGTGTGTGTGTGTGTGTGTGTGTGTGTGTGTGTGTGTGTGTGTGTGTGTGTTATGCAACTCTGGCTCTGATCTTCTGACGATGACGAATCAAAACCTCACGGAGGAAATCTGAGCTGGATTCTCCCCAAAAATCCTCCAAATACTAATGGAATGGTACTGCTGTAGTATTTCTGTAGTATTTCTGTAGTTTTTCTGTAGTATTTCTGTAGTATTCCTGCAGTATTTCTGTGGTATTCCTGCAGTATTTCTGTAGTATTTCTGTGGTATTCCTGTAGTATTTCTGTAGTATTCCAGTATTCCTGTAGTATTCTGTGGTATTCCTGCAGTATTTCTGTAGTATTTCTGTAGTATTCCTGTAGTATTTCTGTAGTATTCCTGTAGTATTTCTGTAGTATTTCTGTAGTACTCCTGTAGTATTTCTGTAGTATTTCTGTGGTATTTCTGTGGTATTCCTGTGGTATTTCTGTAGTATTTCTGTGGTATTCCTGTGGTACTGCTGTATTTCTGTGGTACTCCTGTAGTATTTCTGTGGTACTTTTGGAAGTAGATTATATAGATTCTCTGAGCTCCTCCTCTCTCCTCACCCTGCACCCTCTTCACTTTTAATCTCTTCTTCCACACCTCCTTTTCACCACCTCCTCTTCCACCTCCTCCTCCTCCAACTCTTCTTCTTCCTCCTCCTCCTCCTCATCCAACTCTTCTTCCTCCTCCTCATCCAACTCCTCTTCCTCTCCTCCTCCTCATCCAAATCTTCCTCCTCCTCTTCCTCCTCCTCCTCCTCCTCCGCCTCATCCAAACCTTCCTCCTCCTCCTCCTCCGCCTCATCCAAATCTTCCTCCTCCTCCTCATCCAAATCTTCCTCCTCCTCCACCAACTCGTCTTCTTCCTCCTCCTCTCCTCTTACTCCTCCTCATCCAACTCTTCTTCTTCCTCCTCATCCAACTCTTCTTCTTCCTCCTTATCTTCTTCCTCCTCCTCTAACTCTTCTTCTTCCTCCTTCTCCTTCCTCCTCCTCATCTTCTTCCTCCTCCTCCAACTCTTCTTCTTCCTCCTCCTCCTCCTCCTCATCTTCTTCCTCCTCATCCAACTCTTCTCCTTCCTCCTCCTCATCTTCTTCTTCCTCCTCCAACTCTTCTTCTTCCTCCTCATCCAACTCTTCTTTTTCCTCCTCCTCCTCTTCCTCTCCTCATCCAACTCTTCTTCTCCTTCCTCCTCCTCCAACTCTTCTCCTTTCTCCTCCAATTTTTCTTCTTCCTCCTTCTCCTTCTCATCTTCTTCCTCCTCCTCCTCCAACTCTTCTTCTTCCTCCTCCTCCTCCAACTCTTCTTCCTCCTCCTCCTCCAACTCTTCTTCTTCCTCCTCATCCAACTCTTCTTCTTCTTCCTCCTCCTCTTCCTCTCCTCTTCCTCCTCCTCATCCAACTCTTCTTCTTCCTCCTCCTCCTCTTCTTCCTCCAACTCTTCTTCTCCTTCCTCCTCCTCCAACTCTTCTCTTTCCTCCTCCTTCCTCCTCCTCATCTTCTTCCTCCTCATCCAACTCTTCTTCTTCCTCCTCCTCTTCCTCTCCTCTTACTCCTCCTCATCCAACTCTTCTTCTTCCTCCTCCTCCTCCTCTTCTTCCTCCAACTCTTCTTCTCCTTCCTCCTCCTTCTCCTTCCTCCTCCTCTTCTTCCTCCTCCTCCAACTCTTCTTCTTCCTCATCCAATTTTTCTTCTTCCTCCTCCTCATCCAACTTTTCTTCTTCCTCCTCATCCTCCTCCTCCTCCAACTCTTCTTCTTTCTCCTTCTCCTTCCTCCTCCTCATCTTCTTCTGCTCCGGTACCTCAGGGTGAGGAGGAGGTGCTGTGGTACCTCAGGGTGAGGAGGAGGTGCTGTGGTACCTCAGGGTGAGGAGGAGGTGCTGTGGTACCTCAGGGTGAGGAGGAGGTGCTGTGGTACCTCAGGGTGAGGAGGAGGTGCTGTGGTACTCAGGGTGAGGAGGGGTGCCTTCGCAGAACGTGTTGTTCTAAACTTCTGGTTTGTGAAATAATTGATGAAGTTATGCTGCTGTGTTCACCTTTAGATATTATTGGTATTATTAATATTATTGTTATTATTTTTACTATTATTATTATTATTAATTATGTTAATTATGTTCAACGTCTTCAGGATAAATGATGAACTTTATTGATCTGATGAACCTCGTGAATAAAAAGCACTTTGACTTTTCAACCTTGAATAACCTTCATCCAACGATGCTGCTCCTCTTTCTGCACCTCCTCTCCTGTCACAAGCTCCTCTGCACCTCCTGCTTCTGGAAGCCTCCTCTCTTCTGTGTCCTCCTCCCTCCTGTGTCCTCCTCCTAACTCCCTCCTCTCCTCCTGTGTCCTCCTCCCTCCTCCTCTCTCCTGTGTCCTCCTCCTGCCTCCCTCCTCCTCCCTCCTGTGTCCCCCTCTCTCCTGTGTCCTCCTCCCACCTCCTCCTCCTCTCTCCTGTGTCCTCCTCCACCTCCCCTCCTCCCTCCTGTGTCCCCCTCTCTCCTGTGTCCCCTTCCCACCTCCCCTCCTCCCTCCTCCTCCCTCCTGTGTCCTCCTCCCTCCTCCTCTCTCCTGTGTCCTCCTCCTGCCTCCCCTCCTCTCTCCTCCTCCCCTCCTGTGTCCTCCTCCTAACTCCCTCCTCCTCTCTCCTGTGTCCTCCTCCCACCTCCCCTCCTCCCTCCTCTCTCCTGGCCTCCTCCCACCTCCCCTCCTCCCTCCTGTGTCCCCCTCTCTCCTGTGTCCCTTCCCACCTCCCCTCCGCCCTCCTCCTCCCTCCTGTGTCCCCCTCTCTCTGTGTCCCCCTCTCCTGTGTCCCCTTCCCACCTCCCCTCCGCCCTCCTCCTCCCTCCTGTGTCCCCCTCTCTCCTGTGTCCTCCTCCCACCTCCCTCCTCCTCTCTCTTGTGTCCTCCTCCCACCTCCCCTCCTCCTCTCTCCTGTGTCCTCCTCCCACCTCCCCTCCTCCCTCCTGTGTCCCCCTCTCTCCTGTGTCCCCCTCCCACCTCCCTCCTCCCTCCTCCTCCCTCCTGTGTCCCCCTCTCTCCTGTGTCCTCCTCCCACCTCCCCTCCTCCCTCCTCCTCCCCCTGTGCCTCCCCTCCGTCTCCTCGCGGAGCAGAAGGAGCAGCGGAGGCGCGCAAGCGATGCTGAAGCGCAGCAGGATGTCTTTCACCTCCTCCTCCTCCTCCTCCTGGTCCCGGACTCTCCTGATCTTGCTCCTTCTGCAGCTCCTGCTCGTGCCTCGTGCCTCCTCCACCCGCAGCCGTGCCACCTCCTGGCTCGGATCGGACACACGGTGCGCGTGGGCGCGCTCCTGCCGGCGCAGCGGGCAGCTCGCGCGCAGGTCCAGGCGGCGCTGAGCCGCGCAGCGGCCACAATGACCGGGACCGGGACCGGGATCTGGACCGGGATCTGGACCAGGACCAGGACCGGGAGCGAACAATCTGCCACAACGAGTCTGGAGCTGGTTTCCCGCCAGCCGGCCGCCGCGGCCGGGTCCCTGTTCCGGTGCGCGTGTCAGGGCGTGGTGGTGCAGGGAGTGTCCGCCGTGCTCGCCTTCCCGCAGAGCGAGGAGCTGCTCCAGGTGGACCTCGGCCTCGTTCCTGGAGTCCCGTTCCTCAGCGTCATGGAGCACGGAGAGCCGCTGCACGCAGGTAGGACCCCCACCCCTCTGAACCCCACCCCTCTGAACCCCACCCCTCTGAACCCCACCCCTCTGGTTCTGTCCCGGTCCCCCGGTCTGGGGTCGTGGTTCTGTGTGACCTTGACCTGTTTGATGTCTGGAGGTTTCTGTAAAGTGTCCTGAGCTCCGGTTTGTGATCTGGACTGAGAGGAGAGCTGTTTGTTTGTTTGTTTGTTTGTTTGTTTGTTTGTTTCCCAGGCAGCTTTGAAAAGAAAAGATGTTTCAATCATATTTCAGTGTGAATATTTTTGTCCTCTACATTGTGATAATAATATATCGTTAATATAATAATATATATATATAATATATATATTATATATATATATTATTTATATAATATATATTGAAATCTGGTCTAAACACCTAAGTAGTAATTAAATAGGTCGTCATAGTAACACATCAACAGACCACAGGGTCATGGGAGATTTCACATATAATACTGGATAAGGAGTGAGAGGAAGAGTGAGAGGAGGGATGAAAGAGTGAGAGGAAGAGTGAAGGAGGGATGAAAGGTGAGAGGAGGGATGAAAGGAGTGAGAGGAAGAAAGAGGAGAGGAGGAGTGAGAGAAGGGATGAAAGGAGTGAGAGGAGGGATGAAAGGAGTGAGAGGTAGAGTGAGAGGAGGGATGAAAGGAGTGAGAGGAAGAGTGAGAGAGGGATAAAAGAGTGAGAGAGAGAGTGAGAGGAGGGGTGAAAGGAATGGAGGAGGAAGTGACAGGAGGATGAGGAGTGAGAGAAAGAGTGAGAGGAGGGGTGAAGAGTGAGAGGAAGAGTGAGAGGAGGGATGAGTGACAGGAGGATTGAGAGAAAGAGTGAGAGGAGGGGTGAAAGGAGTGAGAGGAGGGGTGAAAGGAGTGAGAGGAGGAATGAAAGGAGTGAGAGAAAGAGTGAGAGGAGGGATGAAAGGAGTGAGAGGAAGAGTGAGAGGAGGGATGAAAGGAGTGAGAGGAGGAGTGAGAGGAGGGATGAAAGGAGTGAGAGGAGGGGTGAAAGGAGTGAGAGGAGGAATGAAAGGAGTGAGAGAAAGAGTGAGAGGAGGGGTGAAAGGAGTTAGAGGAAGAGTGAGAGGAGGGGTGAAATGAGTGAGAGGAGGAGTGAGAGGAGGGATGAAAGGAGTGAGAGGAGGGGTGAAAGGAGTGAGAGGAGGAATGAAAGGAGTGAGAGAAAGAGTGAGAGGAGGGGTGAAAGGAGTTAGAGGAAGAGTGAGAGGAGGGGTGAAATGAGTGAGAGGAGGAGTGAGAGGAGGGATGAAAGGAGTGAGAGGAGGGGTGAAAGGAGTGAGAGGAGGAATGAAAGGAGTGAGAGAAAGAGTGAGAGGAGGGGTGAAAGGAGTTAGAGGAAGAGTGAGAGGAGGGGTGAAATGAGTGAGAGGAGGAGTGAGAGGAGGGATGAAAGGAGTGAGAGGAGGGGTGAAAGGAGTGAGAGGAGGAATGAAAGGAGTGACAGGAGGGATGAAAGGAGTTAGAGGAAGAGTGAGAGGAGTGAGAGGAGGGGTGAAAGGAGTGAGAGGAAGAGTGAGAGGAGTGAGAGGAGGGGTGAAAGGAGTGAGAGGAAGAGTGAGAAGAGGGGTGAAAGGAGTGAGAGGAAGAGTGAGAAGAGGGATGAAAGGAGTGAGAGGAGGAGTGAGAGGAAGAGTGAGAAGAGGGATGAACGGAGTGAGAGGAAGAGTGAGAAGAGGGGTGAAAGGAGTGAGAGGAAGAGTAAGAGGAGTATGAGGAAGAGTGAACGGAGTGAGAGGAAGAGCTCCTTTAAAGCTGGATTCGAGGACTTTCACAGAAATATAATCTGTTGCCAAACGGTTCAGACAATGATAATCATATATCATATATGATATATATCATATATTATATCATATATAATATTATTTATTATATATCATTTATCATATATATTATATATGATATATGAGGAAACTCATCTCCTTACCCTATCGCTAAGGCTGAGCCCTACGGAGGAAACTCATCTCCTTACCCTATCGCTAAGGCTGAGCCCTACAGAGGAAACTCATCTCCTTACCCTATCTCTAAGGCTGAGCGCTACAGAGGAAACTCATCTCCTTACCCTATCTCTAAGGCTGAGCCCTACAGAGGAAACTCATCTCCTTACCCTGTCTCTAAGGCTGAGCCCTACAGAGGAACCTCATCTCCTTACCCTATCTCTAAGGCTGAGCCCTACGGAGGAAACTCATCTCCTTACCCTATCTCTCAGGCTGAGCCCTACAGAGGAAACTCATCTCCTTACCCTATCTCTAAGGCTGAGCCCTACAGAGGAAACTCATCTCCTTACCCTATCTCTAAGGCTGAGCCCTACAGAGGAAACTCATCTCCTTACGCTATCTCTAAGGCTGAGCCCTACAGAGGAAACTCATCTCGGCCGCTTGTATCCGAGACCTCGTTCTTTCGGTCACAGAGTTCATGACCATGAGGGTCTGAACGTAGACCGCCCGGTAAATTGAGAGCTTCTCCTTCCGGCTCAGCTCTTCTTCACCAGACGGTCCGGTGCAGCTTGTTTTACTGCTGCAGCCGCACCGATCCACCGGTCGATCTCCCGCTCCATCTCACCCTCACTCGTGAACAAGACCCCGAGATACTTGAACTCCTTCGCTTGCGGTAGGCACCGATGAGTTCATGCTCAGCTGTTCAGGTGGGAAATATCAGGTCAGTTAGCCCTCTCTCGCTCTCTCGCTCTCTTCTTCTCTCTCTCCAGAATGTGCAGAACTTCCTGCCGGAGGCTTTCAGAGTAAAAGCCTGAGTGTGTGTTGATGAGATTATCTCTGCAGAGATTTTCATTTCCACGCTGAAAACAATCCAGTTAAAACTGATATCAGGTTTCCTTGTTTTTAATCCTGTTCCTCATCAAACTACACAGAATATAATTCAGAGTTTCAGAAATGGGACACCAACATATTTAATCTGCTGATTGGAAAGTTTCATATCATTCATGGATAATTGTGACGCGGGTTGTAGTTTAGAGTCACAGAATCAGAATCAGAGACTCAGAGACTCAGAGACTCGGAGACTCAGTGACCCAGACTCAATGACTGGTTTAGTCTAGTTTACATCACCTGGTGAACTGGTTTAGACTAGTTTACATCACCTGGTGAACTGGTGAACTGGTTTAGACTAGTTTACATCACCTGGTGAACTGGTTAACTGGTTTAGACTAGTTTACATCACCTGGTGAACTGGTTTAGACTAGTTTACATCACCTGGTGAACTGGTTTAGTCTAGTTTACATCACCTGGTGAACTGGTTTAGGCTAGTTTACATCACCTGGTGAACTGGTTTAGACTAGTTTACATCACCTGGTGAACTGGTTTAGTCTAGTTTACATCACCTGGTGAACTGGTTTAGGCTAGTTTACATCACCTGGTGAACTGGTTTAGTCTAGTTTACATCACCTGGTTAACTGGTTTAGACTAGTTTACATCACCTGGTGAACTGGTTTAGACTAGTTTACATCACCTGGTGAACTGGTTAACTGGTTTAGACTAGTTTACATCACCTGGTGAACTGGTTTAGTCTAGTTTACATCACCTGGTGAACTGGTTAACTGGTTTAGACTAGTTTACATCACCTGGTGAACTGGTTAGTCTGTTTACATCACCTGGTGAACTGTAACTGGTTTAGACTAGTTTACATCACCTGGTGAACTGGTTTAGACTAGTTTACATCACCTGGTGAACTGGTTTAGTCTAGTTTACATCACCTGGTGAACTGGTTTAGGCTAGTTTACATCACCTGGTGAACTGGTTTAGTCTAGTTTACATCACCTGGTTAACTGGTTTAGACTAGTTTACATCACCTGGTGAACTGGTTTAGACTAGTTTACATCACCTGGTGAACTGGTTAACTGGTTTAGACTAGTTTACATCACCTGGTGAACTGGTTTAGTCTAGTTTACATCACCTGGTGAACTGGTTAACTGGTTTAGACTAGTTTACATCACCTGGTGAACTGGTTTAGTCTAGTTTACATCACCTGGTGAACTGGTTAACTGGTTTAGACTAGTTTACATCACCTGGTGAACTGGTTTAGACTAGTTTACATCACCTGGTGAACTGGTTTAGTCTAGTTTACATCACCTGGTGAACTGGTTTAGTCTAGTTTACATCACCTGGTGAACTGGTTAACTGGTTTAGACTAGTTTACATCACCTGGTGAACTGGTTTAGTCTAGTTTACATCACCTGGTGAACTGGTTTAGTCTAGTTTACATCACCTGGTGAACTGGTTAACTGGTTTAGACTAGTTTACATCACCTGGTGAACTGGTTTAGTCTAGTTTACATCACCTGGTGAACTGGTGAACTGGTTTAGACTAGTTTACATCACCTGGTGAACTGGTTTAGTCTAGTTTACAGCACCTGGTGAACTGGTTAACTGGTTTAGACTAGTTTACATCACCTGGTGAACTGGTTTAGTCTAGTTTACATCACCTGGTGAACTGGTTTAGTCTAGTTTACATCACCTGGTGAACTGGTTAACTGGTTTAGTCTAGTTTACATCACCTGGTGAACTGGTTAACTGGTTTAGACTAGTTTACATCACCTGGTGAACTGGTTTAGACTAGTTTACATCACCTGGTGAACTGGTGAACTGGTTTAGACTAGTTTACATCACCTGGTGAACTGGTTAACTGGTTTAGACTAGTTTACATCACCTGGTGAACTGGTTTAGACTAGTTTACATCACCTGGTGAACTGGTTTAGTCTAGTTTACATCACCTGGTGAACTGGTTTAGGCTAGTTTACATCACCTGGTGAACTGGTTTAGTCTAGTTTACATCACCTGGTTAACTGGTTTAGACTAGTTTACATCACCTGGTGAACTGGTTTAGTCTAGTTTACATCACCTGGTGAACTGGTTTAGGCTAGTTTACATCACCTGGTGAACTGGTTTAGTCTAGTTTACATCACCTGGTTAACTGGTTTAGACTAGTTTACATCACCTGGTGAACTGGTTTAGACTAGTTTACATCACCTGGTGAACTGGTTAACTGGTTTAGACTAGTTTACATCACCTGGTGAACTGGTTTAGTCTAGTTTACATCACCTGGTGAACTGGTTAACTGGTTTAGACTAGTTTACATCACCTGGTGAACTGGTTTAGTCTAGTTTACAGCACCTGGTGAACTGGTTTAGTCTAGTTTACATCACCTGGTGAACTGGTGAACTGGTTTAGACTAGTTTACATCACCTGGTGAACTGGTTTAGTCTAGTTTACATCACCTGGTGAACTGGTTAACTGGTTTAGTCTAGTTTACATCACCTGGTGAACTGGTTAACTGGTTTAGACTAGTTTACATCACCTGGTGAACTGGTGAACTGGTTTAGACTAGTTTACATCACCTGGTGAACTGGTGAACTGGTTTAGACTAGTTTACATCACCTGGTGAACTGGTTTAGTCTAGTTTACATCATCTGGTGAACTGGTTAACTGGTTTAGACTAGTTTACAGCACCTGGTGAACTGGTTTAGGCTAGTTTACATCACCTGGTGAACTGGTTTAGTCTAGTTTACATCACCTGGTTAACTGGTTTAGACTAGTTTACATCACCTGGTGAACTGGTTTAGTCTAGTTTACATCACCTGGTGAACTGGTTTAGGCTAGTTTACATCACCTGGTGAACTGGTTTAGTCTAGTTTACATCACCTGGTTAACTGGTTTAGACTAGTTTACATCACCTGGTGAACTGGTTTAGACTAGTTTACATCATCTGGTGAACTGGTTAACTGGTTTAGACTAGTTTACATCACCTGGTGAACTGGTTTAGTCTAGTTTACAGCACCTGGTGAACTGGTTAACTGGTTTAGACTAGTTTACATCACCTGGTGAACTGGTTTAGTCTAGTTTACATCACCTGGTGAACTGGTTTAGTCTAGTTTACATCACCTGGTGAACTGGTTAACTTTTAGACTAGTTTACATCACCTGGTGAACTGGTTTAGTCTAGTTTACATCATCTGGTGAACTGGTTAACTGGTTTAGACTAGTTTACAGCACCTGGTGAACTGGTTTAGGCTAGTTTACATCACCTGGTGAACTGATTTAGTCTAGTTTACATCACCTGGTTAACTGGTTTAGACTAGTTTACATCACCTGGTGAACTGGTTTAGTCTAGTTTACATCACCTGGTGAACTGGTTTAGGCTAGTTTACATCACCTGGTGAACTGGTTTAGTCTAGTTTACATCACCTGGTTAACTGGTTTAGACTAGTTTACATCACCTGGTGAACTGGTTTAGACTAGTTTACATCATCTGGTGAACTGGTTAACTGGTTTAGACTAGTTTACATCACCTGGTGAACTGGTTTAGCTTTACAGCACCTGGTGAACTGGTTAACTGGTTTAGACTAGTTTACACACCAACACAATCACCTGGTGAACTGGTTTAGTCTAGTTTACATCACCTGGTGAACTGGTTAACTGGTTTAGACTAGTTTACATCACCTGGTGAACTGGTTTAGTCTAGTTTACAGCACCTGGTGAACTGGTTTAGTCTAGTTTACATCACCTGGTGAACTGGTGAACTGGTTTAGACTAGTTTACATCACCTGGTGAACTGGTTTAGTCTAGTTTACATCACCTGGTGAACTGGTTAACTGGTTTAGTCTAGTTTACATCACCTGGTGAACTGGTTAACTGGTTTAGACTAGTTTACATCACCTGGTGAACTGGTGAACTGGTTTAGACTAGTTTACATCACCTGGTGAACTGGTGAACTGGTTTAGACTAGTTTACATCACCTGGTGAACTGGTTTAGTCTAGTTTACATCATCTGGTGAACTGGTTAACTGGTTTAGACTAGTTTACAGCACCTGGTGAACTGGTTTAGGCTAGTTTACATCACCTGGTGAACTGGTTTAGTCTAGTTTACATCACCTGGTTAACTGGTTTAGACTAGTTTACATCACCTGGTGAACTGGTTTAGTCTAGTTTACATCACCTGGTGAACTGGTTTAGGCTAGTTTACATCACCTGGTGAACTGGTTTAGTCTAGTTTACATCACCTGGTTAACTGGTTTAGACTAGTTTACATCACCTGGTGAACTGGTTTAGACTAGTTTACATCATCTGGTGGAACCTGGTTAACTGGTTTAGTCTAGTTTACATCACCTGGTGAACTGGTTTAGTCTAGTTTACATCACCTGGTGAACTGGTTAACTGGTTTAGACTAGTTTACATCACCTGGTGAACTGGTTTAGTCTAGTTTACATCACCTGGTGAACTGGTTAACTGGTTTAGACTAGTTTACATCACCTGGTGAACTGGTTTAGTCTAGTTTACAGCACCTGGTGAACTGGTTTAGTCTAGTTTACATCACCTGGTGAACTGGTAACTGGTTTAGACTAGTTTACATCACCTGGTGAACTGGTTTAGACTAGCTTCCACCTGGTGAACTGGTTTAGTCTAGTTTACATCACCTGGTGAACTGGTTAACTGGTTTAGACTAGTTTACATCACCTGGTGAACTGGTTTAGTCTAGTTTACATCACCGGTGAACTGGTGAACTGGTTTAGACTAGTTTACATCACCTGGTGAACTGGTTTAGTCTAGTTTACAGCACCTGGTGAACTGGTTTAGACTAGTTTACATCACCTGGTGAACTGGTTTAGTCTAGTTTACATCACCAGGTGAACTGGTTTAGGCTAGTTTACATCACCTGGTGAACTGGTTTAGTCCAGTTTACATCACCTGGTGAACTGGTTTAGGCTAGTTTACATCACCTGGTGAACTGGTTTAGTCTAGTTTACATCACCTGGTTAACTGGTTTAGACTAGTTTACATCACCTGGTGAACTGGTTTAGACTAGTTTACATCATCTGGTGAACTGGTTAACTGGTTTAGACTAGTTTACATCACCTGGTGAACTGGTTTAGTCTAGTTTACATCACTGTGAACTGGTTAACTGGTTTAGACTAGTTTACATCACCTGGTGAACTGGTTTAGTCTAGTTTACATCACCTGGTGAACTGGTTAACTGGTTTAGACTAGTTTACATCACCTGGTGAACTGGTTTAGTCTAGTTTACAGCACCTGGTGAACTGGTTTAGTCTAGTTTACATCACCTGGTGAACTGGTGAACTGGTTTAGACTAGTTTACATCACCTGGTGAACTGGTTTAGTCTAGTTTACATCACCTGGTGAACTGGTTAACTGGTTTAGTCTAGTTTACATCACCTGGTGAACTGGTTAACTGGTTTAGACTAGTTTACATCACCTGGTGAACTGGTGAACTGGTTTAGACTAGTTTACATCACCTGGTGAACTGGTGAACTGGTTTAGACTAGTTTACATCACCTGGTGAACTGGTTTAGTCTAGTTTACATCATCTGGTGAACTGGTTAACTGGTTTAGACTAGTTTACAGCACCTGGTGAACTGGTTTAGGCTAGTTTACATCACCTGGTGAACTGATTTAGTCTAGTTTACATCACCTGGTTAACTGGTTTAGACTAGTTTACATCACCTGGTGAACTGGTTTAGTCTAGTTTACATCACCTGGTGAACTGGTTTAGGCTAGTTTACATCACCTGGTGAACTGGTTTAGTCTAGTTTACATCACCTGGTTAACTGGTTTAGACTAGTTTACATCACCTGGTGAACTGGTTTAGACTAGTTTACATCATCTGGTGAACTGGTTAACTGGTTTAGACTAGTTTACATCACCTGGTGAACTGGTTTAGTCTAGTTTACATCACCTGGTGAACTGGTTAACTGGTTTAGACTAGTTTACATCACCTGGTGAACTGGTTTAGTCTAGTTTACATCACCTGGTGAACTGGTTAACTGGTTTAGACTAGTTTACATCACCTGGTGAACTGGTTTAGTCTAGTTTACAGCACCTGGTGAACTGGTTTAGTCTAGTTTACATCACCTGGTGAACTGGTGAACTGGTTTAGACTAGTTTACATCACCTGGTGAACTGGTTTAGTCTCGTTTACATCACCTGGTGAACTGGTTAACTGGTTTAGTCTAGTTTACATCACCTGGTGAACTGGTTAACTGGTTTAGACTAGTTTACATCACCTGGTGAACTGGTTTAGACTAGTTTACATCACCTGGTGAACTGGTGAACTGGTTTAGACTAGTTTACATCACCTGGTGAACTGGTTTAGTCTGGTTTAGATCATCTGGTGAACTGGTTAACTGGTTTAGACTAGTTTACATAACAACAACACACCTGGTGAACTGGTTTAGTCTAGTTTACAGCACCTGGTGAACTGGTTTAGTCTAGTTTACAGCACCTGGTGAACTGGTTAACTGGTTTAGACTAGTTTACATCACCTGGTGAACTGGTTTAGACTAGTTTACATCACCTGGTGAACTGGTTAACTGGTTTAGACTAGTTTACATCACCTGGTGAACTGGTTTAGACTAGTTTACATCACCTGGTGAACTGGTTAAAGTGGTTTAGACTAGCTTACATCACCTGGCAAAGCACTCTGGGAGTCGTGGTGGCCTGTGACCTCTGACCTTTTATTAATTAGCAGGAACCTGTGCTGATGTTTTAATCTAGATGAGCTGTCGGACTGAATCCTGTTGATAAGCAGATACACACACACACACACACACACACACACACACACACACACACACACACACAAAGTCTGGACCAACATGGAGTGACGACGTGCAACGTGTTCAGGTCCTGTGGGACAAACAAGAACTAACAGCTTCCAGTTTGTCATGAATTCAGTTCACGTTCAACACGAGAGTTCTGCTTCATTCAAAGACACACACACACACACACACACACACACACACACACTGAGCCCTGAGCTGCCTTCAGGCTCTCAGACGTTAGTGAGGAACATTTCCAACTGATAGCACAAATAAGACATATTTATATTCAGTATAAAACTTAAGTAGGTTACAGATGAGACTCTTATTTATTCCTGTAACGTCGCACACAAACTGAATAATAACACTCCTGTCTTCCTTCAAGGTCGTCTCTTACCAACAGTAACAGATACAAGCAGGTTAGATTGTTTTCCTGCATTCAAACTCAAACCTCCATAATGAGGATGATATGTATATATATATGATGTGTTTTAACAGCACAGATAGAAGAGGTTCAGAGTTCAGACTTCAAACTAAAACCACGTGTGAAACAAGTATTTCTCTTTTCATAAACACAAATAAGTAGTTTCATGTGCAGGCGGAAGTTTATTTTGAAGACTATTTATGTTATTGCTGTACTTTAGCAGGAAAACAAACGTAAAATGAGAAGTAACGTTTCATAAGATATCACACGTTGTATAAGGATACAATGGGGAACTATATGATTATGAATTATGAATAACTTTCTTGGTTGTTTTTGTGTGAATGACCTTGAAGTTGAACGTGTGCTGTACAATATGTTCACAATAGGAAGTCATCATTCAGCTTCATCTTCACTTTGTTAGGAAGAAACAACCCAACTGTTTTATTTCTCCTGCATTCCATCAGAGGATATTATATATGATATTATATAGTATATTATATAGTATATTTTATATTATATCTTATATTATATTTTATATTATATATTATATCTGATATTATATCTGATATATTATATCTGATATATTATATATTATATTATATCTGATATTATATGTTATATATTATGTTATATATTATATATTATATATTATATTATATATTATATCTGATATTATATATTATATTATATATTATATCTGATATTATATGTTATATTATATGCTATATTATATTATATATTATATGTTATATTATATATTATATATATATTATATATTATATATTATATCTGATATTATATGTTATATTATATGCTATATTATATATTATATGTTATATTATATGTTATATTATATATTATATTATATATTATATTATATATTATATTATATATTATATTATATCCCCAGAGAGCTCCGGAGTCTCTTCTGCTGTTTGGCTCCTCTGCACCGTGAAATCCTCTGGCAGGGTTCTGTTTCCTCTCACTTCTTGTGTTGTAGTTGTGTAGCTGTGTAGCTGTGTAGTTGTGTAGCTGTGTAGCTATGTAGCTGTGTAGTTGTGTAGTTGTGTAGCTGTGTAGCTATGTAGCTGTGTAGTTGTGTTGTTGTGTAGCTGTGTAGCTGTGTAGATGTGTAGTTGTTGTGTAGTTGTGTAGCTGTGTAGATGTGTAGTTGTTGTGTAGTTGTGTAGCTGTGTAGCTGTGTAAATGTGTAGTTGTTGTGTAGTTGTGTAGCTGTGTAGATGTGTAGTTGTTGTGTTGTTGTGTAGCTGTGTAGATGTTGTGTAGTTGTGTAGATGTGTAGTTGTTGTGTAGTTGTGTAGCTGTGTAGATGTGTAGTTGTTGTGTAGCTGTGTAGATGTGTAGTTGTTGTGTAGTTGTGTAGCTGTGTAGATGTGTAGTTGTTGTGTAGTTGTGTAGCTGTGTAGATGTGTAATTGTGTAGTTGTGTAGCTGTGTAGATGTGTAGTTGTTGTGTTGTTGTGTAGATGTGTAGTAGTTGTGTAGCTGTGTAGATGTGTAGTTGTTGTGTAGTTGTGTAGCTGTGTAGATGTGTAGTTGTTGTGTAGTTGTGTAGCTGTGTAGATGTGTAGTTGTTGTGTAGTTGTGTAGTTGTTGTGTTGTTGTGTGTCATAAATCCAGTGTGTCTGAGCTGCTGGATTCTCTCTGATGAAGTGAAATATTTATTTAGTGTTTAGAAAGTCTTTGATCAGAGAGGATTATCCTCCACCTCTCTGCCTCTCTCCGTCCTCTCTCCTTCCTTTCTGCCTCTCTCCTTCCTCTCTCTGCCTCTCTCCTTCCTCTCTCTGCCTCTCTCCTTCCTCTCTCTCCCTCTCTCCCTTCCCTCTCCTCACCTACTTTCTGCCTCTCTCCTTCCTCTCTCTGCCTCTCTCCTTCCTCTCTCCTTCCTTTCTGCCTCTCTCCTTCCCTCTCTCTGCCTCTCTCCTCTCTCTGCCTCTCTCCTTCTCTCTCTGCCTCTCTCCTTCCCTCTCTCCTTCCTCTCTGCCTCTCTCCTTCCTCTCTCTGCCTCTCTCCTTCCTCTCTCCTTCCTTTCTGCCTCTCTCCTTCCTCTCTCTGCCTCTTTCCTTCCTCTTGGTTACCGGCAGCTGTGTGTTGGTTTCATATGATGTCTATACATACATATACATATATACATATACATATATATACGTATGTATATGTATATATATATGTATATGTATATATATATGTATATGTATATATATGTATGTATATATATACATACATATATATATACATATTTATGTCTATGTATATATATACATACATATATATGTGTGGGCCCTCAGAGGGGCCCTCAGGTGGGCCCTCTGAGGGGCCCTCAGGTGGGCTCTCAGAGGGGCCCTCAGGTGGGCCCTCAGAGGGGCCCTCAGGTGGGCCCTCAGAGGGGCCCTCAGGTGGGCCCTCAGAGGGGCCCTC
>JACSYO010000290.1:0-17500 GCA_016806645.1 Ophiodon elongatus | reverse complement strand
GAGAAAAAACACAAATTTTCACGTTGGAGAAGCGAATGAGAGAACGGTTAATAGCTTTTTTTTCTTCTTCTTGATAAATAACTTAAATACAAATGGATTATTCAACTAATATCGTCATATTTTTTTGTCAGAATGAGGCGTCACTGCTTCCCCCCCCCCGATCTGCCGTCTGCAGACTGATCGGTAATCCTCACGTTTCCCCCGAGTCGGCTGAAGCTACCGGCGGTCTGTGTGTCTCGTCCACCAGCAGAGCGCTCGGGCAGATCACAGTAAATGAGGTTAATTGCAGCGGGTCCGTCTGCAGCGAGGGATCGAGCTTCACGCCTACCTGGTGTTAGAGACGTGAGCGCTTATTAAACCAGCTGCCACACGAGGAGTGGGGTTGGAGGCCTAAATAGTGGGGATTCTGGACCTGCCCCACATGTACTGGTGATGCGAAGCATGTACCCCGAGTATCGGCAACGCCCCCGACAGAGTACATTATACTCTATTCTGAGTACTACGCCTCCACACGCTGCTGTATTTGTCATTTATAAGCTCTGCTGATCAATAGCGGCTGTTGTTGGAAACTTAATTTAACAAACACATGTTGACCTGCGACATCTGTGTGTGTGTGTGTGTGTGTTTTGATTTGTTGACGTCTTTGTTGCTAGGCAGGTTGTTGCCGGGGTGTGTTTTTTTTTTTTTGCACAGCCGAACCGCTCCGGGACGTTTTCTTTCGTGGAGCTCGAGCTAATGATTATTATATTCACGAATGGGTAATCCATTCTTATTGTTAGTTGTGGTTGTCAGACGACGAGTCATCTGTGCGAGACGAGTCCTCGTGTCGTGTTTTGAAAATTGTCTTGGCTATTATGTCGTCAATTAGAAAAACTTGAAACTGTGCCAAATATTTAAAGGTGCTCAAACGATGACATCAGTGATGACAGAGCTAACCGCGTCATTACCAACTATTTTGATTATCAATTAATCCTTAATAAACCATTTTTGTCAAACAAAAAAAAGGCAGAAGTTTTGCTGGTTCTGCTACTTTTCTCTGTTTTTATATATTACAAGGTTTTGGGCTGTTGTGTTCCTACTAATCTAATAATTTAAAGAATTCCCCTCTTGACAGTTTTCACTATTTTCTTACATTTGTTGGAGAAATACGTCGATTAACCAAAACTCTCGTGAGTGAAACCAACATGTTGGCAATTTTCTTTCATGGATGAACATCAGAGCTGAATGATTTTGGGGGAAAAATAATATCCTATGATTTGACTGATATCGCGACACGATTCACGATGTCTGAGGGAATGATGATGATTATTCTCATTTTCATTGAAAAAGATATTAACGTGATCGCGGTGGGATTTGTTCGTGAGGAACGAAAGTCTGTAGAATACGATTTGTAGGCCGGGACGTCGTGTTTTTATAAAAAAGATTTAAGCATATTTTGCCTCTAACAGCTATTTGATTGGCTAACACATCGATCTACAGAACCTCTCCTTTGGTTTCATGTTGGTGGGAGTTTGAGTTCCTCCTCAAGTACCCAGTTCTCCTATTTATTCCAAGCACGCCGGCCTTTCTGCTGCTGCAAATGTAAAACGCATCACCTCCTCTGCACCACATTGTTTTTGTTTTTTTGTCTTGGGGGGAAAGAACAGGCGCCGAGTGTCCAGAGCTTTCCTGAACTGGGCTCCAGTTCCGGTCCTCGGTGTTTCGTTAAGAGCAACAGAAACACACATTTATTGAAAAGATCAGGGAGCCTTTTCTCTTTTAAGGGTCCGTATATTTGTCTGTAGTTAATCCGGATGGCCAGAGGTCATCTCGGGTGAAGGTCGACCCCGTGGCTGAAGGTCTCGGGGGTTTGATCCCGCGGTCCGGTGCCGCTGCAGATGAGCGTTCATGTTCACCGCCATGTGACGGCCCGGTGGGCCGAGCGCCGCCCGGCCGGCTACTGAAGTCATGTCGATACAGCAGCTCGTGTTTTGACTGATAATTATCCTGCAGTCAAGATGTTAATTAAAACCCTCACGCTCTCTCCCATCCTTGTCTCCCCTCCCTCCCTCCCTCCCTCCCTGCCTCCCTTCCACTTTCTCCCCCATCTTTGTTTTTGTTTTTTTCCCTCGTCTGTTTCCATCCTCATTTTCTTCTGCCTCTCATCTCTTTCTTTCTTTTTTATATTTTTATTTTACCACACCTCTTTCTCTCCGTCCCTCCCAGACTTCAAGAAGATCCTCCCACCGGCGTGAGCGGAGCCCCATCAGAGAACAACATCATGCTTTGGAACGCAGTTATTTTTGGGTGAGTCATGCTCTTAATCCAGCTCCGCCCTGCTGTCTTTACTCCCTGCCGCTGTGATTGTGATGCACGGACTCCAATAGTACCGATGGAGGGCACAGAACAGTCTGCGGGGGGGGGAGGAACGGCATGCTGGGAGATATTGTTGGGGGGTATTGCTAAAGACAAAAACTAAATGTTGACCTTTTTTATTTGAGTTTGTGACATATCTTGGGACACAATTTGAAGTGCAATTGAAAGAAGAACTAACTCTTTTTTTTAAAGAGAAGCTTACAGAAGCATGAAATTCTAAAGTTAAAAGGACATGCAATAGCGGAGAGTGTGATTTTTTTTGAAAACTCGACAAGAAGCAACCAAATCAAACCAGAGAGACACACACACACACACACACACGGGTTTAAAATAGTTCCTCGCCTCATTCAAAGTCAAACTGGTGTGCAGCTGTTTTAATTGACTGTGTGAATGTGAGGAGTAAACACAGACTCTGGCTGTCTGTGCAGAGCGAGGCCTCCAAGGATGGGTTTTCCTACCGGGCCACGGCCTTATTCTAACATGGAAGATGTTTGGAATTTGTAAATAATTTCTCTCTCTCTCCCTCTCTCTCTCCCTCTCTCTCCCTCTCTCTCCCTCTCTCTCTCTCTGCAGGCCTGTGGGAACACCGTTTGAAGACGGTAAGTTCTCCACTTTGATGCATCTCAGTGGGAGCCCCGTTTTATCCCGAAGCTCTGGATTTTATTTAACTTCTCTCGTGCGATGATATTTTAGTGGAGGTGGCGTTTTTTTTTTTTTTCAGTCCATCTATCGCAGCCTTCTGGTGAGAAAAGTACTAAATTATTACAAACCGGATATCTGAGTGTGTTTAAGTCTGAAAACGGTTTTGAAGTAGTACTTCAAACAGTTACATTTTTTTTTTTTTACTGTATAATAATATATATATTGCATACTCTCATAACTCACAATCAACTTGTTCCTCTCTTTAAACAAACAGCTGACTTCGCAATCTGAGTCGCTGAACATCCATCACAAGTGTTTCGTTGGTAATGAAGCTGCGGTTCTGCCGTACAACACGTACAGTACAAGAGATGGCACACATTTATGCACACATACACACTTTTTAGCCTGTAATTATGGCTCGGGTCCGCTGACTCAGGGTTCATTGTCTTCCTTTTGTTCTCCTCCTCTCTTTTTTGTTTTGGGCCGAGTCGACGTCTCCGCCTCGCTGCAGGATTATCTTCTCCTTCCAGTCGAGCCGGCCGTTTATATTTTTAGTAAACGTGATTGTTCTCTCTCGCTTTCTCTGACCTGCTCGCTCCGTCACATCTGTATTCTCCTCACAGAATGACTTCTGATGCCTTCCTCCCCTCCCTCCCCTCTCCCTCCCTCCCTCCCTCCCCCCTCTGTCTCTCTACAGGAACGTTTAAGCTGCTGATAGAGTTTTCCGAGGAGTACCCGAACAAGCCTCCCACAGTCCGGTTCGTCTCCAGAATGTTTCACCCAAATGGTAAGCGAGTTCCTCCTCCTCCGAGCAGGCTCCTCCCCTTCGTCTCCCTCCTCCTCCTCCGAGCAGGCTCCTCCCCTTCGTCTCCCTCCTCCTCCTCTGAGCAGGCTCCTCCCCTTCGTCTCCCTCCTCCTCCTCTGAGCAGGCTCCTCCCCTTCGTCTACCTCCTCCTCTGAGCAGGCTCCTCCCCTTCGTCTCCCCCCTCCTCCTCTGAGCAGGCTCCTCCCCTTCGTCTCCCTCCTCCTCCTCTGAGCAGGCTCCTCCCCTTTCGTCTCCCTCCTCCTCATCCGAGCAGGCTCCTCCCCTTCGTCTCCCTCCTCCTCATCCGAGCAGGCTCCTCCCCTTCGTCTCCCTCCTCCTCCTCTGAGCAGGCTCCTCCCCTTTGTCTCCCTCCTCCTCCGAGCAGGCTCCTCCCCTTCGTCTCCTCCTCCTCATCCGAGCAGGCTCCTCCCCTTCGTCTACCTCCTCTCTGAGCAGGCTCCTCCCCTTCTCTCCCTCCTCCTCTGGCAGGCTCCTCCCCTTCGTCTCCTCCTCCTCTGAGCAGGCTCCTCCCCTTCGTCTCCCTCCTCCTCCGAGCAGGCTCCTCCCCTTTGTCTCCCTCCTCCTCGAGCAGGCTCCTCCCCTTCGTCTCCGTCTCCTCCTCCTCCTCCGTGCAGGCTCCTCCCCTTTGTCTCCCTCCTCTCCGTGCAGGCTCCTCCCCTTCGTCTCCCCCTCCTCCTCCTCCGAGCAGGCTCCTCCCCCTCCCTCCGTCAGTCTGACCTCTGACCTCTTTAGAGAAGTGGATCTCCGTCAGACAGGAAGCAGTTTGTTTTCTCGTATATTTACGAGCGTACAGACTTTTCCCTCAAACTTGTGATAATTATTTACTCGTATTCTACTTTTCTATGCTATTATTGTCTCATGAGAGAAAAGATGAGGATTTTCCTTCTTTTTATTATTTAAAAAACAAAAACGGCTATAAAATGTACAGCGAGAGCCCATAAACACAAATTTGCTGGCCTGTAGGCTTATAAACAAATGAATGAATAATATACTGAAGTCAACAAATTAATAAAATGTGTTACTCATAAATAATAATTAGTGTTGATGAATAATGAATAATGTGGGATTGCTGTTCCTTATTTAATGGGCTGTTTGGGAGTTTTATAGTTAATGCATGTATTTAAAAAAAAAAAAAAAAGAAAACATGCATTTTAATACTGATTTGGATGTTGATTACCACGGCAACGGTCGAAGCCTCCAGGTCGGCCTCATCAGTCTTTATGTGCTGTATTTAGATGCACGCTGTTTTTATTTACTTCAGATTTTATTATAATTTGTTCAGTCCTGTAGTCAACTGCAATGTGAAACACAGCAAACTGATAACAATACTCCGCTGGCTGAAGACGTGCGATGGCCCTCTGGTGGTCATCTTCACCAGCTTCTGTCTTCTTCACTAAATGCAGATAAAAGTGACCTAATAACTTCTGTTGTGTCTTCTGTCTCTCTCTCTCTCTCTCTCTCTTTCTCTTTCTTTCTCTCTCTCTTTCTCTTTCTCTTTCTCTCTCTCTCTCTCTCTTTCTCTTTCTCTCTCTTTCTTTCTCTCTCTTTCTCTTTCTCTCTCTTTCTCTCTCTCTCTTTCTCTTTCTCTTTCTTTCTCTCTCTCTTTCTCTTTCTCTCTCTCTCTCTCTCTTTCTCTTTCTCTCTCTTTCTCTCTCTCTCTTTCTCTCTCTCTTTCTTTCACTCTCTCTCTCTCTCTCTCTCTCTGTGTCTCTCTCTTTCACTCTCTCTCTCTTTCTTTCGCTCGCTCTCTCTCTCTCTCTCCCCCCCCTCCCTCCCTCGTCGTAATAACTTCTGTTGTCGTCTCTCTCTCCCCCTCTCCCCCCCCTCCCCCCCTCCAGTTTACGCCGACGGCAGCATATGTTTAGACATCCTTCAGAACCGCTGGAGCCCCACGTACGACGTGTCGTCCATACTCACCTCCATCCAGGTGGGTTGGTTTACTTCTGGAAATCTGCTTCCTGTTCACGATGTCGGTTAGTTGAGTCACGTGAGCTCGTGTGTGTGTGTGTGTGTGTGTGTGTGTGTGTGTGTGTGTGTGTGTGTGTGTGTGTGTGTGTGTGTGTGTGTGTGTGTGTGTGTGTGTGTGTGTGTGTGTGTGTGTGTTCCAGATGAGAATCAGTGGGTTTTAATCAATCAAATGATGTTTCCTTTCAATACATCCAATGTTTTCTGTTCCCAAAACATCAGCGATGAGAGACGGAATAAATAATATACATAATAATATTAATGAAGCTGTATATCCTCATATATTCTGATGTAAACATTGAAGAAACTTAAGCTGAGAGACGATTTATCTGGTGATTAATGTTGGTGCATGTTATCGAGGGAGGATCCAATAGTGTGATTTTTAATTTCATGAATGGATATTTAAGTGTCAGGATCATTTAGAAGATGAAACGGTAAATTGGTCGCTGCATTGAAGTTCCAGTTGAATGATTTATTTCCCTCCGTGTCGGCCGGACGAAGAGCTGATGGTGTTGCGTAACACATCGGAGGTGTAACTTTATTTTTGAGGAGACAGAAACTTAAAAACGTGCCCACATTTTGAAACCCCACCGTCAGAATAAAGCGTTCTCAAACTCTCTGAATGATAAATAAATAAATAAATGGCCGAAGACCTCCTCTCTGAAAAATGCACTTTTTTGCTAATGCTAAAAAAAAAACTTGTTTTCTTGCAGAATGCTATTTGTTAAGGAAACCCAATACATAATAAAAAGATAAAAAAATTAAACAAAGTGACTTCCTGGATCATCTTGCAGACAGGAGGTTTTGCACTTTGGCCGTCGACGTGTAAAACGTAATTTAACGTCTGTCGTGCATTTGTGGAAGAAGCGTTTCTCAATGTTCCACCGTGCTGGATATTTAACGCTGATAAGACAAAGTGGGCATATTTCTTTTTTTTAATTCTCAAATAGTCATAAAGAAATGTGATGAACAGACATGATCCCAAAAGTTCTGCGTAACTCTTTCGAAAAGAACGGAACAACAGTCGAGTGGCTGCCAGGGGATCCTGACTAGTGGTTCTGTCCCTCTCCCCCCTCCTCCCTCCCCCCCTCCTCCCCCCTGCAGTCGTTGCTGGATGAGCCAAACCCCAACAGCCCAGCCAACAGTCAGGCCGCACAGCTCTATCAGGAAAACAAGAGGGAGTACGAGAAGAGGGTGACGGCCATCGTGGAGCAGAGCTGGGTGGACGTCTGAGCCCCTCCTCCTCCTCCTCTTCCTCCTCTTCATCATCCCAATACTCCAGTCTTTCATTTTTACCTCATCAAGAAAGAAGGAAAAACAAAACAAAAACAACAACAACAACTATATCAGAAGAACTCAAAGTGCCACCGTGAAAAAAAAACCCAACCCCCCCAAAAGGAAGAATAAAGAGAAGCATCGACCCAGAATGGACATTAACAACGAGGGAGGGGAAATCAATCTGTGTGCTTCTTGTCCTTAATTTTACTTTTTTTTCCTTCTTTTTTTTATTGCATGATGTGAAATAAGTTATTGCTAACAGAATTTGTAATATATCTTTGTTGTTTGGTTGGATTGATGCAGTTAGTGTTTGGAGTTTTACACTTTTATTTTAATTTCTCGGTCACGTCTGCTGGTCGTGAACACAACTTGAGGAATAATCCCCCCAAAAAACGAGTCCAGCATATCTGATATTTTAAGAGATGCGGTAGAACCGTTCTCTAAGAATGTTTCAAATGTGTTTTGATCCTCTTAAAATTACACATTTGACTTTATTTTTTTTTTTATTTATCGTTTGAATAATGTTTCAACAGCGTTTCCCACCAAAGCCTCAAGTTGTCTTCACGCCTGCATTCGTTTTCCTATTTTTATTTGTACGTGAAACCCAATTTTAAAAAGACCACGTGAGAATATTAAAACCCAGATAAATAATCCAACGGAAGACGGTCATCACGAACCACAGTGAAAGGTTTATTTCACCTGAAAACAGACGGGATATGTTACAAAGATTTTGTGATTTAAACAAAATGTATACTTATAACAATATGCTGTATAAACATAATAAAATACATTTTTCAGAGTTTGAGACCGGTTTCTTGAGCTTTTGTTTGTCTTTAAACGAGTTTAAGTTACTTTTAATTAACTCAGTTGCCCTCATTTGTCCTTTTAATGATGGTTTTCTGTCTTAATCTGTTAATTTATTACCATTTTTTTTCTTTGTTTATGATTACGGTTGGGTCTGCGTTCAGAAATGGTCATTAAAATTTTTTTAATAAAGGAAAATAATCGACCTGTAGATGATTTGAAAGTAAAAAAAACAGTCTATTATACTTCAGGAAAAGATTCAAGGTCATCTTTCATCAGAATTTATTAAAAAAAACAACGAGTACGCTTTAAAAAGTAGTAAAACAACGGTTTAAAAATGGACGAGCAGTGAAGCTCACACACACACACATACATATACAAGTAAAAGCTGAGCAACACAGTCGATCTGCTTTTGGTAAAAACATCTTAAATGTGATTTAAAAACGTAAAACCACGAGAGACGTAAACAGCCGAGTCCCGCCGGTCACCGACCCTGTGATGGAAAAGAAAAGAACACATGAAGGATTTTATCGTGTATATGTATATATGTGTGTATATATGTATGTATGTATGTATAAACAAACCTGCTGCTTCTTCATGATCTCGTCTCTGGTCTTGAAGACCGGCGCGTCCTCCACCACGACGCCTTCCGACATCTCCTTCACCTTCTCCAGCAGCTCCGTGCTGTACCTGCAAGAGAAACGTCCCGTTGACATGTTTTAATAAATCCATTACTCTGTTTCCTGAGTGTTAGAGTAACAACGTTCCCTGCGTCTGAATTTTAATGCATTTTCTTAATTGAATTGACCAAAATATTAACCGAGAAAAACACTGAAGAGATTAATTTATATTGAAAAGAATAATTATCCCTGTATTCAATTTAAATTAATACATATTTATAATTAATAATTATTATCTATTTAAATTCATGCAATGAAAATGGTGTTTTTTGGGTACTTTTACTCTAAACTTTGGACTTGCAATTACTTTCAACAAGACTAAATGATTCACTGAAAATAATTTAATTAAAAACAATGAGATCAGCTTTAAAAAAAAACAAAAACAGACAAGTAAATGCCCAAAATGTGTTTTTTTTAAATTTATTTAGAAACAGTGTCTTTATTACTTAATTTAAAGTTTATTTTTACATGTCCTACTTTTAAATGGTCATAATTATTTAAAAACACACAATTAAGAACGTGTCATCTGTAGCATTTTGTTTTGTTTCTATCACCTTAAATAAATTAATATAATATAATGTGGGCATCACAAATCCAACCCTCAACTAAAAAAAGACAACTAATACTTGCTTTAAATTATTTTAAAAGAAACAAAAAATAGAAAAGAACATTAACACGCAGTCCTGTCGTGTCGCCTTCCGGCCACTGGGGGCAGCAGCGCGCGCACACGCTGAGAAAACACACGAAGAAGGGTGAACCCACCGGCAGCCGAGGAAGACGTTGTTGGCCCAGACCATGGACAGCGAGACCAGCTCGTCCAGATGCGGGTCCTCGAAGTCGCTGATGTTCCGCAGGATGAACTCCCTGCGGGCCTGCCAGTGCTTCTCGCTCTCCCAGTAGCCGCGAAACGTCTCCACCTGGTCCGCCAGGGCTCTGTTCTGCTGGATGAAATCCTCAACGTCCATGTTCGCCATCTTTGTTTCTCGCAGGACGAGTCGACAAAACGGCGACTTCCGGTCTGCGAAGCGGGTACCGGAAGTTGTTTTATTTTTCTTCTGTTTGTCAAACAGCGCCACCCCGTGGTGGAGCCGAGCTTCACATGAAACACCTTCTGAACTGGGGCTTCTTGCTGGTTGTTGTTGTTGTTGGTAAACAGCTGGATTCAATTAATAAAAAGGTAATTCATCCAATTAATACATTTCCATAAGAATTTATAACATGAAATAAGTTTTTGCACTATTTTGTTTGCTTTGTTTTGTTATTAAATTAATTTAATATTATTCTGTTCAATTCTTTGTATATATTCTGCATTTTTCTTATTCTATTCTATTTTTTGTATATATTGTGCATTTTTTTATATTTAATATTGTTTTACCTGTATGTATAAATGCTACTGTAGTGAAGCAATTTCCCCTTGTGGGATTAATAAAGTAATCATCTATCTATATATCTATCTTGTATGGAGCTGAAAAGTCTTCTCAACATCTCTATCTGAAATACCAAATAATTTGATTTTTATTTATTTTTATTTAGAGCATAATACGTCTGCAAAAGTTTGACAATATTGTTTACATGCATAGTACTTTCAAAATAAACAACTCAGTTATGTTGAGGCAACAAAACTACCTGGTTAGGTTAATAGCTTCCTTTTTTTTTTTTTTAAGAGATCATATGATGTGATCGCATTATAACATCACACATTTTGACTTTTCAGAGCATTGAAAGCACACGTGAAGTTAAAACCTGTGAACATGTCCCTGATTACACCCGAGCTTTCCCTGCTGCCACGCGTCAAAATGTCTGCTGTGAAAAAGAAAATACCTCCTTGGATGCCGGAGTCTGTTTTAAAGGAAAGTAGCCGCTCAGCATCGTCGGCTGGAGGTGAGCTGACACGGCTTCAGGCTGCTTCCTCCTCTCGTACGGCTTCATCGCTCTGTCTCGTGCTCTGCCAGGAGATATAGAACACACACACACACACACACACACACACACACACACACACACACACACATGCTTTCATTTTTCTGCCTTCTTCTTCTCACTTGAGCGACACATCTCTCTCTCTCTCTCTCTCTCTCTCTCTCTCTCTCCCTCTCTCTCTCTCCCTCTCTCTCCCTCTCTCTCTCCCCCTCTCTCTCTCTCTCTCCCCCTCTCTCTCTCTCTCTCTCTCTCTCTCTCTCTCTCTCTCTCTCTGCACTTGACCGGCCTGCCAGGAATATGATCAGAGAGAAACACTGGACTTTTCACCTCCAGCCTATGTAAAGAGGCTTATGGTCATTCAGGCTCACAGATATGCACACACACACACGCACACACACATGCACACACACATGCACACACACACACACACACACACACACACACACACAGCAGAGGGGGATTTTGGGCTTGTTTTGACATGAAGTCATTGATATGCAGAGGGATTCCAGAGGAAGAGAAGCCAACATGAAGTCAGACGGAGCTCGATTGGTTTTGTTTCCGCAGTAAAAACTGATTTACCTGTAAATTATATCGTCGTAAAACATTACGGAGGAATACAATAAAGGGCTTGGCCCCTGTGATAATTAATCAAGAAGACAGGGTCTATTTTTGTTATTATTTTTAGAACGGAAATTAAAATGAGCCCAGAGAAAAGTTTCCACGTGCACCTGATAGAGAAGATGATCCTGATAAAAAAAGAAAATGTGCTTTTCATTGTTAAAATGGCAGTGTACTCTTGAAAAGATATGCAAATTATTAGAATACACACACACACACACACACAACCTCCTGCATTCCAGATGTATGAAGCCAACACATTTGTTTTAAAAGAGAAAATTGAGGTTTGTAAACAATGAGACTTTTCATAAAATCTCTCCAGGAACACCTGAAATTGAAATTGGGCTCCTTGGAAACCGAGTGGTTGCTATGCATGCCATATAACCACAGCAATACCCCCCCCTACTACCCCCACCCCTCCCTCCTCCCCTCAAGTGTCAAAAAAAGGTGTAAAAAATGCAAGAAGACGCAGCAGGTTGGAACAACAGCCGAACGTGCCGGTGAGACGACGATCCAGACGGGCGTTTCTCCAACGTGTTCGACGACGAGAGCCGAGAAACAGACGTCTCTTCTTCCAGAAACATCCTGCACACACACACACACACACACACACACACACACACACACACACACACACACTCGAAGTCCTCCACAAATTATGATTTCAATATCTGAACAACTGTAAAAACAACAATAAGAAAAGAGGCGAATATTCTTTGCGCGGTGCACGACGGAGCAGTCACTAAAACAATGAAGTGTTTCTGTCGGCTTTAATTTATTAAATATCTTTCTGTTGTTTTTTATTTTATTAAATATCTTTCTGTTGGTTTTTATTTTATTAAATATCTTTCTGTTGTTTTTTATTTTATTAAATATCTTTCTGTCGGCTTTAATTTATTAAATATCTTTCTGTTGTTTTTTATTTTATTAAATATCTTTCTGTTGGTTTTTATTTTATTAAATATCTTTCTGTTGTTTTTTATTTTATTAAATATCTTTCTGTCGGCTTTAATTTATTAAATATCTTTCTGTTGTTTTTTATTTTATTAAATATCTTTCTGTTGGTTTTTATTTTATTAAATATCTTTCTGTTGTTTTTTATTTTATTAAATATCTTTCTGTTGGTTTTTATTTTATTAAATATCTTTCTGTTGGTTTTTATTTTATTAAATATCTTTCTGTTGGTTTTTATTTTATTAAATATCTTTCTGTTGGTTTTTATTCCCCCAACAGCTTCATGCTGTTTTCCGTGGCGATCTGAATATTGTAATTTTATGTCGCTTTCCTCCCCAACAGACCGAATTTTTCGAAACTCCACATTCCCGCAGACTTTGCCTGAGGGAATTACCCACAATTCATAGCGGTGTGACGATGAACACGGGGGTTACCAGTGGAAGACGGAGACGTGTTAATGGGTAAAGCCTAAAACATTTAGGATTAAAGATGGTTCATAAAAACACATGAAAGCTGAGAATATATTACGCAACTGTTAAAGTCATCACACATTTTTGTTATTGAAGCGATGAAATGGATTATTTGATAATTACCTTTCATCTCGTGAGGCAATAAGAGCCTGGAAGACGTTAAAATCAGGGAATAGAGACTGATAATAATAATAATAATAATAATGATAATAATAATAATAATAATAATAATACTTATAATAATAATAATGATAATAATAATTATATTAATAATAATAATGATCATAATAATAATCTATATTTATACAGCACATTTCATACAGACTATGTAGCTCAAAGTGCTGTACATTTAAAAAATAAATAAAAAACAGAAAACCTTCCTTTTTACAGATACAATGAATAAAAGTGGAGGAGAGCATGCATGATGTCAGGGTTCAAGGCCTGAAGGGGGGGACATTGGGATTGGGCCACTATATATATAGATATATATATATATCTATATATATGTATATATATATATCTATATATATAAACAAACATGTACACCAGTAAACCCCTAACCCTAAAACTCTTAACCTGTTCCTGAGAAATGAGGCCCCTAAAATCTTCTCCTCAGGCATTTATTTTTCCTGAGTCAGTCCTAGAAAGACAAGAAGTCATAAAAACCCACTTTCACCTCTCCTCCCTCCTCTCCCCCCTCTCCTCCCCCCTCTTCCCCTCTCCCCTCTCCCCCCTCCCCCTTCCCCCCCCCCCTTCCCGTGACCCTCCTGAGTGTGTTTTATTTTGGGTCGCTTCCAAGTCATACAAGTCGCCGTTTTATTGAGTGAAACCCCGTCAGGTTTATGGCCTCGCCCTCTCACTGCGCCTGAAATATACTCTGATGATTAAATACTACTCTGATGATTAAATACTACTCTGATGATGTAATAATAATCTGATGATGTAATAATACTCTGATGTAATAATACTCTGATACTATAATAATACTCTGATGCTGTAATAATACTCTGATGATGTAATAATACTCTGATGTAATAATACTCTGATGATGTAATAATACTCTGATTCCAGGTAGTCTGGCAGACCGTGTTCTTGATGAGTCACCTAATGCATGCTTACTCAGGAGAAAACTATAATTGGGAAACACAGACAACAGGTAGCCCTTTCAGCCGGCATCCTCAGGAGGGGGAGGAGGGGGGGAAGGGAGGGGGAGGAGGGGGGAGGAGGGAGAGGAGGGGGGAGGAGAGGGGGGAGTGTGACTGAGGAAAGAATCTTATTATAGATCCTTGTGAACCTGTCCGGGGGGCGTGGGAGATAACGAGTAAATCAGGATGTTGGCAGCGAGACTGATAATAATAATAATAATGATAATAATAATAATAATCTATATTTATAGAGCACATTTCATACAGACTATGTAGCTCAAAGTGCTGTACATTTAAAAATAAATAAAAACTTTCATTTTTACAGATACAATAAATAAAAGTGGTAGGAGGAGAGCATGCATGATGTCAGTTAAGTCCCTGAGGGTTCGGGGTTCAAGGCCTGAAGGGGAGGGGCATTGGGATTGGGCCACTATATATATATATATATGTATATATATATATATACATATATATATATATATACAAACATGCACATCAGTAAACCCCTAAGATGCTCTGGCAGACCGTGTTCTTGATGAGTCACCTAATGCATGCTTACTCAGGAGAAAACTATAATTGGGAAACACAGACAACAGGTAGCCCTTTCAGCCGGCATCCTCAGGAGGGGGGAGAGGGGGAGGAGGGGGGGGGAGGGGGAGGGGGGGGAGTGTGACTGTGAGGAGAATTGAACAGGCAGGAAAGAAACTTATTATAGATCCATGTGAACATGTTCGGGGGCGTGGGAGATAATGAGACGAGTAAATCAGGAGGATTTTGGCAGCGAGTGAATTCCAATTATATCTTATCTTATATTATATGTCATGCTTTAAGTCCTGCTTAAATTATTTGAAAATTCTTTTAAATTCTTTTAAAATTTCTGTAAAAATAATTTAAAATTTCTGTAACAATTTTTTTGAAATTTCTTTAACATTCTTTAAATTTTCTTTTAAATTCTTTTAAAATTTCTTTTAAATTATTTTAAAATTTCTGTAAAAATAATTTAAAATTTCTGTAACCATTTTTTTGAAATTTCTTTTAAATTATTTAAAATGTCTTTTAAATTATTTTAAAATTTCTTTTAAATTATTTTAAAATTTCTTTTAAATTATTTTAAAATTTCTGTAAAAATAATTTAAAATTTCTGTAACAATCTTTTTGAAATTTCTTTAACATTCTTTAAAATTTCTTTTAAATTCTTTTAAAATTTCTTTTAAATTCTTTTAAAATTTCTGTAAAAATAATTTAAAATTTCTGTAACCATTGTTTTGAAATTTCTTTAAAATTCTTTAAAATTTCTTTTAAATTATTTTAAAATTTCTGTAAAAATAATTTAAAATTTCTGTAACCATTTTTTTGAAACTTCTTTAAAATTATTTAAAATGTCTTTTAAATTATTTTAATTTTAATTTTTTTAAAATTTAAATAATTTAAAATTTCTGTAACCATTTTTTTGAAATTTCTTTAAAACTTTAAAATTTCTTTTAAATTATTTTAAAATTTCTTTAAATTATTTTAAAATTCTGTAAAAATAAAATTTCTGTAACCATTTTTTAAAATTTCTTTAAAATTATTTTAAAATTTCTTTTAAATTATTTTAAAATTTCTTTTAAATTATTTTAAAATTTCTGTAAAAATAATTTAAAATTTCTGTAACAATCTTTTTGAAATTTCTTTAAAATTCTTTAAAATTTCTTTTAAATTATTTTAAAATTTCTTTTAAATTATTTTAAAAGTTCTGTAAAAATAATTTAAAATTTCTGTAACCATTTTTTTGAAATTTCTTTAAAATTCTTTAAAATTTCTTTTAAATTATTTTTAAAATTTCTTTTAAATTATTTTAAAATTTCTTTTAAATTATTTTAAAATTTCTGTAAAAATAATTTAAAATTTCTGTAACCATTTTGCCAAACCAATGTTTTATTATCATGAAATGTACACAGAACAGCACACACAGTGTAAACACGGCTCTGCAGTTATATTAGGTATATTAGTGTTTTATCTCAGTTAGAAAAACAACAGAAAATGCCTCAAAAACGTTCGTTTACGTTTCAGTGTCAGAGACTAAGCTCTTGCTGACACTTCACATTGAGATGGTGTTATCATTGTTAAAACACAGAAATCATCACATAACACTTCCTGTTCTATACTTTCTATTCTTCCTGTTTATGTTATTTCCTGTTTGCACCCACTCTCATGGCAGATTATCATTTCAGATAATTTTTTTAATGTAGGTTATACGACATGAGCGAAGCGAGGCCACGAGTTTAACGGAAAAATATCCCACGTGCAAGAACATCTAACGCTGTAAAGTTATGAAGACGCCTTGTAGTTTCTAATGTGTTTAGTTTTCTTTCTCTTTCCTAAAACGTCTTCATTCACTGAATGTTGGCTCTAGTAAAAATAAACTTTAAATCCATGCAGCCTCATTTTACACAAGTTGTTTAAACCAGAGACGTCAAACTCATTTTACTTCACACTCCCATTGCGTAATAACCATAAAAGCACCTCCTAATGTACTCGCACGTCTTTTAGTGTAAAGTACGAGTACATTATGAAAACACATACATAAATGAACATGAATTGAACTTTGAACAATAAAAAATGTATGAACGATGCATTAACTAAACAGATAAAGAAGCCTGAGATGTCAACAACAATTAATTTGAGCGTCTCTGTTCTCTCTTGTCTTTGCAGCTTCTTTTTTATTATTATTATCACATGAACAGCAGGATGCACTCCTATAGCAGCGTATGCAGCGTGGGCCTGTATACTCTCGCAGGACAAGAGGGTAGCAGAGCATTTTCTTGGGGAAAGAAAACTTGTATTGAAATGACTTCTGTCCAGTCATCCGGATTGAACCCGTCACAGAAGGCTAATCACCGGAAAATTGCGAAATAAGAAATACAAACCGTTGGTTGCGAAGCCACAGCTGTACATGCCCGATCGATAACATCTATGCAAATCATAAAGTTGGACTTTGATTAAACCCCTGCAGCTATATTTTAGTTATGAGCATCAGTATGCAGGAGGCACAGCAGGAAAAGTAGCTGATTTTCCACCTTGAGACAAACATCTCTGAAACTTTTAGGAAACTTCCTTGTAGTTTGCTGCAGGACGATCAGAATTAGGCTGCACTTGACATTGCGTTGAATTCAGCAGAGGAGAGGGTGCTTAAATTTATTTTTTCGGCTTGGGACCCGAGTGATAAAAGTAGCCCGTCCCCCTGGGACCCAGACTAATTAAAACCAGTGACATGTGGAGGAAGCTGGAGCAGGAAGGGCCTGCCAGCTATCCCAGGTCCTGGATCCTGACCTGTTGTTTCAAAAAACGAGGATATGTACGCGTCTATCGGCCTAATTGGAGTAGACATGGGTATCGGGGCCGCGGCACCGTGCACGAGTCCCCCCCCCCCCACACACACACACACACACACACACACACACACACAGCTGCCTCTGCATGAGCGCTGTCATCTCTCGGCTCACATATTGATCTTATTTCCTGGAATGTGTGGTTATGGAAATCAAATGCAACTCATGTCATGGAAACATAGCGTAATGTTGGCCGAGGCCGTGTGTGTGTGTTGTTAGCCGTGTGTGTGTTGTTAGCCGTGTGTGTGTTGTTAGCCGTGCGTGTGTGTTGTTAGCCGTGTGTGTGTTGTTAGCCGTGTGTGTGTTGTTAGCCGTGTGTGTGTTGTTAGCCGTGTGTGTGTTGTTAGCCGTGTGTGTGTTGTTAGCCGTGTGTGTGTTGTTAGCCTTGTGTGTGTTGTTAGCCGTGTGTGTGTTGTTAGCTGTGCGTGCGTGTGTTGTTAGCCGTGTGTGTGTTGTTAGCCGTGCGTGTGTG
>JACSYO010000289.1:1427500-1535621 GCA_016806645.1 Ophiodon elongatus | reverse complement strand
ACCAATGGCAGCCGGGCAGGCTCGAAGAGGGCTGGATTTGTGTGTCATTGAACAGGTAGTGTGTAGCCTTTACTTTTTGTCCGGTCAGGAAAGCAGTCTGAATGGCTTTTGACGCACAGTATGTAACGAGTTTTGACCTGCCAGTGCGGTCTTTTGTTGAGTCATATTTGTCAGTTTAGTTTCACTAAATACTGCCAAAAATACGTCATATGTTTATCAGAAAACCTGTGTCAAAAGCACTGAAAAAAGCCTACCTAGCTCTAACTGGTCACCAGTCATGTTCAAAACATTTACACTATTCAAACGAGAGAAACTACACAAATAATAGGACACAATAGCACATTAAGAAGAGAAAGCTTTGTTTGGAAAATATTAGTACATAGTCTTTTTATACCCATACAATAACATATTGTATTTGATATTCTATTATATTGCTGTTTGTTACATTGCTGTATTATACTATATATTGTGATATACTATGTTACTACCGTTCACCTTTTACTATATTGTAATTTGCCATTCAATACGATACAATGTTATGTTGGTGGTACAGATCTTTTGCATCATCAATAACTGTCTCCAATGCTCCTGTGTTCTATTTTTATTTTTTCCTTATATTAGTGGTACGTACCTCTTACTATTTATTTATTTACTTTCTCTATTCATCTGTATTGCTGTCACAACAACCAAATTGCAATAAAGCCCTAATCATATCTTATCTTTTCTCATCTCATCTTATCTTGTGTTCGTTCATAGCTGCTGGTGGTTGTTAGGGGCTTGGCCTCAGGTGCAGACCTCAAAATGTTCCCTGACTTATTTTAATGAACAGCAACAAACTGTGCTTTCGTGTGCTCTAAGCTCACTACTTGGTCAATTGTACGTTGCAAACTGTATACAAGCTGTATGTCAACGCATGCATCTCATTTGCATTCTCACATGTATTTCAACCTGTTCCCTTTGAGGTCATCTGAAGCAAAAATGCAAATGTGAGGAACACCCAAATAACTGTGAATGCTCTCTGTCCTCAGTTTACCACTGGGTTGAGATGAGAACGAAGATGCGGATCATGGGCTTTCGGGGCTCCACCATCAAGCCACTGAACGAGGAGGCGGCTGCAGAGCTGGGTGCGGAGTTGCTGGGAGAGGCGATCATCTTCATCGTTGGTGGTGGCTGTATGTTGTTGGAGTACAGCAGGCAGGCCACCAACACTCGCCGCAAAGAAGAGGAGCAGAACGAGACCATCGAAAGCCTACAGACTCAACTATCAGAAGTAACACTTACCACAGAGACTCTAGATGCTCAGCTGAGAGAGATCAATAGGCTACTACTGTCCTATCCTGTTCCTACCAAAAAGTAATGAAATTAGCCTTCTCCGTTGGTCTGTGTGTGAAAGAACAAGAGTGCACACACACATAGCACTGCTATATGTGCAGCTCGATAATGACCCCGCTTCACACGCAGCCCATTGAGTTGGCTGGAACAGGTGCTTGTATAACAAATCAGTGCGCTGTGGATTTGGATGCTGTCATTAGCTCATGTTTGGAGCAACCAGTTGTTAAGGGGGACTGCTATGATATTCATAGTCTATTTCTGAGGTTGATCTTGCATGTTCATAATAAATTTGACTGTATATAATGATTTACAATAAAATGCAATGACACATTGAAGTTAATATATTTCATAACAGCTTTGTGCGCTTGACTGAGGGCCAAACATGGACAACCATGACTGACAAACATCAGGTCTCGTTGGAGTATTCTTATGTGGCTGCCCCTACAGTTTCATGGACATGTTATGTCATAATTACACTGTAAATCTCCTTTAAGGTTCATGTACATTAGATGTGATGACAACTGTAATAAGGATGATGTAAAATAAAATGATAAACTGTCTGTAAATAGAGATTCTGGCACTTAACACACAAGCAGTGTACACTGTGAAAACTGTTACAAAGGTCCTGAATTGAAAAGAAGTACTCAATGCAGAAAAATGTCCCATATGATTACTATTATATAAATAAATTATTATTACATGCAGTAATGCTAAAGTAGGATTTTACTGTTGACATTTTCTTTACTATTTTGTATACAACTGCAACTGATGATTATTTTCATAATGGTGATTATATATCGATTTGGTTTGTAAAAGATTCGGTAAAAAGTGAGATATGCCGTCACAATTACCTAGAGCCCAAAGTAACACCTTCCCAATGTTTGTTTTGTCCAAACCTCAAAATAATAGAAATTAAAAAAATAAAATAATGGGACAAATCTTTTATCAAAATAGTTTCCCATTAATTTTCTGCCAATCGATTAATCAACTAATTGTTTCAGCTGCATTTAATTGTAAATTAACCAAAGCTATCAAATCATTGTAGTGCAGTTAAAAAAGTAAAATATTTCCTTCCTTCTTTAACATAAGTAAAATATATTTTTTCAGTTGTTGGCTGAATTATTCCTGAGGCTCCACCAGGCATCCAATCAGAACACGCTAACAACTGCCACAGAGTATGTACATAGGCCTACTTTATTACAAGCACAAACATGTTACTGAAGTAAAAGTACAAAAGTACTACCATCAAAATGTAAGCCTACTTAAAGTACCAAAAGTAAAAGTAACTGTTGTGCAGAGTGGCCCATTTCAGAATAATGTTTATTATAATATTGGACTATAATTATTGAAACATTAATATACTACCATATGGTACCATATCATATGTGTAGGCCGAAGTGAAGCGGGTAGTTTTATGACACTACATTACCCAGAATTCCTCAAACGTAAATACCGCGTCACTTCCCATTTTGGAATGTTCCAAGTGCACGACGAGCAACAGACACGCAAACTAAGCTAAAATGACTGTTTACTTCACATTCGGCGGCTCAAACATAACTAATTACTACAAACTAACGTGTTGTTGATCAGACACAACATGGTGCACCTCGGAGTTTAAACATCAGTATAATAAACCTGTGAATATGCGCCGGTCCCGTTGACTTCCGGCCCCGATTTCGGTCTGGTTTCCGACCCACAGAGGGCAGCAGCGACGCTTTCGGTCTTTTATCACGACTGACCCGCGCAACTCGCGTGAGACGAGGTAGGCCCTAATCTTGTTTTTTTCCTTATTCTGCATCATAACCATGTTATACGTTGAGCAAACTGTGAATTGGCTGCAGGACTTGCGTGAAAAGTATAGAAACGCGTGCATCTTGCATAGTTTGAACGTGGAAGGTAACTCAATGCTACTTATTCTGCATCGGTTATCGGTACGTTAGCCAGCTAGGCTAGGCTAGCTACCAACGTTAGCACCAAGCGACAACTTGGAGCGTGTAACACATATTCTAATGATATTTCCGCCTTTCAAACAACTGTATAACAACGGGCGGTTATTTACCGTGGTTACGTGGTTTACAGATATTAGTGGAACCAGGTAAAAGATGCAGTATAGTTGTAAACCAGCGCTGCTAGCCTAGCTAACCTGCTAATGCAACGTTAGCCTGGTTGGCTGAGACGCTCTGGCGCCATCACCCATCGATTTGAAAGTTCAACACAATGTTGTTTGCTGGAACGTCACTTCACCGTATTTATTTTTGTTATATTTTTTTCTGCTTTATAGCAAACTAATCAAGACGACGAACATCTGATACACAATGAGTGTTGACGTGAAGAAACTGAAAGTCAATGAACTAAAAGAGGAGCTCCAGCGCCGCGGCCTGGACACCAAAGGCCTGAAGGCAGAGCTGGTGGAGAGGCTGAAAGCCGCCCAGGAGGCTGACGACCGGGCTGATGCCTCAGACCAAGGGGAGCAGGAGGAGCGCGGCCAGAACTTCAAAGACAACGAAAACGAAGAGGATGGAGATGGAGATGGAGAGGAGGATGAACTAGAGCAACAGGGTAAGCCCCATTGATGTTGTAGCTTTAAATATCTATTTAGTCCTCCTATCGGTCATTTACTTTAATACATTATTAGATTAGATCTTACTTTATTGTCATTGTACAGGTACTGAGACAACAAAGTGCAGTTTATCTTAAATAGTAGTATGAATATACTCTTACAGTGATCTGTATCTTTGTTATATAAAGTATCATCCGAATGTAAGGAATATGCTAGGATGCATTTAGTATGAAAATGTGCAGCAGTTACAGTAGGTGGTGCTGGTGTAAGTATAAGTATTGCTTATAGTAAGACATTAATACAGAATGATCAGCTGGAGGCAGGTATGGTATGGACAGTATAGACAGCTGAATAAGTGAACCAGCAGCCTTTAGACAGGGACATTTCTTGTGCAGGTGTGGTATTTAAACTTAAGAATGGTCGGTCATTGGCTTCCATCTAAATATTGTTCATACATTAAGCATGATGAAATGATTGAGTCTGCATTTAATGCCTGATTTGGAGTTAATTGCCCTCTGTATACAAACATTAACTTGCAACAGGGCCATCTTTTAAATGTAAATTTACTGAATTATTTTTGTTGAAGCTTATTTAACAATCCTTTGGTTCTGTTCCATCTGTGCCTCCTGATATTGTGTATTTTTTCCCCTTCTGTGTATTAAAGAGGTCAAAGTGTACTTGCAGATGATAAATAAAAAAAATCATGCAAGTTCTAAGTTGCATTGAGTTTGTCTTTCTGTTCTTACGAGCCTAAAAGTTTTGGATCTCCCCTTTTCAGATGCAGTAATAGCTGAGGACGATGGTCCAGGGGATGATGAAGATGAAGGCGAAGGCGATATTGATGAAGGAGATAATGATGAAGGCAATAACGATGAAGGCGAAAGCAATAAGGATGAAGCTGAAGGCAATGTTGCTGAAGCCGATGGTGATGGTGAAAATGTTGCCCCTCAAGAGGAAGATGAGGGTCGAGATTCAGGTGGTTACTATGAGGACGAGGAGGCAGAAGGCGAGCCTTATGAGAGTCGTCCAACTTCAGACTCGGGTCACAGCATGCCTGACTTCCCACCAGATGTCGACGCACAGAAATCCAACATGTCAGAGGAACAGACCAAGCCAGTGCCAGAGCCAGAGCCAGTGGAGAAAGATGAGAACAAACCAGGTGATTTCCAGCTGTTTTCAACTAGACATGCAATAATATCCTATAGGCCTATTGATGAAGTGTTTTTGCCTACCGATACATTTTATGCAATGTTGTAAAGTCACTTAGACTTTCAGTTATTTTATAAAATATCACCTTGATTTCATGGTTATCTCATGAAGTGTTCGCCACCAGAGTAGTGAGGCTATAAATAAAGTTGAGAGAGATGAACTCTGCAGACAAAGCAAAGTTTTCTAGTATTTAATAGTGACACAACAATGACTTAGTAGTTCGTATTGTCACCTGTATTTGTTTCACTCTGTGGCTGCCAGCTTCCTCTAAATTGTTAAGACAATATTTTCGTTCAGCATGTGTTCTAATATGGTGTCATCAGGAAAGGAGACATGGGCAAAGCCCTTAACAAGTTGATATAGAATATGTATGGTGATAACTCAAAATATCCCAATTTATTAGTTAAAGTTGCACAATCCAAGGGATTTCAGTAGCACCGTGATTAATAGTTTTGGGGGTTTATAATATCACGTTTTTGGTGACGCTGTCAGGGAGGTCTGCATTCAACCATAGTTAGCAGTGGTGTAGTTGTTTTGTCCAGCTTAAGTTACAGGCAGGAGGGGGACCGAATAATAGAAACACCTCCCTTCTATATTGTCAGAAAAAGTGTTTTTAAGCATCTCAAAATATGATTTATTTCGAAACTGTGCATTTTGACCAAGCCTGGTTCTACTTCAGGGCTCGGTGATATAAAGAAAATCAGATATGTAATTATTTTGACCAGATACCTTGATATTGATACTGCGAAGGTATTGTAGGGTTGACTTTTGGTGCTTTCACTAAATACTTACACAATGGGGTTTATAATCATATAATCATTATCATCAGTAATGTGGATATAATGACAAAGTGGGTAAAGGCAACAACAGCGAGAACAAGCTGGTAAGTTCATAAATTTACATCACTTTTCTGTTTAGCCTTTAAAACCAGGAAAAGACAACACTCATGCCATATTACGATATCCGAAATGAGGACGATATCTAGTCTCAAATCACAATATTTATATATTCTCAATATGTTGCCCAGCCCTAGCTCACTGTCATTGTATATTTATCCTTTTAGAAATGAAAGTGGAGGTCAAAATGGAAGACGACACTGGAGCTGATGAAGACACACAGCAGGACAGTCACGGGACAGAACAGCAGGACGGCCAAGATGGCGAACTTCAGGCTGAGCAAATCAAAGTTGAAGCTGATAAAAGTGGCCACCAAGGCCGCAAGAGACCACACGAGGAGAACAGGAGCTACAGCTACTATGAGCACCGTGAGGAGAAGAGGTATGCTCATGCTAAAAGAGTTTTCTTGTCCGTTTGGCTTCTCGTAGGTAGTACAATACAGCGCAACAGTAGAATGTGGGAAGTGTTATGTTGTTGACTCGTCAGATTTATATGAATTTTGTCAATGAAAGTGGCTGTAAAGGCTGCTAACTTTCTTCTCTGCTCATGTTCCACAGATCCCGCACACCACAGCCCCCTGCTGAAGATGAGGAAGAGAACATAGATGACACTCTTGTTACAATTGATACGTGTAAGTAAGAGGATAAACTGCATCTCTCAGCTTGATTGTGTGTTATCTGCAGTGATAGTTGGCGCTCCGTTTACACCTTTTATCAGAAGGAGATAAGTGAATTCGGGAGTGGACTCGTCTCACGAGCGCCTTTACAACTGATGCAGACAAAGTGTTAGATGCTGTCTCCTCAGCCCGCTCCACAATCTGTAGTGCCGCAACTCCAAGTGCCTGAGCAGATTTGTCCCTTGGAGATATTGAAGATATAAAAGACTGAGCAGTCTGAGAAATGGATCAGAGACGCTGAAAACGCTGATTTTTTTTTTTTTTAACCCACAAGAAGCATTTTAATGCCAACGTTGGTTCAACTGACACTTGATCTGCCTACCTCCATACAGTTGCGCAACTTAGATTGAATCCATGCGAGTCTGTATCATGTTTTGCATTTAATATCCCGGACCTGTTGTATTCGACAAACAAACCCATTTAAAAGAAATCTCTTTCCTTTCAGACAACTGTGATCTGCATTTCAAAGTGTCACGAGATCGCTACAGCGGTTATCCACTGACCATCGAAGGCTTTGCCTACCTGTGGGCTGGAGCCCGGGCCACACATGGTGTCACGCAGGGCCGCGTGTTTTATGAGATGAAGGTAATGAGTAAAATCTTTCTCTAATGTCCAGGTGATTTTAAAAGTAGACAGACGTGTGCTTCACAAAGACAACCAATAAGATGATGGTGCTCAGTTTTCTGACAGAGTGTTTAGTTTGGTGTAACATTGAGCAACTGTAAATACACTTTTTTATATACTGTGTCCACATTTGACATAATTGTCCCTGATGCATGAGATGGGCTCGTATTTATTATTTTTTAAACTGTGGATTACCGGCTCTTTTGTTTGTCATATTAACACAGTATCTTTTTACATTTAAGCATCCCATATCAACGGTTTACTTAGATGTGGAAAATGTACACTGTGTGGCATATTTTAAAATCCCACATGGCCTAAGTTGCACTCAGTCTTGTTATTTTACTGAATTTAGGAGATTTTACGACCAATTATTGTTAAATAACTTCCAGTGCGATGCCTTGTTGCTGTTGTACTGCGCTAGATATTCCCTGACAGTCTTCTCTAGGCTTGTTTTTGACCCGATTTGTCCCCTCGCTCTTCAGATCAATGAGGAGATTCCTGTAAAGCACCTGCCCAGTAGTGAGCCAGATCCCCATGTTGTCAGAATCGGATGGTCTCTCAACCACTGCAGCACTCAGCTTGGTGAGAGGAGCAACCGCCCAAACAATCAAGATGATGTTTGACATGAAAGTAACAAAAGAGAGCTGTGGCTTAAAATGGCAACAATGCATCTGACCCTGTCATGTTTTAGGTGAGGAGGCCTTTTCCTTTGGATATGGAGGAACAGGAAAGAAATCCGCAGACTGTAAGTTTTCAGACTTTGGCGAGAAGTTCGGTGAGAACGACGTCATCGGCTGTTACATTGTAAGTAATGGCATCAGTGATACAATTACTTTATCTTTTTGACCGCATCATAAAGGAATATTTTGAAATAACTGATTTATCATCCTTAATACAACAAAACAACTCAGTAAAACGCTTTCCTACTGTAGGACTTTGACACTGGTGAAGAGGTGGAGATGGGCTATTCCAAGAATGGAGTGTCACTGGGTGTGGCTTTCCGGACAACCAAGGAGGAGCTGGCAGGCCGTGCCCTCTTCCCTCACGTCCTGGTGAAGAATTGTGCCGTTGAGTTCAACTTTGGTCAGAAGCCGCAGCCGTACTTCCCCCCACCAGAGGGATACACCTACATCCACAATCTAGGCATGGAGGACAAGATCAGAGGCACAAAGGGACCTGCCATCAAATCTGAATGCGAGGTAGGGCAGCGCAGAAATTATTTTTGACGCTGATCAACAGGAAATACATTTTAGATCAGATAGTGTTTTGTTGGTTTTAAAAGGAACAGGTCTTTCGGAGTAGAATTTACCATTTTTCTTTGTTAACTTGTTTCAGATCTTGATGATGGTCGGCCTGCCTGCCTGCGGAAAGACCACCTGGGCCATGAAGTTTGCAGAGACTAACCCTGAGAAGAAGTACAACATCCTGGGCACAAATGCCATCATGGACAAGATGAAGGTGAACTACACGGTCGCACTAGGCTTGAGCCTATTAGTGATCGCATTGTACTATCGGGACTCTGATGTTTATATATGTAATTTCTAGAAGCAGATGCATTTAGAGATGTTTCTGGTGGAGCAGCATGTCTGCCCGCTGAGCTCCGTTAATCAGCACGGGTGAATCCAAATCCTTCATTACAAGCCGTGAAGCCGACACCTTGCATTTCTGTTGTCTATATGCCTGCTCACCAAAACGTTGCTCTGTGCTCCATTCGAGTAGTTAACTTTATGGATATGATTTGGATTGTAATATAAATGATAAGAAAATAGTATTAAATGAAACACAATGCTGTGATATTGTGTCACCAAGCGCAGACACACAGACTTTTGAAAAGTAGCCCTTTTTCTTTTTTAGAGGCGACATGTTTGAATATTTTAAATACCATTGTCCACACTCTAATACATGTTTATTCACCAAAATGTGACCGTATTACTTGCAGAAAGCTTAAAGGTTTGATTATTTCAAAGCCCCATCTGACGCTGAGCCAAGCTCAAGATGATTATTTACCATCCTTAATCCAAAATATATTCTGAAAAATATAATACTGCTTTTACTACTATGGTACTAATGCTATTATCAAGGTAATAATGTATAAACAGTAGAAACGTGTTTAATACATTATGTCACGTGGAGACTAAGACTACGTATTCCCTCTGGCAATCTGGAGGAACCACTATTGGATCATATGAAAAGAAACGATCTCCCAACCCTAATTCCCACGTTGTTACGATCCATCGCGGTCTCGTTTGACCATTTGTCCTGCAGGTCATGGGTCTGCGTCGCCAGAAAAACTACTCCGGCCGCTGGGACGTGCTGATCCAGCAGGCCACCCAGTGTCTGAACCGGCTGATTGAGATCGCTGCCCGCAAGAGACGCAACTACATCCTAGACCAGGTACTGCCCTCCCACCCACACTCTGCACTGATACTCGCCACAGTCAGTCAATGTGCCCTGATGATCACTCTCTCTAATGGCCTATTTATTTATCTTTCAGGGGGGCTCTGTGTATTATAGAGTAGAAGAAGCATTGATCACCCTCTTGTTTCTTGCTTGTCATGTACTGTAAAAGCGAATGATTAATGGCTCTCATAAGTGACAGAATATTTCATGTTTTCATCCCTCAGTATATTTGCACTTGCTATTTCTTGTCATAATACAGTATTGTTTTGTCTTGTGAATTCCAACAATGTACAAGTAAACCATGACTATGTAAAGATGTTGAGAAACAAGTAAGCTCTGACTGGTGAGTAAGAAAAACACCTTCCGTTGCTAATTTAATAAGACAGAGTTGATAGCTTTTTTAAAAGCTATTTTTAAGTGAGATACATGGAACTTTTGAGTGTGTTTTTTAATTAATTGACCCTGAAGGTAAGTAATGACTAACAGTTTTTAGATTTTTAGATCCTTGTGTTCAGCAAATGTGAAAAAGGTAGGTGGGTCTGATGGTGGACTATCTTTTCTTTGGAAACTGTGAGTATGTGCAGGTAGGTTATATCTGTCTGTTGTCTTGTCCGGGATTAGAGTCCGTATGAAGATCAGGTGAGTCGAGGTAAGTGGGGGGCCCCCGTCAGAATAGCAAGTTGGCGCTACTTGTACTTAAAGAAAATAGCCTTTTTTCGCTTATTATCACAATGTTGTTCGGATGTAAACATTAGCCGTGACCTTACTAAAGAATTGTTTTTTTCCTGAAATGCATAATGTTGTAGTGTTGATTATCTGTTGGTCATTGTAGAATCACTGGTTGCTGTGAAGGGAACAGGGAGTTCTTTGATCGCAGCAGGTACTTTGAGTTTTGCTCCCATTCAGAATCTTTGCTGTTGAGTGATGACGCATGTTCAACTGCTGGAGACAGTGGACTCCTCTCTTTGAATAACAAGACGCCGTATGACGCTAACTTTATTATCAGCTGCCGTGTTCGTACTGAAGATGTGTGGCAGTTTGAATTCTGAATTGCAACCAGTTGCATATTTGAGACACCTGAGGATTTGTTGAGAATTGTTTTGATTCCACTTCTAGATTTCTTAAAGCAAAATGTTGAGCGACATGAATAGTTTTTACAAGATGCTGCACCAGAGACAGTTTTTAAAGTTTGACATATGTCAGTAGTGATGGAACTATATCTAAATCTGTTTTTGGCATAGATTGCATTTCATGCAGCCCCCATGATGCCATGGTAAAGGCTAACACTGGGGTAACTAGTTTAAGTATTGCATGGCAAGATGTGGAATATTTATATTTTTCACCATGTAAACATTTATTATCATACTATCTTGTTGTTTAAGGCAGTCTAAATTTGCATGTGGTTGTTTCTGCCTTCACCGTATTTCTTGTCTTTATTTAGTAATATGCAGTGGATTTGAATCATTATTCTGGTTCTAAACCTGAATTGATAAGCTGGATCAATATGAATTTATAGAAAGCATTAATAGAGCAGGGCGTTGCATGTTTCATCATCCTAACTGCAGTTCTCAGCATTGATGATAGTCTAGATTATTGAAATGGTATCAGCATTTGCACGCAATGGAATCGGTTTACAAGCGGCACATTGTCACTGCACGAAGACATAACGGAGTAAGCACAACAACTCTATCTATTGTTATTAATAATCGCAAACTCGTATGTCTATGTTGTCAAGTAACTATGGAAATGTTTAGTAAAATCAGGTTAAATATTTACGGGGGTCCCTTTTTTTGTATCAATAATTAACATTCCTCAGCAGCCACTGGACACCTGCATGAGCAGAGCGTGAGGTAAGTCTGTGGAGTGACGAGAGGCCATTAGAACTTGAGTAAAAGCGTAGACTTGACATCCAAGCCAAACCTCTCTCACTTCATTATTGCAGGGTTCCAGCTTCCTTCCAGTGGAAAGCCATAACAAGTAAACAATAACAAACAAGCTTCTACTTCTTTCTTGTCACCATTGCTAGACAAATGTATATGGATCAGCAAGGAGACGAAAAATGCGTCCTTTTGAAGGTTTTCAACGCAAGGCTATTGTAATTTGTCCCACGGACGAGGATTTAAAAGAACGAACATTAAAGCAAACCAATGAGCAGGGGAAGGATGTGCCCGATCATGCTGTTTTAGAAATGAAAGGTAGGAACGCTGTGGAAACAACAAACAAAACACCAGATCTACTTTTTACTTTTCTATGTGTTGTCTCTAAAATCAAACTTGGAAGATGCCCCCTCCCCCCTCCTCCTCCTCTCCCTCCTCTCCCCCCATCATATTCTTTGGTCAGATATCAGACCTGGACTTTTTTTTCTTTTTTTTTTCTAAACAGTCCACATGAATTTGATTCTTCCTTATTTTTGCCCTCTATCTGCCACTCGCCATACAGCTTAATTCTAATGCACTGCAAACTGAGATGTGGGCCTCGGCGAGGTCAATGTAACAGTAGAGCTAATATTGCACAATTTTGCTTCCCTGAAAGGGATGTTTCCAAATGGCAAACTTACAAGCAGTCGCATGCTGAAGTTGTTGGAACTTGATTTGTAAGGCATTACGTCAGCGGTCCTTGGTTTGCAGTGCTGTTTCCTCTTCTCACCAACCTTCTAGTTGTCCCTTTTGTCCCTCTCCCCACCTCTACTGAACTCCTCCCTCTCCTTTGTCTGCTTCAACAAATGTTTCCTCCATGTTCCCCTGGAGGTGGCGTTTGTTCCCTTTACCCTGCCATCTGCTTTCATCTATCTGAAGTTAGTTTCTCTATGATTTGCACTGCCTCTGTATGGTTGTAATTATTTTTTCATTTTGTCTTCTGGTGGTGTGGCTGCTCTGGTCCTCACTACAACCCCCTCCCCCTTTCTTTCTCTTTCTCTCTCTCTCTCTGCCTCTCCATCCGTCTCTTGCTGGATGGACTGTCTCTCTCTCCTCCTCCTCCTCCTGTGGTCACCTCTATCACTCTCCAAGCCAACTTTACTATCCCTGAGGCTTGCGACTTCCTGGAGGCCGTGACGTTCGCTGAGCTGCAGCTCGACGAGGCTGAAACTCTGCTGAAGCAGTACAATGAGGAGGGCCGCAAGGCTGGCCCGCCCCCTGAGAAACGCTTTGACAACAGGCAGGGCGGGTTTCGCGGCCGCGGCGGCAGCAGCGGTGCCGGTGGTGGTGGCGGCGGCGGCGGTGGAGGCGGCGGTGGCGGCGGTAGCTTCCAGCGGTATGACAGCCGTGATGGAGCCCGCGGTGGCTACCAGAACCGTAGTGGCGACGGAGGCAGCGGGTACAGAGGAGGTGAGCGGAGCAGTCGATATACATCATAGTATGTAAATAGTTTACTTTAAAGTTATGTAAATCTCTATTGTAACCCCACATTTCTGTTTCTTTAGCAGGCTACAATCGTGGCAGCTATAACCAGAACCGTTGGGGCAGCAGCTACCGTGACGGAGGCTCCGATGCACGTGGGAGTTATAACCGAAGCCAGCAGTCAGCAGGAAGCTACAATCGCCCGGCCTCTTACAACAAGGGAGCATACAGCCAGGTAATTAACACAACCTTTTTATGTATGAAACTGGAGAAAATCCAGACCATATTTAGTAGCAAAATGAACGCAATCCCCTGAACTTCTTACTTCACCTCCAGGGCTACAGCCAGAGCTACAGTCAGGGGTACAACCCGAGCAGCTACAACCAGAGTTACTACGGCAGCTACAGTCAGTACCCGGGATACAGCCAGAGCTACAGCCAGACACCAGCCACTGCACAGACGTACAACCACCACCAGCAACAACCGCAGCAGCAGCAGCAGCAGCAACAACAGCAGCAGCAGCCACAGCCACAGCAGCAGCAGCAGCCGCAGCAGCAGCAACAGCAGCAACAGAGCTACAACCAGCAATATCAGCAGGTAGGCGACGACTAACCAACACTGCCTCTCACACACATCTGGAAATCGAGTTAACGGGGCTGGAGGAGTTAGGGAGCTGTTTACAGTGGCTACCTTTACATGCTTAAATTATTCCGTTTTCATGCCCTTATTCTGGAAAACTCAACATTCCCTCTGAGCTATTAACATGGCTCATAAAAATGAATATTCCACTAATATCCCTGTCTTTCGTAACGTTTATATATGTAGGTGTGTTTCTCCTTCCGATCAGAAATAGACAAACGTAAACATGCTCTCACTGCTGTGCTTGCTTTCCTGTGTCTCCCTCCCAGTACGCTCAGCAGTGGCAGCAGTACTACCAGAACCAGAACCAGTGGAACCAGTATTACAGCCAGTACGGCGGCTACCCTGGACAGGGCAGCCAAGGCTCATCTGGCTCCCAGTAGCGTCGGTCTGCATCTGTACCTGCGTCCACCTGTGTCCTAAACTGACCTCTGCAGCAAAACGATTTTTGTACAGTCTCACATTAAGTCCCCAACCATACCTGTCTCTGTCTGGGTTAACACTGTAGCCTTCATTCCTCACCAATCAATGTACACACAAACTGTTTCCAGTTTGCTGTAGGTTCTTTTCTTCCTTTTTTTTACTGAATGAAGTCTTACTCTACGCAGTGACCGTGAGGTGGTAGATGATAGGTATCAAAACATCTAATGAATGTTATCTATTATGCATTTAATGTGGGCGTCTGTTGACCTGCAAACTCCACATTTCCTACAGATTGAAGAGGTTATTGTATATTTCTAGGATGCAATAGTGTGAAAACGTGACCGGGCAGGAAAAATACAGCAAGGCCTGACTAAATTTGCTTGTTTTGAGACGCTTAACAAAGAACAAAACGCATGCTTTTTACCTTCACAACCCTTTCCTATGTCTTTGCTCTTTATTTTTCAGTTTCCGAGTGAGCACATTTTATTTACTCCCAATAGACTTCAAACATTATGGAACATTTTTTTTATAGGTGTTGATTCTGTAGTATTTAAGCGTTTAATTCCGTCTTTGATTGAATATTTTGCCACTCTGAGTAGTTGTATGTGCAGGTTTTCTTTCCTTTTTTTTATCCCTTTGTGATTGCTGTTCATCGAGTAGTTAAATCCAGATGTCAAACTCATTTTTTTTCTACCTGAAAATGAAAATCTGATAATGACCTGTACCCGAGCTGTCTTCTTGTCTTTATACAATAAATGCAATTGTATACGCCTGGAGATGTTAATCTTTTTTTTTTTTTTTTTTTGTTCTTTCTCTGCCAGTGAACTCAAACACAACACATACTGCATGATTTATCGTTGTTGGTGTATCTTTCTTATTTTCAACAAGACTGACATTGTGGCCAAAAGATAAAACAAACAAGCATTTAGCTTTTTTTTAAAAAAAAAAAAAAAAAAGTATAGTTTCAGTGCCGTTCTGTTGAACCATGAATAAACTGTTGACAGGGCAGGAAATGAACATTTTACACTGCTAGTTGGGGTGGTTTATGGATTATAAACTTCACATGCTCCTTCCACGACGGTCTTATATCATGATTTATATATTCATATTTATTTTAGCATTTCTTTTTTGTAGAAGCGATGGAACATTTTCTGGAAATTTAAGAAGCAAACCAGATGGAAACGTCATGGTAGTTAATCACGGTGCAAAGATTCCGTAAGTCCATTATTCCCCTGAAGAAAGGGCCTCGGGATTTACTAAATTGTCTGGCCTATAATATAACCAGAGATAATAAAGAAATAGATGCCTCATACACAGTATAGCGATATTTCCTGGTTGACAAATTGTCTCATGGCTACATCTTCGAGTCATATAGCTGCCAAAGTGACAATTTCAAAGGTTAGTGTTTATTTCCTACCCTGTGTGTGTGTGTGTGTGTGTGTGTGTGTGTGTGTGAGAGAGAGATGAGTAAATAAGACCAGGAAGTCTGTTGTCATAAATGACCGAACGGCTTGAGGTTGAGTCTTAGCACCAGAGACCCAAGGCACCTGTTCTAGAAACACAGTGAGGGGTTCATAAATTACAGCAGGACATTCGGTGCTTGAAGCCTAAACGATAAGTCGAACTCACAAGACTGACAAAAAAATAAAATAACACGTCACAGTCACACTTGAAGCACGAGGGAGTCCATACACAGAATTGCCGGCGTTCTGACGCGAATGGCCAGTAAATGTCATCAGTTCAACGCCAGTCAGAGGCAGTTCCTCAGAAACGTGGCGTGTCTGGGTGTTTGTGTCCAAAGGGGGGTGGGGGGATAGGGGGAGGGGGGGAGAGGGGGTGGTAGCAGTCGGAGCGCTCAGTCTGGCTCTCTGCTCTTGTCTTTGTGGAGATGCAGCTCCTCCATCTTCTCCTGCAGGAAGGAGACGGGCATGGAGCAGCCTCGGCTTCTATGTGGCAGCGTGTTGTGCTGGACAACAGACAACAGAGGAGACAATATTTTATTGTTCGGGGGGAAAAAACAACATGTAAAAGTCTGACGTCACACTGGCGGTTAAGAGCCACGCAGAGTTTGTTTCATCTGCAGAGGAAACCGTCCTTTGGAACCTGCTGACAGTGAGCTCTGGGGGTCGTCCTGTGCTTCTAGAGAGAGAGGCTGCTTTTGAATTTGTCAAATGTAGTTTCTTGAGTTCTTTGATCGGCAAAAACTAAATTCCATTCACCTCCTTTGTACTTAAAAACGTCTCTATTGTATATGAGACAGATTCACTTTTGTATAGAAGATTATAAGGGCCATGCATAAGGGGGAAGCAGTGAGTGGAAGAAGGTTTTTATTTATTTTGCATTATTTACAGTATAAGTGCCAGGCATAAGAAATAAACAAATAATATATATATATATATACATATATATATTTATTTTTTTATTTTTTTATTTTTTTCATTTAAGAATAAAGTTGAAATACCATTTCGAGAATGAAGATGTAAAAAATACATTTTGAACTTCTGATAATAAAGCAAACTATTAGGGTTAATACATATAATGACATTTTGATTTCACTCTCGAAATGCAAACTTCCACAAGGTCCACAAGGTAGAGGCTTGAAATGATTGTACCAGCAGAAGTAACACAGTGAGATGTAAACTACAGACTTTACAATGTGTGTAACAGCTGCAGGAAGCAGTACTAAGAGTCACTGAAGTAGTACATTCACATGACTCATCATTTATTAGCTCCTGGAGAAGTAACCAGCTTCTCCACCTCGGACTGACCCAACGCGGAGTCACTCCAGAGATTTGCACTGACAGACTGATATTTCCATAGATGCTGAGCTCATGAGCATCTGTGATGAGATACAACAACAACAACACCTCGCAGGGACTCTGGTTCTGTCTCACCTTTCTCTCCGGTGACGCGTGCACGAGAGAGTTGTGGTGGTTTCCCCTCTTGTCCATTTTCTCCGGCGTCCACACTCCCGGATCCGTCTGAGTGGAGCTGTCCGACACGCCCTGGTTGTTTTCTGTCTCGTTACTTTGGGGGAAAACGAAGGCCTCCTCCTCTGTACCTGACAGGTAAACGGTAAGATATCAAAGGGTTCGGGGTCATTTTGAAGGCAGGGGCTTTATGCAGGTGTTGTGTTCTGCAATATGACGGAGACAGGGACGTACTCCAGCTGTTACCCTTGGTTCTTGAGTTGGGGGCCGGGGTGCACGGGCAGGACCCCGTCGTGTTTTTGTGTTTCTTCAAGCACTCCACCCTCACCAGATCTCTGCAGTGTCTGTGACAGTTTATCCCACAGTCTGAGAGGCAGAAGACACAAAGGAAGAGGTTGAGACTTTAAAGGGAGCGCCGCCGCGTGAAGGATCGGTTCACCTAAATCACAAAAAGCTCTGTGGACTTAATGCTCGGAGCGCCACGAAACTAATTACTGCCACAACCCTGAGAGACAGACATCTCTCAAACCTGGACCGAAATGATCGGCTTCGCCAGAGTGGTTTGTAAAATGGGTGAACAGACCTTCATCTTGGGCTGATGAAGCTGATTACTGATGACATGTGATCTTACCTTTACAGTGGTAGCCCTGTTTGATGACTCCCCACAGCTACAAGGGGACAGACACGATGCATGTGATATTACAGCTTTGTTGGCCATTATTATATATATGTATAAAAATAATGGATAGAATGGATACTCACAAAACCCCCACACTTCTCGCAAAACGTCGGCCGTTTATAGGTGGTTTCATGGAAGTTGTGTGCGTTGAAGTTGAAGCCCAGCTTGGCACATATAGACATTCCCCTCATGAAGTAAGAGGTGATTTCTTCACGGCTGATTTGTCCTTCCCTGCACGCAGAACATTTCTTTTTTTAAAGTGCAACAATAAAAAGTGACTAAGTGAGTTGTTTTTTTTGGAGGGAGGGGGAGGGGGGGGGGTTTGTGGTAAACCATTCAACACCTCACGTCGTCATGGCAACAGGCCTCTGTGTGTGTGGCGGCTTCCTCACCTGTCAGTTTCGTGAGTGCAGAAGGAGAAGGGGAAGTTGGCTGCTATTTTCTCAAAGTCCTCCAGTGCAATGTACCCGTCCGGGCTCTGGCCGTAGTTCTTCATTACGGACTGCAGGGGGCGACAGAGCAATCAGATACGCACTTGCCGCTTGTCACAGAGCGGTTGGTTTAGTTCTGCTTTGGCCTGACAAGTAATAAGGAAGTGAAAGAAGGCAGGAGGTGGCTGCAGTGTCACATACTCACATCCACCATCTGCTTGACGTGTTTGGAGATGGTGTCGGGGTCGAGCCTGGGGGTGACCCCTGAGCCCCACTCTGCCACGACAGGCGCTTTGACCGGAGCTACGGGCTGTGGACCGACAGATGCAGGGATGAGACACAAAGGGACTGCACATGTGAGAAACAAGAAGGAGGGAGGAAAAAGAAGAAAAAGAAAAGAGCACGCCCACCACATAACATGCTTCTCTAACGTACGGCGCTTTGATGTGGCCGATCTTGATGTATTACAGCACCGTTGTTTTGAAGAAAGATGTTACACCCACACAGAGAGCACACAAGTGTCCCTCCTCTTGTGAGAAGAGGTTGAAACAAGTGTGAGCCCGGTGGCGTTAGATGGAGCACAACTTCAAAGGGGGGTATGTGGCCCTACTGACCTGGATCTTGGTGTTCTTGGGCTCCTTGGTGTATGAAAGTTCATATATCTCATCCTCGGTGTAGTACAAATCTAGGGAGAGCTGAAACAGCAAAAGAACACAATTTGAAGACGTTCCTCGCGGGAATCTCTTTCATCCGGAAAAAAACGCGCCGTCTCGCGTCTGCCTCGTACCGTGAGCAGATGCAGGAGGTCTTTGTTGGCCTCGAAGGGCGGCGTGCAGCTGTGGATGGCCACCAGGTCGCGGATGTTGCTGTACAGGTGCTCCAGCTTGCTCAGGTTGATCTTGTCCTCGTTGATGTAGTCCGGCAGGGCCTCGTTCAGCGAGATCAGGTCCTTCAGGTGGACGCCCAGGATGGGCACCTTGAAGCCGCTGCACATGTTGTAAAGCCGCCGGTAGTTGATGTAGTTGCTGCGCGAGGAGAGCAGCTCCGTCATCTCACTCAGGGCCTGAGAGAGGGGGACGATCACCAGAGAGTTGAGAAATGAAGACCGCGGCCATTTGTCTCTGCGGCTACGTTAGGCTTTAGCACAGCCATGAAAATGAAACGCAAATATAGGGGTTTAATAAAAACGTTTGGTTCAAAACTTCGACATAAAGTTCTGTCCGCATGTTCCAACATTTGAGGCAAGTTTGCAACATGACTTAGTCTTTCTTGTTTTAGCCTGTGAACATTGAATTTGGATCATTTGTTCAAACAAAACAAAACTAATTGCTCATGAGTTTGTACAAACCAAGTGTAATATCGTTTTAACATCAGGATAATAGTATATTACATTTACAAAATTCATGTTTTTTGTTTTTTCAAGTCAAAAGGTCAAGTAAAGTCATGAGTCATTGGTGTTTAAGTCCAAGTCTTTATTTTGGATTTTTTCAAGTTAAGTCTAAAGTCATCAAATTTGTACCTTAATTCTTGTACAAGCTGCACGTTAATTATATATTTTAGGGTGTGAATGGTGTTATTACTTCTAACAATGTAACAGAGCGACTAAAAAGAAAAAATAGATAAAAGTGCAAGACAAAGAAACTTCAATAGGGACGTTAAAAGAGTTGACACCCAAAAGGAAACAAGAATTGAAACCTGTACCAAATAATTCTCCAGTTTGCTGTAATACCTGAATTATTCCTCTCCCTTATATACAAAGTTCAACTGATTTCTGAAACCTGCACATGTGGTGCGCTAGTTTCACAGTTAAGGGTCAAATATAGATAGATATATCTGGACAGACAGAGAAGGTGGAAGTAAACAGCGAAAAAGATATAAAGTAAATGCAATATCTACAACACACAAACACAAAGACAATGAACAAAAAACAAATGTCACAGTTCCAGAAGCAAAAGGATTCAAGAAAGAAACGTGTCATCATGACATCTTTGTGGCGAGGCAGTCATTAACAGACTGACTACTCGTGGTTATGTGTAATATGTGAAAAACCTTAGTGATGTCGGGAGGCAGCAGGTTGGAGGTGTCTTTGAGGCGGGAGATGGAGCTGTGACAGAGGCCTCCAGTCACCGCCATTAGAGTGTTAAAGTTTTGCAGCGCTCGGAGCTTCTGCGGAGGAAAGAGCAGAGTGACGGCACATTGAAGGTTATCCCCTTATAATCCAACAATATCCAACAATAACCAAAACCCCCTCGGAGCCCCCCCCACCTCCGGCCTGCTTACCTGAGCCACGTGGATGAACTTAGTGAAGACCTGGGCTCTCTGCTGGGCCGTGTGTCTGCTGAGGATCATCAGCTGGACCCACTGCGAGACTCCGTTACACATCATGACCGAGCGCTCCAGAGCGGGGTTGTCCCTCACCGAGCCTCGGACCACGTAGCTCCGGTAGTCCATGAACTGCCCAGTCGAGGATAGCAGCGGTCAGACAGGAAACAACTCTAGCACTGTGTTTCACTCAGGGGATGTTTTCTACTGCTAACTACTTTTCTACTGAAAGAGAGAACAATCTCTGGAACATCTGGAAGGAGAAGCTTACCTGACGTCTAAATAAAAGGGTTGTATAGGGTTGGAGTCTGGGCATGACAATGTTGATAGCTAAATTGATTTTGGTGCAGATGTATATAATATACATGTTATCATTATATTATACTGAAGTCAATGAAAGGTGTCGTCCTTAAGCTCTCTGTCACCAGCAGGGGGTCGATTATTATATCCATATAACGTTTGGTATTTTAATGTTTTTTTGGGTCGTATCGGAGTGTTATTTAATATCATTAATGATCTGAATCTGTATTTTGCACCTTCAAGCAGAGAAAGAGAAGCGACAAGTGGGAAGTTGTTTTCTAAACTTACTGAAACGTTACAGAAGTTCTTGAACTCCAGGTAGCTGAGGTGTTGGGCCATCTCGTCTGGCTCCATGTGGTCGAAGATCAAAGACACCTTCCTCTTCTTCACGGAGGGCGAGGGGGCCTGGAATATGTTCACGTGAGGGTCTCTAGGAAAAGAAAGCCGAGTAACAGAGAAAAAACAGAGAAAAAACAACAACTCCATTTTCTATTTATAGAAGAACTCATTTGAGTTGTGGCCAAATAAGCAAAGTGCAAAGCTCCCCCGGGGCATGGCGGTGCATCAAACTCAAAACATGACTCACAAGCAGGAGGTGTCGATGAGCTGCGACTGCGGCTCTTCTCCGTCTGAACGGACCAGCGCCCACAGGTCCCCCATGGTCTGCTCAAGGAGGGGGTCCGCCTCGAACACCGCCGGGAACTGGCTGATCCACTGCCTTGCCACCAAGCAGGACAGGGGAAGGGGGGGGGGGGGGGGGAAATATGCTTACTAACCCCGCAGATGGAGACAGGACAAGCAGGTTCTGTCCCAGTCGTGCCTTTACTCACCTGATGAGGTGGCAGATCTGTGTCCGCTTCGGTGCCCTCTTGTCCGAGGGACAGTCCTTATAAGTGAGGGACAGAGTCAAGGATCCAAACACAGACTCAAAGGTGTGCAGATACGGCACCACATTACACTAAACACCGGCAGCAGGGATATGTAACAACACAAAACAAAGCCATGCCTGTTCCCTGATCTGATTAGCATGTGATCGGGAGCGGTGCACACCGGTGGGGACCGGCAGCGCTGCACGCAGCGACAGTGGAGGATATAGGGCGAGAAGTTTCTGGGCGAACATCTGAGACGGCACGACCCAACTGTGCATCATCAGGGTCATGTGGATCAGCTGGGTCCCTCTGGGGCTGGACAGCTTCCCCTCCGAATCTGCAAACCGAAGCACAGCACAGCAGGGGATTAAACGTAGTCAGAAACAACAGCAGTGACAACAACAACAACAACAACAACAACAACAACAAACACTGCCGGCTCAGGTCGGGCAGCTTAGTCCAGTTCATTTCAGTTCAGTTCTGTCAGTCCCTTGGTTCTGTTTGAGGTGGCTTTGGGATATTCGTCGTGGTTTTCTGCAGGCGCTTTGTTTTTCTGACACTGGAGCTCAGGTGGATTTCTTTATTTCTTTATTTTTATTTCCTTGTAGATGTGAGTGTCTGTCTGTGTTAACCTTGCGATGAAATGACAACCTGCCCCGGTTGTTTTCCTGCCTGTCGCCTACTGTATGAGATACATCCAACTGTGACCTAGAGTAGAAATAAGCAAATAAAGAAAAAAAAGGTCTAGACAAATGTGTCTAATTTACTTGATATACAATGAACCTTTTCATCATACATTATACCATAATGGGACATGAAGAGTGCAACCAAGTGTCTCGAGGTTGTTGGTATCTCTACTATCACTTTCTTTTATTATAATTATTTTTAAATTTAATTTGATATTATCTTATTTTTCTGCAAATGAAACACACTCCACTATGGGTATCTAGATTATTTTTTTTTTTGTGATTTGGATGACCTGACCAAGGAAACAGAAGCAGAGAGGAGAGAGAGATCTGTATAGTTCACCATTGCATGGGAATAGCTCGTTGGCCTCTGCAGCCCGACTAAACAAAGCTTGATTGTATGAGACTGCCCTTTGTCCCTCCCCCCCTCCCCCCCTCCCCCCCTCCCACCTCCCTCCCTCCTTCCCCGTCAGTCTCTCTCGCCCTGGATTCCCCCCCTACCCCTCACTCTCCCTCATCCCTCATTTATATAACCTGGCTGTGATAAAGGGTAAAGGCACATGACAAACTTTGGGAACACATGCAAACGCGCTGGGACAGAGACTGACCGAAGCAGTTCAGGCAGCGCTGTATGAGCTCATCCAGGCTGGCGGCGCTGGCGCTGGGGGCCGAGCTGGGGCACTGCAGGGCCCGGGTGATGTCCTGAGGACTGGGACATGTGTTCCTCCTCCGCTGGACCAGCTTCCTGCTCTCTCCATTGGGCTTCCTGAGAGAGAGAGAGAGAGAGAGAGAGAGCGAGAGAGAGAGAGAGAGAGAGAGAGAGAGAGAGAGAGTCAAACACAGACAGGGAGTATAAGTAGCCTAGAAATAAGTAGAGCAGAGTGCGGTGAGGTAGTGCAGGTCAGCATCTGAGGAAACGCTGCTCCCCCACATCTGATAAGCTGTTCTGCAGCGCTGCAGCTGCCTCAACCATCGCGCGCTGGCAAAACAACTGTAAACAACTGCAGGGGAAGCAAGTATTTGGCCCCGCTACAGACAGGTGTATTGTATTACTTTCCATGCTGTGCTTGTATAACAGTCCTGTTGTGTTTGGTCACAAACGCCCATCCTCTTTGGAACATGGAGCCCATACCTTTTGTTGTTTGAAACTCCTTTCAATACAAGTACAGAAAAGAGTACGCTTTTATTTCAAAGGGTATTTATAATGACCGCTGTGAGTGAGTATTAAAAACCTAGCAACACAGCTGTGTTTATCAAGTGGTTTGAAATGGCAGATGAACATTTTGTGGGGCTTCTGAAACATCTGGTCAAAGTTGCCAATATACCAACGCATGCTTTTAAACAGTTGTTGCGGTATACCCCCGAGAATCTGGAGTGAGGCTGTGAAAAAAAAGTACAATATTGCGTCACACCTGAGGTCAGCACTACAATATGTCACACATCCACACCGATACTGGGTTTTCTCAAGCGTTTCCTCAGAAAACCAGTTCCTTTTCAGCGCCCTGCGTGCGCTCACAGAAGAGAGTTTGTGGCGTACGCGGGTCTCATTCACTGCGATGTGATTTACACGCTGGTGGCTCATCACCACGAGCAACATTTACTGTCAGACGGTAAAGTCTGTGCTGTAACGGTTGCACTGAGAAATAAAACACTTGTGTAGTTTTCCCTGTTTGTTTTTAAATACAGTTTCACCTCCTCGGGTGTCTAAAAACAGCCCATCTGAGAAGGAGAGGTTACTCCTCGGTTGAACTCCCAGGGATCCCCATTCAGTCCACAAGGGTTGGGGACCAGGGAGAGCCTGGACCAAATGTGAATGGCGGAAGGTCGTGCATAGCACATGGACCACACCTTTGCAGCTGGACTGATGCTGAGTGAGGTCAGAAAGGAGAAAACACATTCAGCCAATGAAGCTCAGGGAGCAGTGCTTCTTTCCTGTAGTGTTGACTCTTTAATTAAGGGCTTCTCAAATGCCCTTAAAAAGACAAATGAGACTGCTCTGTGTCGTGATGCGATTGCTTCCTCTTCAGATCAGGGGCTCAGTTTAGCAACGTCTGACTGCATTTCACAATAATCAGTAACCGACCCTTTTCATACTGTTTTTTTTAAACTTCAAACCATCTCAGACTCAGTTTTCGCAGTTTGAGACTCAAGGCAAACGGTTTGAACCGTGAGCACACTGCCACATCTGGAGATGAGACCAACGTTGAAATGAAATGTGATCGTTGTGTGTGTGTGTGTGTGTGTGTGTGTCTCTGAAAAAACAACCGTCGTAAAGCGTTCAATGTTGTCCTTGTGTGCTCGTAGAAGCAGTTTGTATCTTGTAACGCTGTGAAACTGTGGCCTACTGTCCCGATATTACCAGGAAACACTTTGACTTCAGAGAACTGGCGACAAGTTCCCTGAATGACCAGACCTGCGTCCCCTTCTCTTGTGTGTGTGTGTGTGTGTGTGTGTGTGTGTTGAGAATGTGAGTGGGCTGGGGGGGAAATGACACGTACACACACACACACACACACACACACACACACACACATAATGCATAACTCAACATACACGTACATGCAGAATCATTGTTTGCTTTATACAGTACCAGTCAAAAGTTTGGGGTCACCCGGTATGTTGATGTTCTTTCTTTCCTTCAATGATGACTATTTTAAGAGACGAAAAGAGTATAATTCAGACACTAAATGTATTATTTACATTTGTAATAGTTTTGGCCCCAAAAGAAGAATTACTTGAATAAAGCTTGTGTTTAGTCAAAGTCCCCACAGTGTTGCATGCCAGGGGAGAATACTGTTGCAACTATTTCCCCCCAAATACCCTTAGTTTTTGAATTTGCATAAATGACCCGAGCTCATTCTTGAAACACAACGGTGCATTTGGGCTCTAAATATTTTGGGCCCTCTGCAGTCGACTCAGTGGTGGGATTGATTAGTTTTACACAGTGATTTGTTTGTCCATATTTTGTCCATCTGATATTCATTGACCCAATTCCAATACTGCTAACCCGATACTAACCTTCTATTTCTATTGTGATGTTTTAATAATAGCTGTTAATATTAACACATCTGTTAATATTCCATCTTTTTAGCAGGAATTTGTGTGCACTTGACACAGAAACAGGAACTTATTGCTTTTTAAATCCGCACTTTATGATGCTAAGCTTCCAATTCATTTGACCAATGACTGGTGATTCCTTTTATTCTTATTCAACTGTTGCTTAGAGGGATCTTTTTCTCTTTCTGCCCTTTCTATTGTCAGTCTGGTCTAACCGCTGTACAGAGTTTTGTTCTCCATGTACAAAACACAACTTTTTTTACAAACCCTTTCATACAAAATAAGATATATTTGTGAAGAGGACTTTCTACAACCTAAAAGCATGACAAATACAGACAAATACAGAGCCGTCCTCTCATCCGTCCTGTAGTGATTGAGAGCGGAACAAGGCTGTGGTGGATCAAGATTTTTGTGGCGGTCGTGTATGTGCATGAGGCGAATGGACACCGGTGGCTGCGTGTCTTCATACAGGCCTACGTTGGCCTTGGGCTGATCTATTTGTACCACGAGCCGACTCGCTGCCTGCACGCGTCATTTCACGTAGTTATCACACCACACATTCACCACCCACAGCCATGCCTGGATTCACCAACCCTGATGTTTTTGTTTCTTTTTGTCAGTGACAACCCCATCTCTTTACATCTGGGTAGTCCAGCTCCAAGGCGGCTGGTTTGGAGACGTGCTGGGCAATAAAGCCCCACCTCTCCTCCTCCTCCTCCTCCTCCTCCTCTTCTTCCTCGCCTCATTACATCAGCTGGCTACTGACTTCAAAACACTAAACAGCACAGCATGTACCACCAAGAGCTGTTGTGCAGTGAGGATAGGTGAGTCTCACAACACATGGAGGTGCCCGGGTTCATTCTATCTAAACCTCAGCCCCCTGTCACACTTGTTTCTTCAATCTCATCGCGTGTTTCGTGATGTTCACGCTTTAGTAGGCGTTGAAGGATGAGATGCATCCCTCTGACCTTAAACCGTGTAGTTTTCTGTCCCAACTGTGAAGCCCCTTTGAGGCCAAAGTGTAACATTTTGAGGCTATATAAAAAATATTGACTTCACTTGACTCCTCTGTTAGTTGAGATAATTATTCAACCGGTAAACAACGTCAAAAGGGCTCAAGACGCCTAAAGCTTGTGGGGTTTCCTCAGCTCCTTAAAATGGATTTCATTTCTGAGAAATTTCTAATTTTAATTATTTTATTTTTTTTCATTTGTGAAAAACACACTAAATTGACACATGAAGCACCATTTTTAAAACTGACACTCAGAAAAGCACAAACCTCAGTTCCAGTCTCCGAAACTCTGAACACATTTTCCGCTTTTCACCCAATTTGCATAGAAACATGAATCTGACATAAAGTCACTGCCATTCAAAATGCCACACCCGTGGACCAATTGGCCAAAATACGTGTCTGAACACCTAATTGTTTGATTGTCGACTTGTCGGTCAGGATGTAAGCACTTTAAAAAGACAGGCGAGTACCTCTCTACAACAACACTGGGAACCAACAGAGCAGCGAGAGGCCTGTTTTCAAAAATGTGTATTGGCAATAGAAAATAAATAAACAGTAATTCATGTTTTCTTTTTAGTTACCACGAAGATGTTTTGTGACTACATACTATATTCTATTCAGAATGAGTTGTGTTCAGATTTTCAGCGTAAAATGCCGCCTTTGGAAAAGCATGGATGTATTGACTGGTTTTTACAACGTGGAGAGAACTGGTCCTCAGGGAGCCGTACTTAAGTCCCTCTGTCGTTGTGTTCGGTCGATACATTCATCTGCTTCAACCAAACAGTATCTGTGGGGAAAAAAAATCAATCCCGGGATCTTTCATTTAAAGTGTAGAAATGTTAAAAGTGTTTTAAATTGACCAATTTTGTCATCAAAATCCTGCTTAAGTAAAAACAACACATCATTTAACATACTCAACCCAGCTCCGGAGGCCGAGGCCTTCTCGATTAGGCCACCGGGTGCCCCAACATGACCATTTATGTTATTAAATATATATGACTGTAGGATTTCAATTAATGATGAATTGATTCAAAATATTGAGAAATTGTGAGCATCCCTATCGTATGTCCCCAGAGCCCAAAACCCACAAAATATTTAGTGTTTTACAATGATTAAAAAGAAGCTGGAGGGTACGCTTTGCATTTCTGCTTGACAAATGCATTTTCACATTTTTAAAACTGAAACGATTGATTCATCATGTTGGCCAATCGGAGGCTTTCTTATCTCGGTGCCCTTTACAACCTGTCATCTCTCCCTTTGACTCAGAGTGAATCCGTCTGTCGAAGCGGCCGCACATGAGAGGAGACAGGCTCGCTACTACAAACAGAAGTGCTGATGGGGAAATATTATTGATGTCACGGCGTCTGTCAGGGAATTTCCCCCAGAGTGCCGAGCAGGTCGCAGGTATATCTGTTCTCTGTAACAAGCCTGGCTGGCCTAAGAGACAGGGAGCTGTTTGTAAATAGAGCCAGCGTGTGCTGGACTGTCATACTGTTGACTTACTGTTCGGGCATTTGCATTCAACTTTTTTCCTAAGACAACATGATAATGTTTAACTGTGTGTCCATGGAAACACGTCAGGGGAAATTCTCCTGTGAATGACAATGAGGGCAAAACCCAGAGCAGCCTCTTCTCTGAGCACTATTGAACGAGTGTGGCTCCATCATATCACTGATTTGGTTTCAGGAAGACCTTCCACGCCTCCTTTTTCCTCACTTCACCCACTTTTTTTCTCCTCTTCCTTCATCCTTGCTCTATTCAAGCCATTCAGGAAACAGCTTCTCCTTTTTTTCCCCCTTTGGAAATCCCTCCCCCCTCACTCCCTTTCCCATCCGTGTCAAGATTCCTGGCTACAGACCCAGTAGCCCCCCCCTCCTCCTCCTCCTCCTCCTCCCCTTTCTCCCCTCTCTCGCTCTCACACTGGCGGGGGTATATGCAAATTCCTCTCTTTCTTTCCTTAATTGATTAATTGAAGCCAGGGCCCTTTGAAGGCCTTGTTTGTGAGCTGCTCTCTCTCCCTCTCTCCCTCCCTCCCTCTCTCTCCCTCTCCCTCTCTCTCTCTCTCTCTCTCTCTCTCTCTCTCTCTCTCTCTCTCTCCTCTCACAACCTGCGCTCTTGTTCCCCCTGCATCTTTTGCACTGATCCGTTCATGCATTCTGTGCAACAATAAAGCCACTGTACCAACCATTGTGGTTGGCATCATGAACATTGCAGCATGAAGTAGAAACTGTTTGGGACTGAAGCCACTGATGAGTCAGACAATGAAATCATACCTGGACAACTTCTGACGCTATCAGCACCAATTCGTGCTTTCTCTCCATCTTTCAGTTGTCACACACACACACACACACACACACACACACACACACACACACACACACACACACACACACACACATGCAGTAGTAGTAGTTTTTATGACTTTGTGGGACATTACATTGACTCACATTAATTTTCTGGAGTATTACCCTAACCACTACCAGCCTAAACCTAAACCTAAATCTTAACCTAAACCTAAACCTAGACTTGACCCAACCTGTAACCAAATCTTCACCCTTAAATGTAATGATTCGTGACATAGGGACACGCATTTTGTCATTTTGTGCCACATTTGTCCCACATTTCTCTATACTGAGTTTCATTTTACGAAACTGTTCACACAGTTCTCTTAACCGACATTCAACTCAGCACAACAGTTAATCAAACATCCACAATGCAGTGCTGCAACCAAAACAGGATCACTTTGTGTCTCATCACACAATGACCTAACAAAGCCACTATTAACAGGTGGCACTACAACATGCATCAATATTGAATTATCTTTATTTATTTAGCATGAACAAAAAAGGTCACTTCTTCATTGCACGTATTGTGCTACTTCACAGAAAAGGAATCAGAAATGCTGCAGCATGCTTCAATAGGCTTTTTCTTTTTTGCTATTTTTGCATATGCAAAAAATAGAAGCAAAAGTATTTCCAGCAATGCAAAACAAAACTATGCATATATATATATCTATATATCTATATATATATATAGATATCTATATATCTATATATACATATAGATATATATAGCCTGAATAGAATTACTACAGATATAGTAATCTCTGTATTTGCATTGGGACACCTGTTCTTGTCCACACGTCCACTCTCGCAAAACACACCTGGGACAGAATATTTCTGATCCATCACTGGCAATCTTTAGCAGAATGTGTCCAGACGTCCATCCATCCAATTACGTGGCTGGGGGGGTAATCAACTTTCCACCAACACGAGGAAAATAATTCCTCTATGGAGATGAGGAATGGAGAGTAAAGCGGAAGCACAGGTGCCACCATCGTGGAAAGTGCTGTAAACCACTCTGTGACTGGGAGAGGACGGTGCAGCGTCCCATACGGTTACAAAAGCGCCTGGATTCGCCCTCACCTGGACCCTCTCCTCACCTGGACCCTCTTCTCACCTGGACCCTCTCCTCACCTGGACCCTCTCCTCACCTGGACCCTGTCCTCACCTGGACCCTCTCCTCACCTGGACCCTCTTCTCACCTGGACCCTCTCCTCACCTGGACCCTCTTCTCACCTGGACCCTCTCCTCACCTGGACCCTCTCCTCACCTGGACCCTCTCCTCACCTGGCACAAGTCTTTCAAAGGGGAACGGGAATACTTCAAATTGTTATGTTATGTTGGTGCTTTTATGGTTTTGAATGTGCATTTAACAGCTTATATAAGTATAGTATATAAACATGTGCAAAATGGAGTATAGATACACAGCGGTTTTATTTTAGTTTGAGTGAGAAAACAGTTTGCATTTTGTATCAAAGCAAGTTTGGTTCTCATCGTCTTATGTCGTGCTGACTGTGTGAAGACTTTTTGGAAAAAGTGAACTCGGTATTGAGAAATGCGTGTTACCAATTGTTAAAAAAACCCACTGTGAGATAACCTCCCCACTGAAGGGGAAGCACAGTGGTGTGGCCCGCTCCGTCAGTCCACCTTAAACTCAGGTAGCTGAATCACACACAACACACATCTGACTACCTTAACATTTGACACCCAACCCCTTTCATTCCAGGCAATCTGATAAGAGCTACGGTCAAAACTACAGCAGTAAAGAAAAAAAAAGTACCCCTGAAAACACAAGCTACTAGTTTCTCATCAGTATCTAAGATCTACTGCGAAAAAAAACACAAACAAACATCACTGAACAGACAGAAGCGAAACGCAGAACACATTTTCCACGGAAAGGTGAGCAACTGTTGAATGTCAGAGCACGCTTGTGTGTAGTAAACACACAAACCATTTGAGATGTTGATATTCTTAACTGATACACAGGTCACACACACATTAGCTGGCACCGCTCTGCGTAATGTGTGATGTGTGTGCAACCTTTTTGTTTTAACACAAAAGTCTCTCTCCACGGTACACTGTCTAGTTTCAAAAGAAAAGTGTCTGCGAACACACAACTGAAATGCCCTCATTTCTCTTCCAAATTGTCAAGAGCCTTTGCACAAACCACACTGCCTCTCACAACCTCACGGTTCACACGTCTCTGCTGCACACAAGCCTGCTGACACATACTCAGACTCAACGCTTGCTAAGATGTGCAAGGGGGGGGGTCCAAGTGCACCAGACTCTCTCACTTTTGGTTCGCTCCCCTCTTTTTAATTACCTCTTGGTCTTGTTCATTGCAGAGCTCTTCTCCTCAGCGGCACTCCTCCTCCACTGGTAATCCGCACGGGCATCTGAGCGTGTCCCCTACAGCTCCATGGTTGACCCTGCTCCTCCTCCTCCTCCTTCTCCTCCTCCTCCTCTGTGTCCTCTATGTGTTTATGTGCCCGGGGCAGCGAGAGCGGGCGCAGGACGGAGAGCTGCTGGGTCTGAGGGCTGCCCACCTGCCAGTCATCGACTAAACTCCACTCCACGCCTAAAAAAACCCCCCTGCTTGTCAATCCGCTCTGTCAGTCAACCTCCTTCTCTCTCTCTGTGCTATCTGGAGGTATCTGTCAACCACAAATCAGCAACAAAGCAGACTTCACGCTTCCTCCGCCTGCAAACAAGGTGGACATGGTGAAATAAATAAATAAAAAAGGCTCAAAGTAGAGTGGAGCTAACAAAAGTCATTCACTCTCCCCTTCAACATAAACAAGTCAGCATCTTAAATGGAGGAACTGGCTCTGACAGATAGGGGAACTCGCATCAGTTTCTGTGTGTGTGTTTAACTGTGTTTGTATGTGTGTGTGTGTGTGTGCTCAAGGGGGAGGGGAGAGGGGTGAGAGAGAGAGAGAGAGAGAGAGAGAGAGAGAGAGAGAGAGAGGTGAACACAAATGCAGTACCCATAGAGGAAGGAGGAGGAGAGCTAGAGGGAGATAGTGATGAGCAATCATCTGAGCACCATCAGTGTACTCCAGGAAGCCACATCTGCGGTTCTTTTTCTCAGAGCATCAACACAGAAAACAAAAAACAAAAAAACAGGCCACACCTCAGTGTCACTTTTTTATGCAGTTATTTCTAGAGGGCATTGCCTGAACTTTGGCAAAAGAATTGGTTCCTGAAAAGAAATCGTCAGACATCTGATAACATTGTTGAATCCTGACACGCGTCTCCCCTCCAAGATTTGTTTATTCCAGGGTCTCAAGCGTCCCCTGAATCACGTCCATCTCCCTGATTTGTTCATTTTCTTCTTCCTTTTTTTTTTTAACTCTCTCTGTCATTTCTCAGGGTAGCAAGCGATTACACAGGGAGGTAGTGTTTGTGCTTGTGAATGTGGCAGTGCAGCTGGACAGGGAGACTCAAAGGCATCCTTGTTTTAACACACCAAGAGGAAGAGGCGACCAAACAGGGGACATTAATGTCCCCAAGTCTGCAGAGGTGGCTTCTTCGCTGCAGGAAGCTGACTGGCTGGCAGAGAGAGTGGGCGACATGGCATTCAAAAGCAGGGAAAGATGCACCGAGCAGGAATCCTGCAGTCAATGCACGCTGGGTCCGAATCACCTAAAAAAAAAGAATTCAAGAATCAGTGAACAACTCAAAGAGGGAAGATGGATACGTCACAGAAGGAAAAAAAACTAGTTTTTAATGTAATATTTCCTGGAAATGTGGTAATCTTACTGTAACATTAAGCAATAGTTATGAAAAAACAGGAAGAGTTGCAATCAATACAGCTGGTAAATATAAAGACATTTAACAACAAGACAGGGCTAGTGGCCCACATGTTTATTATAATTCAACATAATTTTAATTGTAGCTGTGTCACTTCCCCCATATATGACTTTGTTGTGTGACTAATGTGTTTAGTTTGTGCATTTTGTTCAAGGTCTTCTATTTTGATAATTCTTGCAAAAAACGGAAGTCTGTGGAATTGTATTGACGGTAACGAAAATTAGAAGGAACGGAGACTCTGTTAAATTGAGACGACATGGGAGAGGTGTACGTTTAATGAGAGGACATTGCGTCTCTGTTTAAAAGTGTGACTTATTTTATTATGGGATAAATTCCTTATTTGTGTGTCGCTGGTAGCCTGCAGCGTTAACGGCTATTTGCAAAGTAGAGTCTCGTGACGTAACGTTACGTTGCGGTCTTTTGGATATAGTGGTATATCGTTTATTTTCCTCCGTTTGTTTTAATTCAATTCCAAGGAAGCAGCCAAGTAAACTGCAATAGACCGTCAGCCACGGCTTACCATCGTTTGCTCGGCCTGGGACAGGGACTGTCTCTGAAGATAATTAATTAGTGGTGATTTTGGAGTCGCAATCACGGGTCAGACTCTTGGAGGTCACCGTGCAAAGATTTGACTTCATTTATCGGTACGATGTCGCCCCCCTCAGGCGCGGCGCCGCCACTGCACGTAAACGTGAGTTGGCAAAAAATAAAAAAAACGGCAACAGCAGGTCACTTCTGAATCAGGACTCATACTCCCAGAATTCACGTTAGTTCTGCTTCAGTGGCGTGTCACCTCCTCCTCCGCCTCCTCTCCTCCTCTCTCCTCCTCCTCCTCCTCCTCCTCCCTCTGCTCTACCCGCTGGACGGAGTTGTATCCCGGCGAGCTGCGTCCCAAAACATCTTCGTATCCGCTGCCAGCTGCCGTTGCAGCGGGAGAGAGATGGGCGAGAAGGAGAGCATGCTGAAGGATGCCAGATGGAGACTGAGGAGGTAAGGGTGTGTGTGCGTGTCTCTCCCTGTGTGTATGTGCGTGTGTGTGTGTGTGTGTGTGTGTGTGTGTGTGTGTGTGTGTGTGTGTGTGTGTGTGTGTGTGTGCACACTGTCTCGAGGATGGTCACCGTTTCTGTGTGATTCTCTGTCTGGTGCATCCCTGCTGCCCGGTATGACCATGAGGGGTGTGCCACTGACACTCAGGGACGCAGGCTGTCCAGACAGAGCTGCTGATATTGAGAGAAGATGGCATCTTTGGCCTTTGTATTCTACAAGGACTATTTTCTGGTACATTGTCTCATCATAACCTATTTGCAAATGTTTTGTGTCAAGGTGTAACTGATCGTTTCAGAGCTGGAATAAGACTCAGGTTTTTTTTTATTCAAGCTGCAAGGAGACTGACAGAGAAGCAGGAGGGACACCTTTCTTCGGTTGAATTAAACTGGAGGTTTGGTCTCTAAATGCTGCTAATGCCCATCATAGTTTCCTCTACGCCCCAAGGTGACACCTTCAAATTGCTTGTTTGTGTCTGATCAACAGTCAGTCATAACAGCAGAGAATCCTCGCCTTTCAGGAGCTGGAACCTGCAAATGTTTTTGACATTTGTTGCTTGATAATCGATTTACACAACTAATCAGTTGTTAAGAGTGAAATTAATTTGCCTCTGATCAGTCACCAATCATAGCTGCCAACCCTCTCCACAAAATAAGGAAAGAATGAAAGGAAGGAAGGAAGGAAGGAAGGAAGGAAGGAAGGAAGGAAGGAAGAATCCAGCTGCTGACACAAAAAAATAGCAGTAGAATAATTTCCTTTTGGTGAAATGCGTCAACTTCCTGACGTTTTTGGATCCATGCCCAGTCGTTCAGACACAGGACGGGTCCATCCCCTTTTTAAATTACTGCAAGGGTCCTTCTTGCACGACTACAGAGGCGTGCGGCACCAAATGGTCTGGCGGCTGTTGACGGCAACTTCGCTACGTTTAATTGGGCAGAAAGTTCAGAAATAATGTGGTAGTAATTATTAATTACTGCTCTTAGCGCAGCTGAGACCTTTGCTGCTTTAACACTGAAGCATACAATCTGTAATTTTATGGGTAAATGTGAAAGAGCACAGAGCTAATTAAAAGCCTGATGTAATGCCAGAGAGGCTCATCCCGTTATTGATTAGACTGCAAGAAGGCATCGCTCGTATCTGCTGCGCCGAATGTGCCAAGCTGGAGGTGAAACACGACTGATAACTGGAACCGAAGATGAAATTGGTGTTCAATTCATTTCTTACAATCAGCCGGGAATTATGGATGACGATTTTAGATTTTTAATTTTCCAAGTTTAAGTCCTCGATCAACACTCACTGGTTCTGCGGCTTTTCTCTGCATCATATTATTGTTGAATTATCCCCTTTGAGGTTTTTATGTTACTCAAACCACACGAACAATCTGCAGACTTAATTTAGGGCTCCGAAAGCACGAGATGCCAGACATATATCTTATTTTACAAAGAGTAAGATGAAAGCGAAAGTGCTTATAGTCACTATCAATCTAATCTGATCTAACCACCCACACAGTCCTGATCAAGCAGATTAACAAGATTAACATTTTTTTTAGATTTAGGATGTTTTTGTCTCTAAATTCATATTTGATTGCTCTATACAATGTCACAAATATTACAGTTTTTGAAAAAACAAGTTTTCCAGAGTTTGTACACTTCAATTGTTCACATCAAGTTTATTTAATCAATTATTAATGGTAATACAAAAAAAAACAGGGCTGAGTCCTATTGTTAAGTCAGATCTGTACAAATTCCCCATCATGCATCTGTGCTGAATCTGTCCGGCATTACTCCTGCAGAGACCATGACGTGACATTGAACTGATACAACCTCTCCAGGTGATGCAGGTGTCTGAATCATCCCAACATCTGGCCGCAGAGCAGCTAACGTAGCGTCAGTGAGCTCATGCTCCTAATACTGAGGCTGTTTTTGGTACAGTGCAGCGGACTTATTCACTTTGAAGAGTTTAGGTGTGTGTCTGTGTGATTCTGTTCTTACTGCACACTCCCCAAAGGCTAGTCTTCAGCCCCTTTCCTTTTATAGCCTCAGACATGTGGAGGGAGGTGTGTGTGTGTGTGTGTGTGTGTGTTGGAGGGGGTCAGCCTGTGTGAGGGAGTGGCCCACTTCTACAAACATGGCGGCACGGTGGGATGGGTGCCGTGTAACTGTGAGCCTAGGTGCCTGTCCCTCCCTCCCTCCCTCCCTCCCTTCCCCTCCCTCATCTGCGGGTGGGGGATGCAACGAGAGGCCGAGAGGAGAGAGGAGCCGGGGAGAGCCTCGCCAACCCCTCACTCTCTCTCACAACACCGTGAGAGCCACAGGACTCACGCTGTCCTCCAGCACGCCCACACACACACACCAGAGCGAGAGACACAGAGAGTGTGTGTGTGAGAGAGAGCGAGAGAGAGAGAGAGAGAGAGAGAGAGAGAGAGAGAGAGAGAGAGAGGGGTACAGAAAGGAGGGAGAGAGGTGCAACGTGGAGCGCCAGAGGGAGGGGACGGAGCAAAGGACATAAAAAAATAAAATAATTCCAAATCCTGAACAGAAGGATTTTGTCTTTTCTCCCGAGGAGCTGCGAATAACCCTCGGAGAAGGATGGCAGAAGGGGGAGAGGGAGAGGAGGAGATCCAGTTCCTGCGAACGGTAAGTCCTACTCACTTTCCTTTTTTGGGAAACCTGCAGAGGAGGAAATGAGGAGTTATGAGAACAGCGAGGAAGATAATTTGATTATTACTTTGCTGAAGAGAAGGGATTCAACTCATGATCTAAAATTGTCTCATGAGCTCCCTCGGTGCTCTTCGGTTTCACAGCTCCTCCACTTGTATCACTTTTGCTTTTCTGGCATTGGGTATTTCAGTCAAATCTGTAGTTGCAGTTCTCCGAGCCAAGGCCCCGCTTCTGTATATAGTTGACTATTTTTGCAGTGCCCTGAATGTGCCATGACCCGCTTATTAGCGGCTCCCTTTAAACTTGGTAATTGATTTTTATTTTTATTTTAAATCTCTCGTGTGATAAATCTAACCTACATTACCTCATCGTATTTTGATCATCTTCAGAATGCTCATTGTCTCGCCTAATCTCTTTTATATTACATCCAGAATGTTCTGGGCTTAAGGATAGGTGACAGTTTGTACGTGCATATGTGTGCGTGCGTGCGTGTGTGTGTGTGTGTGTGTGTGTGTGAGAGCCCAGATAGATGGACAGGGGCTGGTGCATCTGTTAGCATCGTTATCTATTTTTATCTGGGGAAAGTAGAGCCCGTCAGTGTGGGGTGAGGAGGCAGAGCAACAAGCTGCCCGGGGCCTGCAGGGGACAGCTGGCCGAAGGCTGCGCGTCTCTCGTTGGGAGAAGCCGACACACGGTCGCAGTGGAGAGATTTCCTCTTCACGGGGTCCAACTCGACGGGGGAGGACCCTGGAAAAATGACCTAAAATAGCTGAATTCAAATTGAACTGAATATATTAGTATTATAAAAAAATATATATATTTTTTTTTTCCCCCACGCATTTGAATTCATAATGAACCACCTTTTTGGACCTAAAAAAAGATAATTAGGCTGAATTATTTTTATTATTATTATTGACACCAGTAATCATCTCGAGCTCCACAATGTGTTTGAAATCATTATCAAAGAATATCAGTATAATAATCATTATAACTAAGACAATTTGACTTTTCTGTTGTTATTCATTGCATCAGACGGAACTCTTTGGCTATATACAACTGAAACTTCAATTGTGTTGCTTTTCAAGGACACTTTGCTTGAAACATGGATTAGGTCCAAACATTTGATCGATGTTTTTAATGTTGACACGATACGATTCCAATGAAAGTCGAAATGCGACAACAATCTTTTCCCATCAAGGGCAGCGTGAGAAACAATCCTCAAGGGACTCATCTCTGCATCAACAAAAAAAAAAAAAAAACACGGTGAAATGTATTTCTGTTCGAGTGGCGCTCTACTTCACCGGCCACTTGAATCTAGTTAGCTGTGAAATAACAGTCCAGGCACAAAAGAGCCCGCGCAGGACGACCAAATGTAATTGACGGACGCGAGTTCCTGTCGAGCCTGTGGAGTGAGCTCACCGTATCCCCAAGACGGCCTTGCAGAGCACCGCGGCTGTCGCTTTCTGTTAGGAAACCATAAACGGTGTTTTCTTCTCTTCAGAAACTGTGAAACGGGCCGTGAGGGTTTGAGCGTTGGGCCGAACCCTCAGCGGGTTGGTCCTCTTGGTTCAAGAGGCTCGGTGAGGATGAAACTATTAGACAGCAAACACTTCAAAAGGAAAAAACAATGCAGCTCCAGGGGAATTATTAATGACCCGTGCACTTCAATGGGTTTGGGTTTATCTTTGACACCAGCGCTGCCGGTGGTCAGGGGTTCAATCCCCACCGGGGACAAAGGGCTAAAAATGTAAGCGCTCGCGGTGCTGTGAGAATCTTTAGGCGTCCACCAAAAGGCCCGTGTTATCCGTCTTTTAATTAGAGGCCAGTGATGGGAGGCATTGTGTGAGTCAGCTGTTTCTCTCTGCTGGTTTTTCCCCTTGGGGTTATGTTGGAGGAGCTGTTGCCTCACCTGGACCAGTCGGGGCCAGCAGCCTGTGGTCACACGTTCACCTGATATCGTCTTTTTACAGTTGTAATAATATGTGTATGCCCAGGATCAACCGGGGTTTAGCTCGGCCCCTCAGCATTTCTAATAACAATTTTAATGAAATCTTTTGAAAATGTACAAATGAGGCTCTTAACAGAAGTGTCATTTCATCACACCACAGTGTCTAGTTTAGGATAACAAACCTTACAGCTCAAAATGGACTCCAGCTCACGTTCAAGGAAACAAAATATATTCAAAATATATTGTGTGCACGGGAAAGTAAAAAAAAAAAAAAAGTCCTTTTTTGTGAGCTCGAAGCGCGGCGCGTTTCTACTGCGTATCGATAACTACAGCTACCTCTTTCAGAGTCCAGGGCAACGAGGAGGAACGACGTTTAAGACGTTTCATACAAAATAAGCTCAACAATATAACAATATTTGCCTGCAATAAGCTGACAAAGTGAATTTGCTTTATAGAAATTGACTCAAGCAGCGCGCGCCTAATGCCGTCCAGGGTGTTCTTTTCAGGTTAGGTTAACTTATATTAGTGTTGTAAAGACATCCAGCTGCTCTTCATGGTTGGCTCTCTTGACTCATGATTGTACAAGATTGAACTGCTCATGCTCATGAGCTAAGGAGTCAATAATTTCCCCACAGTTTTAGAAAGATTCTTTTTGTTTTTTTAATCCCGTTAGTCCCATCGCCAGGCTCTAGAGTGTAATGACGCAACAAGCACACATACTCTACAGTAGGTTATTCGGGCTTGCCCTCCTCCCCTGTCGTAGTAATTACCTCCAGTTTGAGAAAGTCGTTGTCTATTTGAGGAAGAAGCTAAAATAAATTATAATAATAGCAGCGTAATCGTGTCAGTTCTTTCATTTTTGATCCTTTTACTCTGTTACTCCACTTGTTTTTTCCTCCCTGCTGGGAATCCTCCAAGTCAGATGACAGCCCGTGTGGGTGTGAGTCTGGGACTGTGAGGCGATGTGGTTTGGACCCTTTAAATGCTGAATCCTGCTCGGCCTGACAGATGGGGAAAGATGTTCTGCGTTTCGCTCTTCTCCCGCACACCTCCAGCGATCGTTTTTTTCACATCGCAAAAGGCCACACACAGATTACTCAGCAGCGCTGCTCCAGTCTATTCTGGGTTTCATTGTGTTACTCTGATAAGGCCTGTGACTCACGCAGCGCTGCTGTGTGACTTGAAGAGTTGTACAGTCCACACACATCAGCTGGTGGGGCTTAGACACTACCTGCTGTACAGTAGCCGGTAACTTCCATGTTGAACATCAGGTATCTGATTATCAACCTCTTCTTTAAAAATAAAACTACCTGCAAGCACTTGAGCCCCCACATTAGCTGTCAAAGGACTCGCTTAGCTTGCAATAGCCGGCAGTCTGACCTTTTAGAAACGGTGACACAGACTGCTGGAACACACCAGAGTCTCCACCAGGTAACCCAGAGTTCAGACAACGGCACCGCTTCCTGAGAGCTGTGTCACTGTTTCACGACGCGGTGTGAATCACGCGGGCGAGAGACTTTTGAAGGGGTATTTCGAGATCCGGTCTGCAACGGCGCTTTCCTTTTTTTAGCCTGCCACTATAAAGAGCGCACACTCTGGAGGGAGAAACCGGAGGAGTCGGTGTCCTACTTGCCAGCATCCTTCGGGAGACGCGGCAATGTGTGTGTGTGTGTGTGTGTTAGTGTGTGTGGGTGTGTGCTCGCCCCCCGTACGTGTCAAGCGAGCAGAGATCTTTTTCATTGTTGTGACCGTCAAGTGACAATGGTAATATTATATTGTCAGAGCTGTACGGGCAGAATGTTTACAGATTTGGTGATTTGCAGGTTCAAAGGTGACCAGGAGAATGTTTTTCTCAACCAGTGTTTTCATAACTTTGAGACAACTGTATTTCAATCACCAACTAATTGTTAGCTGAGACTTAATGGAGACAAGTAGACCTCTTTTGACCCGCAAATTAACAACTCAGTGCTCACTGGTGGATCTATGTGGTCGGGTTTCCTGAGCAGGATTGGACGATTTGAGGGGTTTTATGTTGTTGTTTTTTAGGTTGGCTTTTTTCCCCTGTACCCATGCCTTCACTTCATGGACAGTAGAGATACACACAACGAGGGTTCCTGGCTGGATTGGGGAAGTTGTGGTTACAGGGTGTGTGTTTTCACCACTCAGATGCTCCACCGGTGACCTTTTAGGTGGTGCTCTCTCGGGTTGGGTTCAGATAGCCGGGTCATTTGTGTGTCTATTACCCACAACAATTTAACTCTAGAATTTAGTGAAAGTTAAACTTAAATAGACTGAATAAGGTATTTGAAAGGATTCTGATTGGATGAGGTGATGAAAACGATATCGCTGACCTGCCTTCAGATCAGCTGAGATCAGCTGTCAGTTGTCTTTAACGGTTGTAGAGACTTTTGATGGAGTTTGTGTCTGTACACATGAGCACTGTACTTATACTAATAAAGACACAGTTATCATCACTGTACTTATACTAATAAAGACACAGTTATCATCACTGCCAGAGTAGAGATGTTTTCTCTCTGTAGCCTGTTACCTGTTTAACAAACTGCATTGTGTATTTATACTGTGTTCTGTGTTCTGCTTCAAGACTACAGGACCGATATCTACCGGCGGAATGAGTTTGTCTTATTTATGAATTGTGACTGTGACGTCATTATTAAATAACCCAGAATATGATTATGGTTTCTCTTGAACACTGGAATTAATTTATTAGGATCAATGTTTCAGGTTAAATTTAAATGACATAACTCATCAAACCTGACACTCAGGAATGATCAGCCTCATGTGACAGAATGGAAATGATGATAAATTATGTAAAAAGTGTTTTGTCTCTCCAGCTCTCTCTGACGTTAATTATATCCATAATAAAAGTTATTGAGGTAAATAACAGATCATGAAAAGACATTTCTTTTTATAAGTGAAGAAAGTTGTTTGTGGTCTTTTTGTTGTTCAGAATGAACATATATTTTAACCAGATGGTGAATCAGAAAACAAATCAAACTAACTAGAGTTTAATCTGTGATCTGTCTTCACTCTGGAATGAAACTCAAGTGATGTTGAGAACAATCAGATCAGTCTGATCAGCTGCAGCGTCCAATCAAATAACTGATGAACAATGAGGGGGCGTGCCGGCCACTAAAACACTTCCTGTAAGGCTGCTCTCGTGCATCCTCGCTCATGGCTCCTCTGAGATCCCTCCTCGCTCCTCAGAGCAGAAATAAGAGCTTTGGGTCGGCCGTCAATATGGCGGAACAGAACAACTTCCGGTTCAAGCGAGGAGCGAGGAGATGACCAAGAAGAGACTTGGGATGTACAGCACAGTTGCTTGTCTGCCTGTGAGCGGATTTGTTTCTTCCAATTAAGTCGTTGAACTGTCCTTGTCTGGGTCCTTCTCCTGCTGCCTCTCTCACTCAGCTGCCTGACATCATCAAAAGGTAACAAGAGCAGGTTGTAAAACTGGAGGCAATAGAAATGCTCTGAATTCACCTTTAAACTCCACCTTTACTCCTCTTCTCATCAGTCTCTCTTTTCTTTGGGGTGCTGACAGTTGAGATGATTATTTGATTTGGTCATGCTGCTGCCTATTTCTACTGAATCATTGAGTCCACCCTCCTGACCCCAAGGCCTTTGTCCCCTCTCGCTCTTTAACACACACATTGACACGCATACAGTGTGATCATCAGGGAGCTATAAAGGCAGCAGAGGAGGGACGGGGAGGGACGGGGGCTGAGCAAAACAGGGGTTTAGAAGTGCTGAGCCCAGGAGATGAACACGTCTGCAGCGGGGCCACACACACACACACACACACACACATCTACAGCACCTGTTAGTCTGCTTGCTTTGGTCACAGCAGTGTACACAATAAACAGGTGGTCTGCTCTCGCCGGCACGAGACACAAACACAGACAGAGAGAGAGAGTAAGGGGGGATCCTGCAGAAGCAAAGTGACACAACTGTTATGCAACGTGTGTGTGTGTGCGTGTGTGTGTGCTAAATGATTAGCTCTGTCACCTTTTAAAACATGAAAGATCAAGCGACCTTTGCTGCGTGAAGTGGATGGACATCGGATAGTTTAAAATACATTAGGTTTTGGATGTATTAATCTTATGCAATCTAAACATCAAATCCATATTAATTTGTGCCATCGTTCCCCGTTGCCTATTCTATTAATACTTTTTGTATTCAGGAGTTAATGGAAACCAACTTTGTGAAACAAAGCAGCTCGGCGTGCACAATGGCTGGCAGGGATCGATGAGATTTGTTGTAAATGCAAAACCACTGGCATTGGTCCCTTTTAATTTATTTTTTTTAAATAGCCCTTTAGAAGCTAATGCAGCATAAAGTGTGTTGTAGCTAAACGAGTCCAGACGGGCCAATGTTTACTTCATCATTTCTCACTGCCTTTGTTCCAAGATTCCCGAAATCTTCCAGAATGTGTGAGTCCCGCCAGAAAGGGGAAGTATTTTGGATCCACAGTGCAGCCGTTTGGTTTGAGGCGCTTCAATTGGGCTGCAAAATGGAAATTGGACAATATGGTCTTGTTGATGAGGAAGTCTGAGAGAAGGCTGAGATGAAGATTAACTCTGTGTGCTTTGTGGACTTCGAGAGAGGTTCAAGGATCGGCCGTTCGTAGGTTAACTGTCCAAAGGTAAGAAAACAAGATGGTGGATAGTTTGCTGGGATATATTTTTTTTTAACCCTGTTTTCTCAGGCTGTTAAGCTTCATTTGGACTATGGGATGTTGCTCGTCTTGCACAATACATCTATCTGCATCTTAACTCTCTCTTTTGTTTGCTGTTTGGATTACACATCAGGCCTGCTGGTCAGGAAAGTACTTTGCTTACTTCTAAGGCAAATAGTTCTTTTCTTTTTTAGAGGAAGTGATTTTGGATTCAGGCCAGCTAAAATAATTTATCTACACCAGAGTCGTCCTTTGAGTTGCGGCTGTCTGCCAGACTTATTGTCTTTCCAAAGACAGAGGCGGCGTAGTGTTTGATGTGTGCTAGTGTGCAGTAGCAGTTTCACTGAGCCGGAGGGGAGGGAAGCCCGTGTTTGTGGGCTGTCAAAACAATATGTGTCAATGAAAGTGTCAGTGTTTCTTCCAATCTGATTTGTGAATTATCACCGTTTAAGCCGAGAGGACCCGGTAACTCAGTTGAGAGTGAAAATCATAAAATATAGGAACGTATTCATGCTATTTTGTAGATATTTCCTGGCAACCTATTAAAGGAGTTTCGGGATATTTTGCAGTTGTAGCCAAGATTTGAACCCTAATTCTGTTACCAGTGTTGCTGAAACTTGCTGATTTCTGCTTTTCGCCCACCGGACGTGGAATCTAGCAATAACGTAATGGTCCATGTTTCCCTGTGCTCAAAGCCTTCCCTGTGAGCAGGAGAGTGCTCTCTCTCCGGCCGAGGGCTCCAAGTATCTGCTGGTCAGCAGAAGGAGGGAATGTGATAGTGACAGGTGCAGCCCCCTAAAATAGGAGAGGAGCCGAGGGGGAAGGCCCAGGGCAGAGTGGCAGAGGTAATGGGAGAGAAAAGAGGGCCGCGAACGACATAACGAGAGGAGCACCGAGAGATAATGGAGAACATCAAACAAGAGACTGCAGATAAAGCTGACTGAGAAAAAAGAGAAAAAGCTCTAAATGTTCTCGAGATTTCTCAGCGTTTTTTTTTCACAAGGATATAGCCTATGCTGTTTTGTCCAATTGTATGTGTATTTATTTATGACATAATTGTTGTTTTGGTGTCCGACTGTCAGCCAGTCAGCAGAGGCTGTTTTTCTCTCTAATATTGCAGCTGCAAAAATCAGCAGCCTGAAGCTACATGAGCTTCATTTCATAAACAATTTCACCAGTCAGATTGAAACCTGTTGTATTGCGATACATTGTGATATATTGTGAAGCAGAGAGGTAAGAAGCCTTTGCAATAAACAGACTAAATCTCTTTTTTTTCCTTTGGTTTGGTTAGGCTATTTTAGAGGCGATGTGTGAGAGATGGTGTGTAGTGTGTGTAACCTAAACTCTCAGCCAGACTTTTTATATTCACACTTGGTGACTCGTTTCGTGTCCTTGGGCGGCACGAACCCTTAACTCTCAATCTGTCGTTGGGGGTGGACGTTTTATCAGTCTCATCTCAAAATGCTTTACAATTTAGAAATGTTTTAAAGAAAGACTCAAAAAAAGGGTCAAAGAGAAAATAGGCAGGTCGTTTGGGAGATTTTATTCTTTATTTTAGCAAGTACAGAAGAAAACCTGAGAAAGCGCGCATGACTGGGGGGGGGGGGGGGCCTTCAAACTGCAGTCTGTGATGGGGGATCCTGATAGTGCCCCTGCATGGTCTCTGCCAGTTTTCAAAGGGAAACCCCATCACCGCTCTCCCCTCCGCCTTATTGAACTGTTCCTCTCCTCCACCCACGTCCCGCGCAATGTGCTGCCCCTCACTCTTTTTATGTCTGCGGAAATACAATCAATGTCCCGAGGTGGCCTGTATCAGCACACTGTGGTCAGAGCGTGGGGCAGGAATCTGGAACGTAAACAAAGAGTGTGCAGAACAGACTTGCGCAGAGGATGCACTGGTGTTTCCTCGCTTCCTCTGGCAAGCCTCCTCGCTGCTCGAGATGCGTTCGAAGGAATTGGGATGTCCTTCAAGATTGAGCGCTGAGATCAATTTCCAGGTCCCAAGCTGGAGGATGGAGGAGGCAAAAGAAAATGTAGAATGGATCGGAGGGAGGGGCGGGGGGGCGGGATATATGCTCACCATTTTTTGCATCGGTTTGCTTCCTGCGCTGGGCGGGCAGCGTGCCTGCCTGTCCGGGGAACCCTGGCTACCCTCTGTGTGCGTGTGCACCAACAGTCGGGCCCCAGAGAATACACAAAGGTGTCTGCTTTCAGGCGCTATCCGTGCCTCTGGCTGTTAATCTCCGCTGCATTACACACCTCTATTTGTGCACAGTGGTGTGCTTGTTTGTGTGGCTCTCTGTCAGTTTACATCCAATTGTCTCTTCCTCGCCCTCTGACCCCAAACGTCCACACACGCTTCAGCCGCCAAGTCCACGGTTGGGCTGTAACTCTACACCGGCCACGCTGATGGGACATCACGTGGGTCTCACGTCTTTGCCCTGCACTCCCCAGAGCTTTCGCCCCATGCGGCCTACCTGTCTCGGCCTCCGATGCGGTCACGCGAGATTAGCAAATTATTAGCTGCCAATAAAGCGTCAGGTGCCCGTCCTGAAAGCTGCCTCTATTAATATGAGGGTGAGTTAAGCCGAGGGGTTTGTGTGTCAGCTTTTCACATGGTCACACAGGCAGTGCTCCACAGTGAGACTCTTGGAAGGACACGGCCCTGTAGTTGCTGGTGCACTTGTCAGAGGACTATTATAAGTCTGAGTGCCCCAACGTTCAGGGTGGCCTAACGGGTTCGGCCGTGTACCAGCAAAGTGCTGGCTGAGGCTTTTGTGTTTATCTGCTCCACATGCCAGTTTTACTTCTGCCCACAATTCCTTTCTGCAGCAACATTTAAATCGACACACCAATCGTCTGTCAACGGCTGTCGGCTGTATTTATGGATGAATTGAAAACATCCTTCCAGGAAGTGTGCTTCTGTTTTAGAAAGAAATCCTTACCTGAGCTGAACACCGTGAGGTTTGTCACTGTCGCCTACTTCCATTTTCTATGTGTTTTTAAATAAAGTTACATAAAGCAACATCCATCCGCCGTCGTTTAAGTGCAATCGGATTCTCCGAGCACAGCGGTTGTCTTTTCCTAAATCCTTATGAACTCTCCTTCATATCTTTGCTTGACCTTATGATGTTTTCCATTGAGCTCAAGGTAAAATGTTTTTGACTAACTGGCCACAGCCCAAGTCTGTTCATTTGATGAATGAAAGGTTGTTTCCTTGTCTCCTTTTACTTTGATAATAATTAATTGTATGATGTCCACAGACCCATAAAACACACTATTCTATTATATTAATGGCTTCCCACAAAAACGTTCCCGCGGCCACTTACCCAGAGGATTTGCAGTTTGTTCAGCAGTTTATCAAAATCCAGACCTCATATTTCTAGAAAAGAATAATAGCCCTTATTTTTTTAGCACACTTTCAAGAACATGTTTACAGAATGATTTGCGTAGATGAAGAACCGATACAGAAATTAGATGGCGTATTCTCTGCGTCCTCTTTTTTTTTTGATCTTGCCTAGAGAGGTGGAAGGTTTGAAGCAGAGTAGGTCTGCAGTGTGAGACTGTCTGTAGAAATAGATGGATGGATAAACATTGGGGCATACATCGTCCACTGCTGTCATCCGATCGCACATCTCGCCTCGGAGCAGTGAGTCACTCAGTTTCTTTAGTCTGCTTTTAGACACCCACAAGCTCAGCCCTATCTCTTAATGGGGACTGCAGTCTGAGTCCGTATGCACTGTCCTCCCAAATGTGGCCAGTTTAGCCCATTTTAACCTTCTCGCTCAGCCCATTTTCAACTTCTCTTCTCAGAACGTCCTCATAACCAAAGATCCAATGTCGCTGTCGTGCATATAGCTACTGATCTCGGCTTTGAAGTAGTGTGAGTGGTAGGTGTAGTTGGTGCACGAAAGAAATTCCACCCTTTTGCTTTCACCCGATCGGGAACTTGATCCCTCTCTTGCACAAGACCTCCCTGAGATTCACAGGTTTTGCCTGAAAGCCCTGTTTCTACGGCCCGTGTGCGGTTTCAGTAACACTCCGAGTCCCACATCGAGTGGTGTCGCTCGAGTCCGCAGTGAAGGAGAAGAGGGCGCATTGCTCCACTTTCCAGAGTGCAAAGCAGGGAACATGAGGACGGGACAGGAGGAGACATTTCAAGGCTGAGGGGAGATAGATGATAGCCCAGCCAAAGGAAGCAGGGGACACTCTTCAGCCAAAGAAACACTAGAGGCCTCTGGGTATAGGAGAGGAGCCGATGTTATGAGGACACGGCTCTGCATCACTTTCCATGCTCCTGCCGTGTGCCATAAACATGCGCACTCCTGTTCTCCGGAACACCATAAGTCAAGGTTCATGTTGCTGAATCAACGGGGCGAGACAGCGAACGGGTCAAGAACGCGAAGACAGAATGATTCATTAGTCGTCGGGGGGGGAGAGGGGAGAAAAGACCGGAATCTGTCCAGAACTGTAGCGAGGAATATTTAATCGGGTTAAGTGATGCATCCACTTGCGTAGTGACAGAGTAGAAGGAGCAGCTGAGAATGTTGAGTGTCAGGTGTGGGTTTCACAGGGGAGGGGGTGTTTATCGCCGTATGTACAGCGGCCTCTGGAGGGTCCGGGGTCTGACAAGGAGCAACAAATTGCTGTCCGTTAGCGTTCTGCTTGTGGATCTGAGTTGCTTGTGTCTTTTGTACTGAGAAGAGCTGTTTGTAGCCGTTGCAACTGGTCATTTAAAATTAGAAATCTTGAATATCACTTTTTCTTTATTGCCTTTCTGATCTTCTGGCAGACATTTCTTTTTTTTAATAAATTCTTGTATTATATGAATATCAATAAGCAGACTCTCGAAACCTTATTTAGTTGTGTAATCCATCACAGTGAGCATCATGTCTGTCTAAGTTATTTTTCTTGTTGTGTGCCGTTTAAGTGCAAATCAGTTGCATAAAACGTACAATGACAAACGCTGCCAAACTAAATAATGTTATGTCAAAAGACATAAAACTAGATAGTAAATGCATTAAAAAAGAAAGAGCCACCAATGAAAATGTCTCCTGGAGTTTTTAGTTTTTGTGTTTTTCTTTTATGTCATTCTACTGTTTTCTATTATGTGCTGGAGGCAGGTTTTCCTCTTCAGCACTCCTTATGAAACATGTCACTTTAGTCAATAAAAGGTGGGTATTGTGCACAACATTGCCTGCTCCGAATGTCAAGCGAAGCCAGTTTTATTCAAGAAGTGCTGTAGAGACACAAAAGGTTGTGTACTAAAATATGAGAAAGTGGGTGTTTCAGGGACAAGCAGCAGTCAGAATAAACGTAGCGGTGCGAACATAAAACAACGTGTCCTGAAGTATTTTGTCTTGTGTGTTGGCTGCAGGATGACCAGGTCGTTCTGCAGTGCACTGCCTCCGTCCTGAAGGAGCAGCAGATTAAACTCTGTCTGTCCTGCGAGGGCTTCGGGAACCGTCTCTGCTTCCTGGAAACCACATCCAACGCTCAGGTAGGACGCCGCCGCTCCCTCCCTCTTCTTACCGTCTGTCCCGGTCTGTACGCAACCGTGTGCTCATCAACCTTTTGTTTTTTCCTCCGTGCAGAATGTGCCCCCGGACCTGGCCATATGCAGCTTCGTCCTGGTGCAGTCCCTGTCGGTCCGCGCTCTACAGGAGATGTTGGCCAACACGGTGGAGATGACCGAGGTAGGACTCCAAAACAGGAATAAAGAAATGAGCAGTGGGGAGAAGAGTGTATGGAAATGGAAGGCAGGCTGGACCTTTTCTTTTTGCAGCGATGAGAGAGATCCAGTTGGTGCTTTAGAGGAATTTGGCTCATGAATGACAAATAAAGAAATACACTTTGGTTTAAAGTATATTTCTGACGGATGAAAACTATATCTGTTTTTTTTGTAATGTATTGGACTATCTGATGTTGTTGACGGATTAGCTTAAGCACACCATTTTCTTTTAGTTCAGGGTTCCTCGGTACCTTTTTACTGAGAGGAACACTACGACATCTTTGGAAATATGTATATTTGCTGTCTTGCATCAGAAAACAAACACCAATTTAATCTCCACGTCCAGTATGTAACAAAGAGAGGCTTAGCTGAGCACAAAACCTGGAAGCTCCAACCAAAATCTCTGTCCTTTTTCCGTGTTGTATCTTGTGTATTCTTAAGCACGTGTTGAAATAACATTTAGCTCATTCAGACCACACTTTGGATCTATTTCCTGACGACGGCAACAGCTGCATCTCAGAGGTCCTGTCATTTCTTTTGCACTCATGGAATCGACCCTCTGATTAGCTGTCTGTCTAACAAGATATAACACGGAAATAGGACTGTTTAGGAGTTAATTGAAGACATACTATGTCAGCTGTTTCCTTCTGCATCCGTCTAGGCTAAAAAGGTAGCAGATCCTTCTCTGTTTTGGACTCAGATTTATAAATGTGTTATTGATCCTCTCATGTGACTGCGAGTCAGAGGGCAACCAAGCATATTTCCTAAGCTACGCAGCTCATATTTGAAACCCAATTTGATTCCACTATTATTATAATACGTTACGTATACAAGGTTTACACAGAAGATGTTGCTTTACAGATGATAAATAAGGGTTTATGTGTTCCTTATGATTTAAGATATATGTCTTTATCATTATATTTACTAACCGTACTCAAACCTGTAACAGCACCAACATGTTAGTCCATGTATTAGAGGTTTTAGATTTCAGGTTCCAGTCCTGTGTTTCTTTAGAGGGGCTACTTTTCTAATTTAAATATGGATCACAGATGGCCGTTTTTCCATCATAAAGCGTACTGTACATGATGATCCTTCAGTCTATGTGAGCGCCATGGATGAACTCTGCTTTTATTTTCTTATGATTTTATAAAAACTTTTATCTGACACCCTCCCCTCCGCTTCCCTTCTTGCTCCCTGCCAAGCAGGCAGTCGATTTGGACCAATGGGTATGTCTGTTAATGTGTCTGTTGTCCTGTAACGTGTGTGCCGACCAACCCGGCAACAGTCCTCGTTCCTCTCCTGTCGCCCACTCACTGTCCTATTGAATGACACGGGGCTGTCTCATTCACACATCTCTATCCATCCCCGTCCACTGTCTTTAGATGAAACCTGTATGCCGATACTAAAAACTGCTTACGGGAAAGATGGAAATAAAAACTAGAAAGCTTTATTGAAACATTTGATCTAGCGAGGTGTCACAATGCATCACTCATTCACGTTTTCATGCAGAAATATCACCAGCACATTTGTCTTCTTGCCTCTCACGGTACCTCGCCCTGCTTGATGTTCCTTTTTTGTTTCAGCACATTTGTTCTTTGTTGACGTTGAGTTAATTTATGTTCCCCTTTGTATACAGAACATGTTTTCACACTGCTGCAAAAAATGATTCGAGCCTTATCCGACTTGGCTTCCTTTAAAAACATGTAAATCATCGCAATATATACAAGTTTAATATGGCAAAAACTTTGTTTGTTGTTGTATTTTTTTTATTTACCGATGCATAACTTGCCAAACATATTTTAAATCACATAATTCTGATATAATTTCAGCAATCCAGCTATCTGTCTTTGAAGGCAAGTCCCTGAATTTTTATCAGTTTACCAACTCACACCAACCTCAAGACAAGACTTACTGTGTTTTTAGTGTAACTCACTCTTCTAACTAAAAAGGTTTGATTATTTCATTATTCTCAAACCCCAATAGTCCTAAAAATTAAAGCCCATTTGTCCGACGGCCTGTTATCCCGAAAACAAACGCCCATTGTTCTGAAGGCCCATTGCTCCAAAATTGCAACAAACAGAAGCACATGGCTAATTATTATGCAGAATGAAGTCCCTGGATCTTATTTATATTCTCTTTCCCTACTATGGCAAAGGCATGACCCACCCTACTCTGCCTCTGATTGGCTTACCCTGATATTTCTACCCGAACCAATCTCACTCCTCATGCCTTAACCTAACAAACCCAACCAACAAAGACAACGAGTACTAGCCAGTCTGTCTCTTATCGGTTATTGTTCGCGCGATATCTCAAAAAGTAATGGACAGATTTTAACATGGGTAAAGGGTTTAACGCGATGAAAACCCCAGCTAGCACGTATAATAATAGAGACCGATTTAACTGAGAATGTGGACAGAAAAGTCCATATTTCAGCTTTATTAAAAGATAGATGACAGAAACCTTCTCTGGCAGAGGCTAATGGAACTCAAGAGAGGCTCTAGATTTGCTGCATTTAATGAGTTGCATTATTGTGGCTAGTTTGGTCAGATGCTGGCCTCACAGGAGCTGGGAGTTGTGGACGAGCCCGGCCTTTCAAATGGTGAGCAGGGGATTGAGAATTGCCTGGCATGCAGCCAATGGAGGGTCCCACCCGCCTCTGTCAGGGCTGGATGGGGGAACCCGACACCCCCAAAGCACTGGACCGGCCTATCTCCCTCTTAACCCACACACACACAAAATCACACACCACTACCACCACCACCTGTCCTAACCAAGCCAGGCCATGCACACCAGGGCTAACGGTACAGCGCTGGCACTTGACACACCTGCCCCTGACTTGTCCAAGTGGATTATGGGTGCTTAACCCTACAGAAGGGCTTAGCATTCTCCTCCTGTGGGGTCCACTAAATGGTTGTTTTAGCTAATCTATCTATAACTCTTCCAGTAATTGTGTTTTCTTGTTCCATCTTTGCTGGATGTTGAGAAAAGGTAGGATGGATTAATGTTATGTTTGTTTTTTTATGTGAGATTATAATCTGTGGTGGCTTGTTTCAAAGTTTTCCATTTGTTTTGCTTCGTCAGTCCCGTCATCGTGATTTTTCAGCAGAGCATCTTCCCAGTTTCAGCAATATCTCGAACACTGCTTTGCTATTGATGTGGTTCTTGTTATTTTTCTTGTATTTGCATAAGAATGGACCCCGTCATGCCCTGTACGGTATTTGTTTTGGGAAAGAGTCATTGTTCAGCGATGTGGAGCTGTTAATTTATATTGTTTAATAGCTGTTGTGCACAAATGACTCACTACAGTATTCTTTTCAGGGATGTTTCCACGGTAAACCTTCGACTACCACACATGTTGTAAATTGACACAATTGTTTACATTCACTTTGCCCATCCGTCTTATCCGTCCCATTCGAATCTTTACTCTCTCAATCTGCTCCTCTGATCTCTGCACCTTCTAAAATATATCATTTCCCCCTCCTTGTCTCATCAAGGTACATTTAAACTGTAAAGTCAGTCTTGACAGGCTGGTCTGTTAAATATCTCTCCATCTTCTTCCCCTCCAGTCGTCTCAAGGTGGGGGTCATCGTACCTTACTGTACGGTCACGCCATCCTTCTGAGACACTACCACTCAAGCATGGTAAGTTGGTTTGGAGAAAATAATAATAACTATTTGATCAAAGGGTGGTTTGGGTCCAATTTCTTTACTGTGGTTTACAGCCTCATTTTTTTGTCTGCGTTGTATCAAAGTAGTGGTCGTGTCCTGAATAAAACCTTTCTCCACAGTACCTGAGCTGTTTGACTACGTCTCGGTCTCTCACGGACAAGCTGGCCTTTGACGTGGGCTTACAAGAAGACGCCACTGGTAAAACCAAAACCCCAAAAGCCTGCATTTCACTGATTACTGAAACTCATTATCCTGTAGTCCGAGTTGGCCTCCTCAAACTATTGACAACAATGGAGCCAGCAGTGCATATTTTCTACTGCAGTGCATACAGCCTGTCAGAAATCATGTTGGGCAACATATTGTCTCAGTGTTATCCTATATATATATAAAGACCATTTATGCCACTGATATAATGACAATATAATAGCATAATAATACAAGGACACCCTTTTCAAAGAGCAATGGCCTGTTAATTCTTAAACATATTCAGAAATTGGAATTTGGAATGTATTGTCCGAAATATCCCCAAATAAATAAAACTTAAATTAATCAAACCACACAACCAAAGCAATAAAAAAAATGCACTCACTGGCTCAAGCTCAACCCTGCTGTTTATTCTGGCATCATGTTGGCTAAAATGTTGGTGACATTCTTATGTAAACACACACACACGTAAACACAACGGGCAATAGCAAAGTCAGCAAAAATGATTGAAGTCATGTCCATATATGGTACAATAAGTTGGTAACCTAATTATCGGGACAGGCTACAGTACGTTTCTCTTTTGTGTGGAGCAATATGCTAATGTAGGTTAACACAGGTTTGTTTTTTGTTTCAAAACACTTTGAGTGAACACATCAGTTGCAGGTCACGATCTCCGTTGGGAAACTTCGGTTGTGGTTTGTTCTTCTTGCAGGTGAGGCCTGTTGGTGGACCATCCATCCAGCCTCTAAGCAAAGGTCAGAAGGTGAAAAGGTCAGGGTGGGGGACGACCTCATCCTGGTCAGCGTGTCCTCTGAGAGATACCTGGTAACCCTCCTCATACCCCATCCTCTTTGATGTTAAACAATGGAAGATTAAGACATGGTTAATCTGTGCTAAACCCGATCTTTCCCCCTCCTCTTCTTCTCCTCCGTCCTCAGCACTTGTCCTACGCCAGTGGGGATCTGATGGTGGATGCCTCCTTCATGCAGACTCTGTGGAACATGAATCCAATCACTTCAGGATGCGAACTTGCTGAGGGTACAAACCTGCTTCACAGCTTTTGCTCAACAGCAAACAATTCTGTGCAGCCCACGCAGTTCATACACACACACGTACACATTGATGTATGTAGAAGATCTACATGTTTTATAGTTGTGATTCAAAATATCAACCGTGAGGATACAGACAATGTGGGAATGATATTAGGCGCGATCGGAATTCCCGTAGTGCACACTTGACATAGCACAAAGAGACATTCACATACTCGCTGTGGTGCGTATTCCTCCTCCCAGGGTTTCTGACAGGAGGCCACGTTCTCAGGCTGTTCCACGGCCACATGGATGAGTGTCTGGCCATCTCTACTCCAGAGGAAGGAGAGGAAAAGCGCAGGTGAGAGGACGAGGATGCTGATTGTTTCCCGAGCAGCAACATATCTTGTCAATCTGATGCCATATGATCGGGTGTGTCTCTGCTGCAGGATGGCTCACTATGAAGGCGGTGCTGTGTGCAGTCAGGCTCGTTCCCTGTGGAGGTTGGAGCCTCTTAGAATCAGGTGATTCATTGATTTATGCCAGATGTACTTACTACAGATGAATTTATTTGGTGAGTTATAAGTCAATTTTATTAAGAGCTCCCGAAACCCAAACTGGGAGCCGGTTCCACAGGAGAGAAGCTTGATAGCTGAAGGCTCTGGCTCCCATTCTACTTTTACTCTAGGAACCACAAGTAACCCTGTATTCTGGGAGCGCAGCGCTCTATTGGGATAATCGGGTACTCTGAGCTCCTTTAGATATGATGGTGCCTGACCATTCAGGGCATTGTAGGTGAGGAAAGGATTTTAAGTTCTGTACTGGATTTTACAGGGAGCCGGTGAAGAGAAGCTAATGTGGGAGAAATAGCTCTTCTGAATCAACTGAAGAGTCTAGCCTTGAAGTAACAAATGCATGGATCATTTTGAGACGGGATGTGCCATATTTTTGCGATGTTACATAGGTGATGTATGGCAGTCCTTTAAGTTAGTTTTTATGTGGGAGTAAAAGGATATATCGTGAGGAAAGCAAGAAGAGGATGACATGCAACAAGTCTTCTCCCATAATCACACTGATTACATGGATCTAAACCACGAGGCTACAAGGACACTTTTTAACAACAAACGCCAGAGAAGGATAATAATGATATTGCAGTATTTGAAATACTTTGTTGGCTTTTTAATATGTTGTTTTTCCCCCTAATTTCTTCCTGCAGCTGGAGCGGTAGCCACATGAAGTGGGGCCAGTCTTTCCGTATTCGTCACATCACAACAGGCCGGTACCTGTGTCTGGACGAGGATAAGGGTCTGTTGGTGGTCGACCCAGAGAAGGCCAACACCAAACTCTCTGCTTTCTGCTTCCGTGCTACAAAGGTCACAATCAACATTTTGAGTTTCTCTGGTGTCTTGCCTTCGGTCTCTGTCCATCTGTTTTCATGCTTTGATTTCCTCTCTCATTGACCTCTCTGTGATTTCCTCCCGCCCCTCTCTTCCCCCCTGGTTCTCCCGAGCAGGAGAAGGTGGAGGTGGCTCAGAAGCGCGATGTTGAGGGGATGGGCATTCCAGAGATAAAATATGGAGAGTCCATGTGCTTTGTCCAGCATGTGTCCACAGCCTTGTGGCTCACATACGCCGCCCTGGATGCCAAAGCGGCTCGTTTGGGAATGATGAAGAGAAAGGTCAGGATCTTCACTGGGGATCAAAATACATTTTAACTGTCTTAATGTATCAGCAAAACTAAGAAACTAAGACTTGCAACAATAAAGATGGGAAGTAAACTAAAATATTGCTCCCACTTTAACACCATAAGAGTTTGCATGAAACTGACATTTGTCTTTGAGGTTGCTTGGCTGAAGCTGTGTTGTTTAATGATTTAGAAAAGGTATACAAAATGACTAAAACATATATAACACTGATGGGGTGGGGGGTAAGCGAGAGCTAGGGATAAATATATATGAGATAAAGCAGAGCTCTCATATATAACAGCCACTAGAAACAGACGTTGTCGGAGAAGGCCCGAGAGAACGGTGCGGTATTATTTTTTAAAAAGGCCACAGAATGAGAAGACTTAATAATTGCCCCTTAATTATAGTGGTTATGTTTTTTATGTAATTTATGGTATGATTGCACTGAAATTCCGTCATGCGCTGTGTTGTGCACAGTGAGACAAGAAGCTGTGGAGGTGTTACTAATTAAGGCTTGGTGTGCATGAACCCTTAATTTGGAGTTTGTTAATCAACTGTTATTAGAATTATCACCAGCACAATTCCTGCTGCCATTATCGATCTTTTGAGTATTTAGGGTTATTTGAGTTGTGGTCCGACTATTCTTTGCTTTATTTTTGATTTTTGCATAATTTCTTCCATAACGTGTAATTATTTGCCGTGCTTCAATACAAATGACCGAGTGTGTGTGTGTGTGTGTGTGACTCAAGCTCAACTGAGTAACAGGGACGGTGCCGGTTCTAATCGGACGCCCTGTAGCGATCAGCAGTCACCTGGAGATACTTTTCATTGATGATGTCGTCCACGTCCCCAGGTCATTCTGCACCAGGAGGGCCACATGGACGATGCCCTCACTGTGTCCCGCTCCCAAACAGAAGAGTCTCAGGCTGCTCGAATGATTTTCAGCACGATGGGCCTCTTCAGGCAGTTCAATAAGTAAGTGTTTACACTTTGCGTTCATGCTGTCATTCGTTTATGGTACTAAAAGCGTTGTAATGTGACCATATTTTGATCTGAAACCTGCAAGCTGTGAAGTGGGATGAAGACATGTTTTACATTGGTTGTTTGTATTCTTCCAGGGGTTTGGACACTCTGAATGGGAAGAACAAGTCACCAGGGACTGTGTCTCTTCCTCTGGAGGGGGTCATCCTCTCTCTTCAGGATCTCATCTTCTACTTTCGTCCTCCCGAGGAGGAACTGGAGCATGAGGAGAAGCAGACCAAACTTCGCTCCCTCCGCAACCGGCAGAACCTCTTCCAAGAGGAGGTAATCTGCAAAGCCACACACACACGCACACATACACACACACACACATACACACACACACACACACACACACACATACACAGTCTCACATTTTACATGTCTTTGATGATTTTTACCATCACTTGGAGAACTTGCACTTTGACACCACTGAGGACTTTTATTTACCATCACAAGTACCCAAACCTACATACCCAAACCCAACCCTTACCAAATCCTTAACCTGTAACTCAATTTGACCAAATTCCAAGTCCCAAGTGTATTTATTGTACTAGCACTGACGTTTTGCTTATTAAAAATGCCATTCAGGCTCCTGGGATTGCTCTTTATTTTACACATTTGACATATTTGACATTACCTGTCAAGTTCATTACCTGCTATAGCAAAGATCAAGCTGCATGCCAAGTTTGTGGTCATTCTAATTTGATCAATGGCGTTCTTTTGACTTAATAATTATTAATACCACCAAATGATACACTAAAGCGATCTGGTTGGGAACCCATAGGTTTATGCATATTTCTCCTTGTTGCATTTAGTGTTGTTTGAAATATGACCAATGCATTTTGACTATAGTTAAACCAAAAAAAAAGAAGAAAAAAGCCAGTGTTCTGGAACAGTGTGCTTCTGCTCCCGGGACAGAAAATGTCCAATTTTCAGGAAAAATAATAATCCTTTTAATAATAAGCATTTTACCCTCACTTAAACATCACATGGTCATACCAAACCCAAAACCATTGACTAACCTTAAAATAGACCTAATTCTAACCTCAACACTAAAGCCACACTACTGCCAGCAAAAAAAACATATAGAAAAAAAATAATAAAAAAAATATTGTGTGCATAACCTTTCTGGTCTCCTTCTTGTTTTTCTGTTTTTCTTTCTCAGGGAATGATCACCATCGTGCTGGAGTGCATCGACCGCCTGAACGTGTACAACACTGCTGCCCACTTCTCTGAATTTGCCGGGGAGGAAGCTGCAGAGTCCTGGAAGGAGATTGTCAACCTTCTTTACGAGCTGCTGGGTAGAATAATCCCTATGGACGTAAAGTACAAATTATATGTTATCTGTGCTGAATAACGTAACATTAATTCACACTCTGTGTTTCCTCTGAACAGCTTCTCTAATCAGGGGGAACCGCTCTAATTGCGCCTTGTTCTGTGACAACCTGGACTGGCTGGTCAGCAAGCTGGACCGTCTGGAGGCCTCCTCAGGTATCCAGTGGGCCTCACATGTTCACTGATACAACGACCAGCTTCAAGTGGATCTTTAGAAATGGCTATTTGCTTTTAAGGGTTGGCCGCACCTACTGTAATTATTAGATGCAGCTTAAACCTGTAGACTGTTGTGAGCTTATGAGAGCCTAAAAACTAACTTGATTCTTATCAGAATATACTTAACTTAGACTTAACTTGTATGCACTTAGTCTGGAAGTGTTGTTATGGTTGAGCCATTCATTTCTTTTGAACCGTATTCCTATTAATGGTTTGTCTTAATTAACTAGCTTTATTACTTCATTATTGTCTCTTATTGATGCAGTAACTGTTACTGCTGTTTAAAAGTGAAGTGACAATTGATCATATTCCTCCTCTCTCTACACGTAGGTATTCTTGAGGTGCTGTACTGTGTGCTCATTGAAAGCCCCGAGGTTCTGAACATCATCCAGGAGAACCACATCAAATCGATCATCTCTCTCCTCGACAAGCATGGAAGGAACCACAAGGTTTGTCTCTTCTCTCTGCCAGGAACCGGGTGAGGGAGTAACGTCGCTGGCACGGTTGCTTACTTAACCAGACCCTCTTGCCAACGGGGATTTGGAAAGCTAGAGCATCCTGAAAGCTTATTTGGTTCTTAAAAAACGCTTCTTGGTTATGGAATTCCTTCAGGAATTGTAGCCAGTGGGCGCTCTGCTCTGCCACATTTAAACGTGGAGGTGATTGTAATGTCTGTCTTGGCCCCGCCCTTAGGTCCTGGATGTCCTGCGCTCTCTTTGTGTGTGTAACGGTGTCGCTGTGAGGTCCAACCAGAACCTCATCACTGAAAACCTGCTGCCGGGTCGTGACCTCTTGCTGCAGACCAACATTGTAAACTATGTCACCAGGTACTTGAACGGCTGTAAAGAACAGACTGTTAGTTTTTGGGGTCTTTTCTATTTGTTGACTCTACAAAATGGCTGTTTTCTATAAAAGTGGATGTCTTTTCTCTTCTGTGCTCAGTTTGAGACCCAACATCTTCCTGGGTTCATGCGAGGGGTCCACGCAGTATAAGAAATGGTACTTTGAGATGATGGTAGACTACGTGGAACCCTTCGTGACGGCGCAGGCCAGCCACCTGCGTGTGGGCTGGGCTATGACCGAGGGCTATAGCCCCTACCCTGGAGGAGGAGAAGGCTGGGGAGGCAACGGTGTGGGAGATGACCTCTACTCCTATGGCTACGATGGACTGGATCTCTGGTCAGGTGAGAGGATTCCCGATACGTGTTTACTCTACTGTTTCCCATGACGCTGTACGTCTTGTTCTGTGACTCGCTCGTTCTCTGCCCTGCCGTTCAGGCACCGTACCCCGCCAGGTGGCTTCGCCTAGCGCACACGCCCTGGCTGCAGACGACGTCGTCAGCTGCTGCCTGGATCTGAGCGTGCCCAGCATCTCCTTCCGTATCAACGGCCACCCGGTTCAAGGCATGTTTGAAAACTTCAATGTGGACGGCCTCTTCTTCCCCGTCATCAGCTTCTCTGCTGGAGTCAAGTAAGTACAAAATAAAGATAAGTTGTCATTCGCATGTTAATGTCTTTATTTAACCAGTACAACAGTAAAATAATGTAACAAATATTAATGCAATGTAATTATGCTGGTGCAGAGGCAGATTTAACAGTTTCTCAGGTTGTCGGTGTGCGCCCTACTAATGTAGGGATAAACCTACAAAATGAAGATATAAAACCTGGCAGAATATTTAAAATGTATCATGACTTCTAATTCTATTAATGTCTTTAAATCCTCTAAATGATCTCTCAAATTATCCCTCTAAAAGATAAGGTGTCTTGAGATTTCACAGCTGCTGTGTGTGTGTGTGTGTGTGTGTGTGTGTGTGTGTGTGTGTGTGTGAGGATCCTCACAGTGCTGAGAAGGGGTAATTGGTACAGGCTCAGGAATTGGCACAGAGATTCAATCAATTATTTCTTCATTATGAGTCTTGTAAAGATCAGGGCACTGTTGACATAAAAGATTTAAGTAGCAAATAAAGATCTGCTTCTGTCGCCTCAGAGCTCGGTTCCTCCTTGGCGGTCGTCATGGCGACTTCAAGTTCATGCCCCCGCCTGGCTACGCCCCGTGCTACGAGGCTCTGCTGCCCAGGGATAGGATGCGTATTGAACCCATCAAGGAGTACAAGCACGACTTCCAAGGCGTGCGCAACCTGCTGGGTCCCACGCTGTCCCTCACCCACACCTCGTTCACCCCCTGCCCCGTGGACACTGTTCAGGTAAAAGCCCCAAACCTCATTAGAGTATCTGCTATATTTGTTTCTTTGCGTTTGCTGACTTTCCTTTGCCGTTTAGATTGTGTTGCCACCCCACTTGGAGCGTATCCGAGAGAAGCTAGCAGAGAATATTCACGAGCTCTGGGCTGTCACCCGCATTGAGCAGGGCTGGACCTACGGGACCGTGAGTACTGAGCCAGCACTGCAGCACAGACGCAACAGAATAGGAGTATTGATTTTACAACCTCAGATTTAGATGATTTGGAGCTCTTGAGTAATGTGGGAGTAATAGTTTGAAATGCTGCCCTGTGTATTCATTTTACAATAATGATCAGATTATAGTTTGTTATTTATAATCTATGGAGGCCCAGTATGTGACTTATAAAGTTGTTGTACTTAAAAAAAGACTTTAGGGTTATTTCCTTTAATTCCAGCATACCGTAAAACTTCAATTTAAAGTTGAGCTCCGATTAAACGGTGAGTCCCTTTTGACAAATAAATGCAGGTCTCAGTTAGACGCCTGTTCTGGTTGCCATTGACGCTGCAAAGCATTTCATTTTTATAGAAGTCTTTTGGATGTATATCATTTAAAAAATATGTATTGATTAGTGTCTTCAGTGTATGTATGTAGTGGAGGCTAAAAACACCTAAATCCACCCCTTTTTTTAGGCTTAAATAAATCTTGATGACTTGACTGATGTATCAAACAGATGTAACACAAGGATTTTAGTTTAAGGCAAACAAAGCTTAAATTAGTTATAAATTAGGTGTAGTTTTTTTTGACTAGTGAGTAATCTACAGTCCTCTTCCTCCACAGTTCAGAGATGACAACAAGAAACTCCATCCTTGTCTGGTGGACTTCCAGAGTCTCCCTGAACCGGAGAGGAACTACAACCTGCAGATGTCTGGCGAGACTCTCAAGTGAGTTTGTGTTTGAGGTTTCTGTTCGAGAGATGTGTCCAAGGACATCAAGTTCCTCCTCTTACCCTTACTGTTGTTGGCTGTGTCCTTGTTTTCCCACAGGACTCTCCTGGCGCTGGGTTGCCACGTCGGTATGGGTGACGAGAAAGCAGAGGAGAATCTCAAGAAGATCAAGCTGCCCAAGACGTATGACGACAGATATTTCTAGTTGCATAAACGTTCCACGTGGTCTTTTCTGTATGTCTGAATATGAACTTTTCGTCTGTCCTCCAGCTATGTGATGAGTAATGCATACAAGCCTGCCCCCCTTGACCTCAACCATGTCAAACTGACACCAAACCAGAACCAGCTCGTAGAAAAACTGGCAGAAAATGGGCATAACGTTTGGGCCAGGGACCGGGTACGACAAGGATGGACCTACAGTATTGTGCAGGTATCAATTTCACATTTTTCAATAAATCCTTTTATTTGTACTTTTAGTCTTCGGAGTTTCATTAATATCACCTCAATTCTCTTAATTCTCTTATCTTAAGACCATGTCCATTTATACAGGTCTAATCCAATTGAGGCTAAGCCCTGGAGCCGTTCCAATGTTAATGATTTTTAGTTTTTATATCAAGTCGTATTCTGTTACGCTTCTCAGGACATCATGAATAAGCGAAACCCTCGTCTGGTACCTTACAACCTGCTGGACGAGAGAACTAAGAAAACCAACCGAGACAGCGTCAACAACGCCGTCCGCACCCTCATTGGCTATGGCTACAACATTGAGCCTCCGGATCAGGAGAGCAGTAAGTCAACACGTGTTTATTTAATCCAGACTCTCAATGACATCTCAAACGTCTCCATCCTTCTTCATCATATCTGTCATCTTTCCCCTACAGCTGGCCACGGCCTGGAGAACACCCGCGGGGACAAGGTACGGATCTTCAGGGCAGAGAGGTCGTACGCCATCACCCAAGGGAAGTGGTACTTTGAGTTCGAGGCTATGACCACGGGGGAGATGAGAGTGGGCTGGGCTCGTCCTAGTGTCCGCTCTGACACTGAACTGGGAGCAGATGAACTGGCCTACGTCTTTAACGGCAACAAGGTCGGTCCTCAACTTTTACCCAAATTAAATCAGTTTCGTGTAATTCAATAGATAGTGAGCTGTTTAAAGTTAAAGTTCTTTCCAAAACCTTCCGAAACTTTGATGGGCAAAGTGAAGAGAGGCATTTCCTGGAAAGGATTCACATATCATCGGTTCAAACAAAAAAAATAAAAAATTTGAAGAATTTAATATGTGCAGTCCCTTAAATTGTACATGTGGCTTGAAAATAAACCAAACAAATCAGTGTTATCAAGTCAACATTCAGTTGGGCAACACCAAGACAGGTCTAAGTACCCAGAAAGGATTACTAGAGGACACCGTGGCCTGACAGTGATGTCTCTGTTTTGTATATTTTTAATGGAAATTTGAAGTAGTATTTCATAAATGATTTATTGTACCCTTTCCAGGCTCAAAGATGGCATGTTGGCAATGAACCCTTCGGTCGCCAGTGGCTGTCTGGGGATGTAGTCGGCTGTATGATTGACCTGACTGAGATGAACATCATGTTCACACTCAACGGAGAAATGCTGATCAGTGACTCGGGCTCGGACATGGCGTTCAAGGACATTGAAATTGGGGAAGGTAAGAGTCACTATGCAACGGAAAGGGAGTATCTCTTGACATAAAACGTACAGGATATTAGCACAACTTCACAGTACTTAGTAAATACTTTTACCAATAACTATCCTGTGTTTCTACCCCTCAGGTTTCATACCGGTGTGTGCCCTGGGCCTGTCTCAGGTTGGAAGGATTAATCTCGGGCAGAACGTCAGCAGCCTGCGCTACTTTGCCATCTGTGGCCTGCAGGAAGGATTCGAACCTTTTGCCATCAACATGAAGCGGGACATTACCATGTGGTTCAGTAAAAGTTTGCCCCAGTTCGTGCCTGTACCCACCGATCACAATCATGTTGAGGTAATTACTCAGTGACTCTTTTAATGTCTAATGAATAATTAAAACCAGATAATTTATTCATCTTTAAACATGCTCTCTCCCAGGTCTCCCGCGTGGACGGGACTGTGGACAGCGCCCCCTGCCTGAAGCTGACCCACAGGACCTTTGGCTCGCAGAATGCCAACACGGATATGATGTTCCTCCGACTCAGCATGCCCATCCAGTTCCACGAGACCTTCAAGTTCCAGGCAGGCACGACCCCTCTCACCCGTGCCCTCACCATACCCGAGGAGGAAGTGGTAGTGATCGAGCCTGATTCCGAGTTTGAGGTTCTGAAGAAGTCGGCCGGCCGCAAGGAGCAGGACGATGACAAGAAGGAGCCGTCCGTAGCGAAGGAGATCGCTGTGGAAAATGAGAAGGACACAATGTCAGAAAAGGGAAAGAAGAAAGGGTAAGTGAGCAGTCTTTTTAGAGGAGAGGTGCAAGCCTGCAGAGCATTTAAGGTGCAGCTTATTATGTCAAGAATTCATCCATCTTCTCTGTACAAAACAAAACATGGGCCAGAGAAGAGCATCCCTTCTCCACTAATTGAGACTCGGTGGAGTTGCTCAATTCTTCCATTAATTCAAAACTAGATACAAAATCAACAATTGACAGTTTTTCCTCTTTTGTGCCTTTTGTTTTCGATCCCGTTGCTTGTGCTACATGCAGTTTGCTGATGTTGCATTATGGGGTCTCAGATCAGTGCTTCAAGCATTACCTCAATATCACTTGTCCAAATATACGTTATCCTCTTTGCACATTAGATTCTTCTCCAAGGCCAAGAAGGTTGCCATGACGCCTCTTTCCCCACCTCCTGCTCCTCCGATGGTGCCACGTTTGGTGGAAGATGTGGTCCCTGACGACAGAGATGACCCTGAGATCATCCTGAATACCACCACTGTGAGCTGAACACTATCCACTGCTAATGCCTGATTTACAGCACATGTTAAAACTGTTCCTCCAGTCTGTGCAATGTCCCTGGATAAGGCTGCCACCAAATCGCTGAGCCTGCTCATAGGGAGTTAACTGTATATTAGGTTCCGTCATACTATTTGAAGTCATCTTAGCATATCTAGATAATCCAATATTACTGCTCCTAAATGTCTCACTCAGATGTCTTCTTGTCTTATTTTCTATTTTCAGTATTACTACTCGTTGAGGATCTTTGCAGGACAGGAGCCATCCGGTGTGTGGGTTGGCTGGGTCACTCCTGACTACCACCAGTATGATCCGACCTTTGACCTCTCCAAAGTGCGCAGTGTCACAGTTACTGTGGGAGATGACAAAGGCAACATACATGACAGGTAAGTCTTTCCCTCATTCTAACCCTATTCTATTAACAAGAGCAATGCCAGTACCTGGAGGTTTGTCTCCTGGAGCTGCTGCACGCTCTCCTCTGGGCGAATAAGTCGTTTTATAACTGCTGATTTAAAAATTTGGATTGTATAAACCCAGTAGTAGAGGTGAAAGGATGCCCCCTATTTATTTGGAGCCTGTTTCCAGATTTTACACGTTGCACCTTTTTTAATATGTAAGTAATGTGATTTAGGTAACGTGAGATGCTCCTCATTTAGCTGCATGCTGCTGGACAATGCAGGGGGAACCCTGTTTCACCTTCTAATTCTCCCCTGTGTTTTGTTCTTGTCTATCTATGTTGTAAAGCACTTTGGATCATCTGTATAATGTGTCAGCTGCCATATAAAAGAAAACGAGGAGTTTTAACATAGAGTGTTTGCTATTTCTCTGCAGTATGAAGCACAGTAACTGTTACATGGTGTGGGGCGGGGACCTGGTCAGCAATCAGCAGACCCGCTTCAGCCAGGAGGACATGGTGGTTGGCTGCTTGGTCGACCTGGCAACAGGCCTCATGACCTTTACAGCCAACGGAAAAGAGATTAACACCTTCTACCAGGTAAGGAAAGGCTACACTATAGTGTGTGTGTGTGTGTGTGTGTGTGTGTGTGTGTGTGTGTGTGTGTGTGTGTGTGTGTGTGTGTGTGTGTGTGTGTGTGTGTGTGTGTAGTTGTATCTGTGTCTTTTCAGGCTTGCCTTCAAATGTGTTGGATGAGTTATTTTACACTGTGGAGCTGTAAAACCAGAGATGTTTTGTTTCAGGTGGAGCCCAACACCAAGCTGTTCCCTGCTGTCTTCGTTCAGCCCTCCAATCAGAATATGGTGCAGCTGGAGCTGGGCAAACTCAAGGTACGACACTACCTTTGCTCACATACTACAGAAACACGAAAGTTACCCTTTTTTTTCTCTTTCCGATCCAGCTTCTCCAACTTTCTTGCTAAAAATATGTCTTCATGCCTACTTCCTCTCATACCTTATTCAGAACGACATCATAACTTGTGCCAACCAACCCTCGACCTTGGTTTAACACAATGGACCATGCATCTCATTAATATAATCGTATTGATTTTAGACGTATGGGAAGGTAGCTGGAAAAATATGGAAACGCAGACAACAATCTAAGCGTGCATGTGTGGTTTAAAGGGACAGAGAACATGTGTATTGACAGAAAGATGTGAAATGTACCTTTTCTTTGGTAATTATTTCATGTTAATATGTGTAATTATAAGGTTTATCAGTAAAGTGCATGGAACTACACTGCTGACCCCATTCTTTTATTTCTTCTGTTTGTTTAATTGGCATGTTTTCTTGCTTTCTTCCTTTTTAAAGTCTCATTGTGTTGTTTTTCATGTCTATGATCATCTATACCTCCTAACCCTGTTGTTCTTTCTCCCCCTCTCAGAACATCATGCCCATCTCGGCCGCCATGTTCCGCAGCGAGCGCAACAATCCGGTCCCCCAGTGCCCTCCCAGGCTGGATGTCCAGATGCTGACCCCGGTTATCTGGAGTCGTATGCCCAATCACTTCCTCAACCCGGAGGTGGGCAAAGTGAGCGAGAGGTTGGGCTGGATGGTGGAGTGCACTGAGCCTCTCATCATGATGGCTCTGCACATCCCAGAGGAGAACAGGTCAGAGACAGTCGCCCGAGCAGCGAGTTAGTTATGGGGGGAAATTAGCAGGTTAGCGGCAGATAATCAAACTGCAATTTTGAATGGATGTGGGAGTAGCCTCTGATTTTATCACCATAATCTTGTTGAACAAGTCAGATTTACTTGCAGTTGTTATATTTTCTTTCTCAGGGTTTTGATAATTGCTCACCATGATCAGTTTTGATCCCTTTTGTCTCTCAGGTGTATTGACATCCTGGAGCTGTCGGAGCGTCAGGATCTGATGAAGTTCCACTACCACACCCTCATGCTCTACTGCGCCGTGTGTGCTCTCGGCAACAACCGGGTGGCCCACGCCCTGTGTAGCCACGTGGATGAGTCCCAGCTTTTCTACTCCACCGAGAACACATACCTGCCCGGACCTCTCCGCAGCGGCTACTACGACCTGCTCATCAGCATTCACCTGGAGTCTGCCAAGCGGGCACGCCTGGGCACCAACAGGGAGTTCATCGTCCCCATGACTGAGGAGACGCTCAGCATCCACCTCTATCCTGATGCAAAGAAGGCCCACTCTCTCCCCGGTGTCGGCCTAACCACCTGCTTACGGCCCAAGCTGCATTTCTCCTCCATCAACTTCGTTGGCACGGACCCAGACTTGTACACCCTCAGTCCTATTTTCCCCCTGCAGGTAAGAGACAAGAGGCAGGTTGCATTGGTAAAATATAATGAAACTTGTTGCATTTTGCTTATTTTTTTATCATGCCCCCCCAGGAGCTGAAGACCAGGGCGATTAGCATGTTAACAGAGGCTGTGCTGGATGGGAGCCAGGCCATGCGGGATCCAGTTGGAGGCAGCGTGGAGTTCCACTTCGTCCCAATCCTGAAGCTGATCAGTACACTACTCATGATGGGCATCTTCAACGATGAGGACACCAAGCACATCCTCAAGATGATCGATCCAAATGTTTTCAGTGGAAAGGAGGAGCAGGAGGAGGAGGAAGAGAAAGCTGAGGAGGGTGGAGCTGCTGAGGAAGCAAAGGAGGGGGAAGAAACGGAAGAGGACGCTGAGACCGATCTTGAGGATGAAGGGGTCGGTGACGAAGAAGAGGAGATGAAAGATTTGAGAGGAGAGCATAAGGAGGATGATGCTGAGCCTAAGGAGGAAGGAGAGGTGGAGGAGAAGGAGGAGGGAGAGGCCAAAGGAGTAAAGGTGGATGTAGAGAAGGCAGAGGAGGAGAAGGAGGCAGAGGCAGTGGAGGCAGAAGTGAAAGAGGAAGAGGGTTTGGAGGAGGGATTGCTCCAGATGAAGCTACCAGAGTCTGTCAAACTGCAGGTCATTATATTTTATATCCAAACACTGCCATTGATCTGTATGCATCTGCACAGTATTCATGTCCTAACAATATCTGTTAAATTTGTACATATTCTACATCTTAAACTCTTCCTCCTATCTCCTCTACCTCTCTCAGATGTGCACACTGCTGCAGTACTTCTGCGACTGTGAGCTGCGACACCGAGTGGAGGGCATCGTGGCCTATTCCGACCAGTTTGTCAATGATATCCAGAAGAACCAACGCGTTCGCTACAACCTGTTAATGAGAGCCTTCACCATGTCGGCCGCTGAGACTGCACGCAAGACCCGCGAGTTCCGTTCACCACCACAGGACCAGGTACTGATGATCCAGGATTACCGATTGTGAACCATGGGGTTTGAATTTAAATTGGATTTCCAAGTAGAGTTTTACTTTTGACAGCTTATTTCTAAGGAGCTGGGCTTGTATAAAAACATCTTGTTTGAAGCTTTGTTTTTAAGCCATATTATCATATTGGTTCATTATGTCACATGTATGATGGAGAACACAAGAACAAATACTTTCTGCAAAATAAACCTAAGAGACTCCCATGGAACATATGAAATACATGCCTCGTTCCAAATGAGAAGAGGCAAACTATGCCGATGGGGTTATCTTACTGTGTTCCTCCTCAAGGTTCTCTTGCTGACCAACTTCAAGCACAGTCCAGAGGATGAGATAAGTCCAGTGCCCGAGGAGGTGCGGGACACCCTGTCAGAGTTCCACACTGACCTCCTGCTTCACTGCGGTGAGAAGTCCTTTAAAAGATCCTACGTGTTTTTTTTACTCTGCAGGTGTGGATGACTTTTCATGTTCAAGTGTTTTGGGCTCTTAATGCTGAATTCCCATTTCACTCACAGGTATACATATCGAGGAGGAGGCGGAGGAGCAGGAGGTGGACTCCTCGCTGAGGGGCAGACTCGTCAGTCTGGTCGATAAGATCAGGAGCTTGCGCAAGAAGAAGGAGGAGGAGGAGAAGCCGGATGAAGAGGAGGAAACAAAGCCCAGTAAGAGGAGCAGCCGAATGATATTCGACGGACTCGATTAGTTGGCAACTTCAGTCCAAACAAATGGAAAATTCAGCCTTTACGAATCCATAACAATCTCACACATGATATTACATAACAGACACACTGTACCTCTTCGTGTCCCCTCCACCAAGGCACCCTTCAGGAACTGATCTCCCACACCATGATCCACTGGGCTCAGGAGTCGTTCATTCAGAACCCTGAGCTGGTGCGCCTGATGTTCAGCCTGCTCCACCGGCAGTACGACGGCCTCGGCGAGCTGATCCGAGCGCTGCCCAAAGCCTACGCCATCAACGCCGTGTCCGTTCAGGACACCATGGACCTACTCGAGTGCTTGGGACAGATCCGTTCGCTGCTCATTGTCCAGATGGGCCCGGAGGAGGAGCGGCTCATGATCCAGAGCATCGGGTCAGTATGTCCTCACGCATCCGTAGTTGTGATAAAGATGGGACTTGTGCCTTACGACAAATAAAATCCCACACTGCAGAATGTGTTAGAGCAAAATGGGAAAGAGAAGGTAACATCTCAATATCAAATGAGGACTGGTTGGATGTGTGTACATTTCAGTGGAAATGCACCAACTCTCACATGTGGCGGGAATTTGGGTGGACGTGTGTTATTGGTTTCTTTATTACACCGAAGCAGAAAGCACATTTTGCTGGAGGCGATGCCAGATGTTGGAGATGGTGTGGCATTCGGGGAGCAAATCACTGGCATATATTTTGGGAGTGTCCAGTGATAAAACCTTTCTGGGCAGAGTTTCACAAAGCATTAAAAAGCATACTTAACACTGACCTGCCTACTGCAACTTTCCACATTATCTTTAGGAAAAAATAGATTTTCAAAGAACGCATCCATTTTAATAACTGCTTGTAAAGAAGCGCTCACAAGGCGCTGGCTGCTTCCTCAACCCCCCCCACGATACAAGAGTGGATAGATATAGTAAATTACATCGATGTTATCGATGTTAATCCAAACTACGGTCTCAGAATATAGAAATTCAACCACAAAAAAGCTCCAGGCTCATCCCGCCCTAAAATCTCAATCTGCAATTGTTTTCTAATGCGTCATCAGAACTTATTTTTTGTAATTCTTTTAGGAACATCATGAACAACAAGGTGTTCTACCAACACCCCAATCTGATGAGAGCTCTTGGTATGCACGAGACGGTCATGGAAGTGATGGTCAATGTGCTGGGCGGAGGAGGAGACTCGAAGGTAACTGTGATGATGTTCAGTTTATCTTCTTATTCAGTCACACCGCTATAATTGACCTGTTGGACACTTTAATTAATGACAGCCCAGAGTAGACAAACCCCATCTTTTCACTCTTTCTCTCCAGGAGATTCGATTCCCCCAAATGGTGACCAACTGCTGCCGTTTCCTGTGCTACTTCTGTCGCATCAGCCGACAGAACCAGCGCTCCATGTTTGACCATCTGAGCTACCTGCTGCAGAACAGCGGCATCGGTTTGGGTCAGTATCCACTAACGATTACACTGTTGACTATGCCGTACATTAAATAACTTTTTCCAGATTTAATTTAGAAATGTGGACTTATTTGTATGTTGAATATTTGAAAACTATGTAAAAAAAAATTAAAGATTAGAATCTAAACTTTCTCGATCAGAGAAATGCTTCCCCTGACAGCATAAAACATATAAAACAATATAGAATGACTATTCTGTATCTTAGGCAAAGAACAAACAAATGCAGACTTACTTGTCTTACATTTGCAGGCATGCGTGGGTCCACACCTCTGGATGTGGCTGCGGCTTCTTGCATTGACAACAATGAGCTGGCCTTAGCTCTACAAGAGCAGGACCTGGAAATGGTATGAGAAAATAAAAAAGGTGACGCGAAGGAAATGCATGAATGGGTACAGTTAGCTTATAGTCTCTCTTGGTGTCTCCTCACATGCGTGGTGATGCAGGTGGTGACATACCTGGCGGGCTGCGGCCTCCAGATGTGTCCAATGCTCCTCTCTAAGGGCTACCCCGACATCGGCTGGAACCCCTGTGGAGGAGAGAGATACCTGGACTTCCTCCGCTTTGCTGTCTTTGTTAACGGTCTGCACCCTCCATGTGCTGATTACATTTGTTGTTTTGAGTTGACTGTAACCGTCACTAACATTCGCACCCTCTCACAGGGGAGAGCGTGGAGGAGAACGCCAACGTCGTGGTGCGTCTGCTCATCCGGCGGCCCGAGTGCTTCGGCCCGGCCCTGAGAGGGGAGGGCGGGAACGGTCTGCTGGCAGCCATGGAGGAGGCCATCAAGATCTCTGAGGATCCGGCGAGGGATGGACCCACTGTCAAAAAAGACAGACGCTTCATGTAAGTGTTGGTGCGAGGGATGTCAACGGTTAACCGCCAAGAGAACATTTTTGACCCTTTACACAGTGAAGCACCGGCATAAAGTAACCGGTTAGTCACCGGTTAATCAGTGTCGGGCTAACAAAAGCTAAATGAACCAATCATCTTGGGGCAGTAGATGTGATACGGGCTGCACCGTTTGACTCAACAAATAACAATTTAGACAAATGATTTAATGGACATTATTGTAAAGCTATGCTAACATGTTCTCTTGATTGGCAGGTTCGGTGGTGAGGAACAGCACGAGGAGAACCGTGTACATCTGGGAAATGCAATCATGTCCTTCTACTCGGCCCTCATCGATCTGCTGGGTCGCTGCGCCCCCGAGATGCACGTGAGTAGAGCGGCTTTTCACAATATTGATTTCTCTTGAGCCTCCAGGCGCTTTGGCTCAGAGTGGCGATTGGTCTCACTCGGTGTGTCGTAAATGTTCATGTTGACAGCTGATCCAAGCAGGCAAGGGTGAAGCTCTCAGGATCAGGGCCATCCTGAGGTCTCTGGTTCCCATAGAGGATCTGGTGGGAGTCATCAGCTTATCCGTCCAGATTCCTGCCTACGGGAAAGGTGAGACACTAAGTTGGAATCATGTATGGATGCGTTGTGCAATATTTGGGCAAATTTGTTGGCATTGTCCTGCATTTGATTTCTTCTGTCCGAACCCACAGATGGGCAGATTATTGAGCCCAAGATGTCCGCCAGTTTTGTGCCGGACCACAAGGCCTCCATGGTGCTGTTCCTCGACAGAGTGTACGGTATCGACAACCAGGACTTCTTGCTTCATGTGCTGGAAGTCGGCTTCCTGCCTGACATGAGAGCTGCAGCCTCTCTGGACACGGTGACTAGCAAAAGACACGGCAAAACAGCAAAGACATGTTACTTACTGCTCCATCCGTCTCCAAAGTATTACACTGGGTACAAATCCTTTCTTCTGTCTCCCTCTGTGATTATAGGCGTCATTCAGTACGACTGAAATGGCCCTGGCCCTGAACCGCTACCTCTGTTCGGCTGTGCTGCCTCTGCTCACCAAGTGTGCCCCGTTGTTTGCTGGGACGGACCACCGGGCCATCATGATCGACTCCATGCTCCACACCATCTACCGCCTGTCCCGCGGCCGAGCCCTCACCAAGGCTCAGAGGGACGTCATTGAGGAGTGCCTCATGTCACTCTGCAAGTCAGTACCAATCCCCGTCTCTCTATTGGGAAACATGTGAATGATAGCTGGGCATCTGAACGGTTCCAATAGTTGGGGTTGGGTACCGAGTTCAACTAAACTTTTTTCGGTATTACAGAGAGAGTAAAGTACCGTAGCACCAACTCTTTTAATACTAAAAAATATTTAATTTGAACCCCGAAAGAACATGAAAGAAACAAAATCCATTTCTAAACAGCTAGATTCCTCATGAAGCATTTTGATGACATTCACAGGTACCTTCGACCCTCCATGCTGCAGCATCTGCTTCGACGGCTGGTATTTGATGTGCCCATCCTCAACGAATATGCAAAGATGCCTCTCAAGGTTGGCCTGCCATTTAATTCTATTGTATTTGCTTTATTTCATTTTATAACAATGAAAACTTCACATTATCATAACTTATATGTTATCGAAACAAAAGGAAATGCAACATATGTACACCCAATCTGTGTTTAACATACAATCAATTCAAACACAGAAATGTATGCATCACCAACATAGATTACATCTCAGGGATTATTGCATTTTCTTGTGGATTTTCTTGTTCAGTTGTTACATACAGTAATTACCAGTGAATAGCTTTCTTGGGAATACCATGCATTAAATATAGATTTTATTTCGATCTGTAATTTCATTGTTTCAGCTGTTGACCAATCACTATGAGCGCTGCTGGAAGTACTACTGCTTGCCTAACGGATGGGCTAATTTCGGGGTGACCTCAGAGGAGGAGCTACATCTTACTCGTAAACTCTTTTGGGGAATCTTTGAATCTCTGGCGCACAAGGTGAGAGAGGAACCTCTTGGTGTCCACGCACAGTGTTCAAGCTGTGTGATCACACAGGTTTAAAGCTTGTGTCATTATCAACCTGACTATCAACCCGCTGTAATCCGAACAACAGAAATACGACGCAGAGCTCTTCAAGATCGCCATGCCGTGCCTCTGCGCTATAGCAGGAGCCATCCCGCCCGACTATGTGGATGCCACCTACTCCTCTCACGTGGAGAAGAAGGCCTCTGTGGATGCTGAAGGCAACTTTGACCCCAAACCAGTGGAGACCACCAAGTGAGCAGAGAAATAGAAGACAGTACAAAAATAGTTCACTCAAGTTCCAATACTTGATTATACATATGAATACTTGTATTCATATGTATAATCAAATACTCACCGCATGTTACCTAGAAGACAACTTTTTTGGGCAGTTTGATGTGATTTCACACGTGTTGAGTGTACATCTCATTGTCAAAATAGAGAATAAAAAGCAAATAAAATAAAATAAAAAGCAGTGTGAGGAAGACAGGTGTGGGGACATGACCTGAGCATTAACAGGGAATTACATACGTAATCCACAGGTCACAACACGGCAAGTTTAATAAATAGTGGACGGTATTCATGACCTCACACTGAATATGAATATAACTTATTCACAGCACCATCATCCCAGAGAGGCTGGATGCCTTCATCAACAAGTTTGCAGAGCACACTCATGACAAATGGGCCTTTGAGAAGGTCAGTTACGAAAAATGTAAATCACCAGATATAAAAGTGCCTGTTTGTCTTTTTGAAATGGTTTTGTACTTTGTAGTAATCATCTCAATGGTTAAATCAATTTCCAGATTCAGAACAACTGGACCTACGGAGAGGTGTTGGATGAGAACGCAAAGTCTCACCCAATGCTGCGGCCTTACAAAACCTTCTCTGAAAAGGTAATGATTCTTCTGTCTCGTCTGAACACAGGCACTTAACGGGAACTAAGCAGGATTAAACGAGCATTCCTGAGCCATCAACGTCTGACATTTTGAATACGGTGTGTTGTTGACAGGCTCACTGTTCATTTCTAAATCCTCTTCTCTCTGTTTCTCAGGACAAGGAGATTTATCGTTGGCCCATCAAAGAGTCCGTCAAAGCCATGCTGGCTTGGGAGTGGACCTTGGATAAAGCCAGGGACGGGGAGGTAGAAGTGGAGAAGAAGGCCGCCACACGCAAGATCTCCCAAACTGCTCAGGTGCGCTTCGAATTCATAAGTAGTAAGTGGCTCTGGAAAGTCACATTTTTTGTGTAGCCTGTCCTCCTTCCAGGTTGAATGGTGGTGAGGAGGTCTGTTTGGCCACACCAGGAAGCTGCTTAACATCCTCCTGTATTATCTTTTTTCATACATGTTCTGTTATATGTGTCATTTGTCATATGAGTTGCCTATGTTGTAATTGTGCACGCCTGTCCTTCCTGGGGGAGGGAGCCCTCCTCAGTTGCTCTTCCTCAAGGTTCTTCCATTTTTTTCTTTCCCTGTTTAAGGTGTTTTTAGGGGAGTTTTCCTTATCTGCTGTAAGGATCTTAGGACAGAAGGTGTCTAATGTTGTACCAACTGTAAAGCCCCTGAGGCAAATGTGAGATTTGTGAGATCGGACTATATAATTAAAATTGACTTAAATAATGTGATTATGTCAAACTCAGATGTCCCTCCAGGTCTAAAAAAGGGGTGAAAATAGTCAGACCTATCTGTTCACAGTACACACTTGTGACCCATTGAAATCAGTATTCTTAAACATTCTGCACTTGTGCATACTTAAATGGGTGAAACAATGGTAAAATCAAAGCAGTTGTCTTTTTGTGGGAACCTCCTAGAGTACTCCAGAGGTCCCTGAACCTCACATGGAGAACCACATCTCTGTATGATGCGTTTTCTGTCTTCAGGCCACTTATGATCCCAGTCACGGCTACAACCCTCAGCCAATAGATATCGCAGGAATGGCCCTGTCCAGGGAGCTGCAGGTACGTCTCTCTCCGTCACAGCACTGATAACTGTAGGTCTCATATTTTGGTTGGACTGTCAGGATCCTGACGATATAACGTTGTGTCCCTCACCGCGCAGTCCATGTCCGAGCAGCTGGCTGAGAACTACCACAACACCTGGGGCAGGAAGAAGAAGCAGGAGCTACAGGGCAAAGGTGAGAGGGGTTGTACGCACCCTCATCTGAAGAGGTTGTTTTTAGTGATGGTTGCTAGTTTGCAGTCTGTTGACTCCAAAGATTAACTCTGTTAGGTGGTGGCACCCATCCTCTGCTCGTGCCTTATGACACCCTGACGGCCAAGGAGAAGGCCAGGGACAGGGAGAAGGCCCAGGACCTGCTCAAGTTCCTCCAGCTCAATGGATATGCTGTGACAAGGTAAGCAGCATGTTCTCACCAGTTCATTTAAGATTAGAGCATAGATAACAGAACATATGAACAATCTCTGGCACTCAAATAATAATTACTATTACTGGTTTATATTGGTCTGTAGACCTAACAGGGTGAAACATGTTGAGCTAAGTTAGCCTTAGTTATGTGAGTGATCTAGATTTAGTGAGCCAGCCTTCTACACATAAACAGAAAAGGTCTATAATCAGGTATTTGTTTGATCATAACAACTTTCTTCATAATTTAGACGAACAGGATGGAAATTGGAGTGTGACAAACAGATTAACATCATGAAACATGGAGGAAAATGACATGAGCGAAAATGTATGCTCTCCCAACTTTACACCTTTGAGTCCCCTTCCCAAAAAATATTTAAAAAATGGTCACAATGGAAGTGTAGTCTTATTTTTCTAAATATTTGACACGTTTTTAAAGAAAATGTACGGAAGTAATTCATGGGGACAGAAATGTTGCTGCATAACAGGACCGACCCAGTTCTGTCCATGTTTCCCTCTCTCTCTCTATATGTCATTATTCCTCTCTCTTCTCTCCATCTTCAGGGGACTGAAGGACATGGAGCAGGACATTTCCTCCATTGAGAAGCGTTTTGCCTACGGCTTCCTCCAGAAGCTTCTTAAATGGATGGACGTCGCCCAGGAGTTCATTGCTCATCTCGGTACTGTGGTTTGCAAGACTTCCAACTTTGAATTGCCTCCCGTTTAATCAACATGCACCTTTGAGGGCTGACTCGATTTTAATTCAGTTTTTTTTTTTCTAACAGAGGCTGTGGTCAGCAGTGGTAGAGTGGAGAAGTCGCCTCATGAACAAGAGATCAAATTCTTTGCCAAGGTCAGCTGTTTGGTGCTGCATTGAAGCTGTTTAATGGCATGATGAGGTGTTTCTTTGTAGTTCATATTTCGTCTGGTTATTTTTTATAGATCCTCTTGCCGCTGGTCAATCAGTACTTCAAGAACCACTGCCTGTACTTCCTCTCCACTCCCGCTAAAGTCTTGGGTAGTGGAGGGCATTCCTCCAACAAGGAGAAGGAGATGATTGCAAGGTATGTGCAGTAAAAGCTTTAGAAAGCGTTCCTCAGAAGACTGGTGTGTTCTCTGAATGATGTGACTTGAACTCTTCACCATCTACCTTTCCTCTAGTACGGTACTGTGACTGTGTCGCTCCTCTTCCCTGTCTCTTCATCTCGCTCCTATTGTGCAATATCCAGTTAAAAATCCTTGACCTCCCTTTTGCTTTTTTGTGTCACTTCAAACATCTTTCCTGCCCTGTTTCCCTTTACCGTTCTCCCTCCTTCTCCTCTTTTTCTCCTCCGACCTCAGTATCTTCTGTAAGTTGGCTGCTTTGGTGAGGCAGAGAGTTTCTCTTTTTGGTAAGGAACCTGCATGGTGGCGTTACGCCCTCTCACCATCTCTGTCCCTTTGTTGAATCAGTTTTCTCTTTCTGATTTATTTTGATTTTGCCAGATCTTTTCCTTCCTACCTTCCCATTCATATATGTCATGATGTCATTCTGTACATTGTGTCACAGATTCTGTCCTCTCCACACTCTCATCTCTCCCTTACTGCTTACTGGACCTACTCGTCTAATGCTGCTCTGTCTTAAGCTCACCTTCTGCTTGGCTTTTTACTGCAACCAGATTCATGAAACTCTACGTAGATTCACAACTAAACCTCTGTGGACACACAAAGGCAGAAATATGAATATGAATTCTATTCTTAGATTTCTGAAGCCGCACATGAGCCTGATAGTGTTTTATAAATCTCTCGTGCACAACCTTAATTGCTACTCATACGGTTAGCCATAAATGGATGGAGTAATTATGGAGCCTGCTCCACCACTTATTACACCTGTCAATGAGAAGAAGAGCGAAGTAGTGCAAGTCAAGGTTCCCCAATTACCTGCCACAGCTTTGACTATTTATAGCGCAAACACCATAAATGCATCACATGTACCTGAAAACAATCATCGCGGTGATACCTCAGTCTTCATTGTTAAACACCTCGGAGATGATCAGTGACTAATTCATTGAGCTCATCTTGAAATAAACTTGACAAAGGGCTTCATGATTCAGGATAAAGCTCAACGATCATCAACTCAGGGAGATGATGCCTCAGATGGACATTTTATAGAATGCGAATCAGTAAAACTGGAAAATAACCTACAGAATGTTACATCATCTTACATTTCATGTCCTCATCATCCAGACAACTTCCATTAGTGTTTCACAGCCACACCTTAAGGCGTTAGTTTCATGTCCTCATCATCAGGCATCATTTCACCAGCACCGAGGCACATTCTCACCGCACTTTCTTCTTTTATACATTCCAAATGCTGTGTGCATGCTTTTTGTGCACACATCAGGGCCCAGATGTTTACACAGTTTTATTTTTCAGTGTTGTATTACTCGATTGTTCTCAAGACCACCACTTGGATCGCATTGTTACCCGGTTTATTTCAAGACTGCAGGGATATGACAAAGCTGCCTGTGCATCGTCCGATGTATTACTGGTCTTGGTCTCGACTCGGTCTCAACCCTTCAAAGTCTTGGTCTCGATACACTCTGGTCTTGGTCACTTTTCTCGGTTTGGGTCGCCTCCAACATTGAGTTTAGGTTTTAAAAGCAAATAAAATACCAGAGTGTCGCTCCTAACAGAGCGATTTGAGCATGACAGTCTGTAGTGGTGTCAGGGAGGACAGCATTGCTCTGCAGCTCTGTGAAGCGTTCTCAGCTTGGCTCATGTGAGGCGGTATGTGTTTTAACCTCATTCTCCATCTCCACCACCATGCGCCTCTAATAGTCCCTCTAGTGTAACTGGTGGTCACTAGACGGCGAGTACATGAGAGTCAAGTGCAAAACTGCAGACAAACTGCAAAGTTTTAAACGGAGCGCATAGCACAGTATAGCAATGTGTGGTTCAACTGTTTCATAGTTATGTGTTTAAGTTGTCTCAGTTATGTAATATACAAATTAATTATTATTATTATTATTAATTAATTTTGAGTTTGGTCCATGTTTTTTTTAACACGCTTTACTGTAACTGTTTGTGTTTTCAGTTTTTAGTGGAGTGCTTAACTCTGAATAAATCTGTCCTTTACAATAAATTGAGCTCAATAAATTGAGACAACCCGTCTTTACTCTGTTGTTTTCAGGAACGGATGCAGGCGCAGTGGTAAACTGTCTGCACATCCTCTCACGATCGCTGGATGCCAGGTAACTCACAATCCATTCGTATCACAACCCCAGGCAGAAAGGAATCAGAAAGGAATCGGAAACAAACCATCTGATATGATATTTGTGTCCTCCTTTTCAAGGACTGTTATGAAATCGGGCCCTGAGATTGTTAAGGCCGTCCTGCGCCAGTTCTTTGAGAGTGCTGCCGATGACATTGAGAAGATGGTCGAGAATCTGAAACTGGGCAAAGTGTCCAGTCGGAACCAGGTGAGAGACGACACCACACTGCTTTGTTTTTTTACATGTTCACCTTCCCTTTGAGCTGATATCTGTCTGCGTGTCTGTGTTCCTGTAGGTTAAGGGTGTGGCCCAGAACATCAACTACACCACCAATGCCCTGCTGCCAGTCCTCACCTCACTGTTCGACCACATCGCCCAACACCAGTTTGGGGACGACGTCATGTGTAAGTCCATTGAGTTACCGGGTCATCGCTCGCCCGTTGTGGCTCTTGACTCGGCGATACAAAGGGCCGACTCATAGCTAATGCAATGCCTCTCTTCTCTACATCCTCAGTGGACGACCTGCAAATATCCTGCTACCGTTTGATGTGCAGTATCTACTCTCTGGGCACAGTGAAGACTCCACATGTAGAGAAGTGAGTAGAGACCTCTGGATCTATGAAAGTGTCTTTAACAATTTGCTTTCATATGAGATTAGATTTTCAAGTTAATATAAATTAAATGGCCCAAAATCCAAAGTTTTTTGTACAAAATACAACACCTTCAATCCTTCATTCACAGGAAAAAATGGCATGGAGAGCATTAAACAGGAAAGAAAAGTTTGCTCTTAAAGCTTGATTTTGATATTTCATTAAGATTTTGTGGTATTTTTCTCCTCTGCAGACAGCGACCAGCTCTTGGCGAGTGTCTGGCCCACTTAGCAGCTGCTATGCCGGTGGCCTTCCTTGAGCCATCGCTGAATGAGTTCAACATGTTTTCTGTATATACCACTAAGACTCCCAGGGAGAGAACCAGTGAGTTTTTTTCCTTGTTTTCCTCCACAGCTCAACATTGCCCTAGAATTGGTTGATAATAAATTGTTTCCCTACCTTTTACTTTGCCCGTCTACTCTCTCCCTCTTCAGTTCTGGGTCTTCCCAGCCAAGTGGAGGAGCTGTGCACGGACATCCCAGAGCTGGAGGTCCTGATGAAGGAGATCCACGACCTGGCTGAGTCCGGGGCTCGCTACACAGAAATGCCCCACGTGATTGAGATCACCCTGCCCATGTTGTGTAACTACCTCCCACGCTGGTGGGAGAGGGGCCAGGAGAACTTCCCCGATCTGGAGGGCCAGCTGTGCACCTCCATCACCTCCGATCAGCTGAACCAGCTTCTGGGGAGCATCATGAAGATTGTGGTTAACAACCTGGGCATAGACGAGGCCTCCTGGATGAAGAGGTTGGCAGGTCAGTGGGCGCAAGATTCACAATGTGATGCGAGACGTCTTCTTTTTCACATTTTGTACATCTCATGTTTGGAGAAGACTCTTACTGCTGTTTCCTGTGCGCCCCTTGTCCAGTGTTCGCCCAGCCCATTGTCAGCAGGGCTAAACCGGAGATGCTTAAATCCCACTTCATCCCCACCATGGAAAAGCTGAAGAAGCGCTCAGGCAAGGTGGTGGCGGAGGAGGATCAGCTGCGCATGGAGGGCAAGATAGAGGTGGACAGCGAAAACGGGACCATCAGAGACGAGTTCGCTGTGCTGTGTCGGGACCTGTATGCTCTCTACCCCTTGCTCATCCGCTACGTGGACAATAACAGGTAGCTGAACTCACCGAGGACACGATATATGTGTGAAGCGCATTATTGCTGTACTGCTTCACCAGCATGGGCAGTTTAAATCTTCAAGTGGCAAAGCTTCAGACTTCATGAAATTACAGTTTTAAATAGACAAATAGAAAACCTGGAATAAAATATTGATTGACCAAAGCAGAGTAGTTACTGTGGATTCATTTAAATAAACTTATTCTGGGTATATTTACAAAAATCATGTCTGTGATCAGATTATTTCTGACCAAGAGCACAAAAAAGAGGAGATATTGAGCAACCTTGGCATGAGCATCTTATCGTACAATATACAAAAAGGGAAATCTTTCAGTATTTGCTTGTACTGCAGTTGGTGATGCTTGTGGTCCCCTGAAGCAAGTTTAAAGATGCCATGGAAACCGCTTATAGAAATCAGTTTTTTCACAAGTTGTCATGTATAAAAAAGACTCAAAATGAACACAATAAGTGGATTACTTGATTACTAAAGGCAAGTTATTTAAACATCATTTGTAAATAAATGATTTTGATCACTTTAAGCAGTTTCCACTGTAATTCCATCTGTGAAAAAGACGTATATAAATGCATTTGACTTAGTTGTTTGCAGAATAGAGAGTGAAATATTGTCTAGTAAAAATAAATCCAGTTTTGTCTGTTGTTATTAAATACAGCCTGACCCAGCTCTTGACTAGGACTTTGATTTGAGTGCTTGAGTTAATCCATTGCGGTCTGTCTTGTCTGCAGGGCCAGGTGGTTGACCTGTCCAGACCCAGATGCAGAGGAGCTTTTCAGGATGGTGGGAGAGGTCTTCATTTTCTGGTCCAAATCTCACGTGAGTCTTTGTTTTCTGTGCTCTTTTTTTTTTCTTTCTTTTTTTCCTTCTATTTCGTGACTTGTGTCTTTCCTTTGCCATCTACCACCTTTCTTTGTGTTATTCATTCCAGAACTTTAAGAGGGAGGAGCAGAACTTTGTGGTGATGAATGAGATCAACAACATGTCCTTCCTGACCGCTGACAGTAAGAGCAAGATGAGCAAGGTGAGAGCGGACAAGCAGACAAATGGCCAAGAAGAACGTAGCCTTTTTGCTCAATAGGATGTTTTATTCACTTACTCCATATTTTGAGCTGTAACACATTAGGAAACTAAACTCTAATAATTCATATTTCACTAACACCACCCATTCCAAGCCGGTAAGACTGTAAAGGAAACCTTTCCTTTCTTTCCTTTAATGGATAAGAACGTCAGGTAATCAATAATCATTTTGTAGAATTGTTAGAGTAAGCGGCCATTACATAACTAATAACCTCCTTTTCCAGGACCATGTAAGTGGCAGTACATAGTGTTCAGGCAGTAGCAGGAGTGTCGCTAACTGTGTTTTCTCTTTATATCCTGTGTCGGGGTTGGACGCTGGGCCTCTAGGCCGGAGATGGAGAGGTTAGACTGTGTTTGTGCACGAGCGCTGTGCTGATCGCATGGCACCCTGAGTTTTGGGAGGCATTTCATCAAGCTCTCCCATGGACCTCCCCCACTTCTTAAAACACAGACCCCAATATTCACACACATACACGCAAACAGGGATATAAACACTATCAGGGAAGTACTCACAACAGTACTAGCAGTGTTCCGCTAATGCATATAAATGGGTGAGATATTACTGTATAAATGTAGATTTAGTTGAAACTGCTTCTTGTAATGAATGATTTCTGTGAGTGGGACATGTTTGAGTGATATTGAGCGTGAATGGGCGTGTGTTAGCGCCATGAGCGACATGTTTTTATGTTTGTGTATATGTGTGAGTAGGGGTCTGGAGCGGCTTGATGAAAGCTCTTTGCCGTAGATGGTAGTGGCCTGAGAGGTTTCATGGCGCTCGGTTGAGCAGCTGTGTATGTCTTTTCTTTTTTGGAGCTTGCACTCCTGCAGCTGAGCGCCATCACCCCCTATCTGTCTTTTGATTAATAAACAGTTTGCCTTCAGATCGTCCCTGTTGGATACAGTTGTGGAGCCCACGCTACTGTGCCATCCGTGATGTTGCGATCTTCTTATTGACGCTTGGATTTCTTTCAGCTTTCTGTGGTAAAGATTCCTGAGCAGGGGGACTCTTCTCTTTTAAGTATTAGCATCGGTTTCGTCTTCACTACCTGTTTACACCAAAAAAAAAACAACCTCCCATCCCTCGCTGTCACCATTAGATTCGCTGTCACCATCAGCAGTGTATGTCAGGGAAGGGAAACTGAAGCTAGCTCGACGTCACCAGTCATTTACTAACTAGACTCGTCCCTCCATATCTAATTCATTGACCCCATTGAATTGTTAAATCGTGGAGTATCTAATGTTTGGTGTTTTTTATTTTTATTTTTTCTGTGGTTGCTGTAAGATGAATATGAAAACCTCCTCTCCTGGGCTATCAGATGGGCATTACTGTGGGAAGTTTCTGTTGCCTGTTCATCACAACGCCTCCCTCTGCCCAAAGAGCAGTTTGGACCCACAGACACTGCGCTGAGGGCACAGGGGTTGCTGTAAGGCCAGACAACAGTCGGTAATGAGCACTGGCAGCCTCAGGACGGGAGCGTGTGAGAAGAGCTCCAGGGCGACGGAGCTGAACCCCCCCCCACACACTCCCCCCCCCACCCCCATAGACTAGTGCTGTTCTGCGTGCTGTCCAGTGGACAGGGTGTGCCCTGTCTGGCCACTGCACTACTAACAGTGAGGCTGCATTGTGTGTAACGACTGCAGCTGATGCAGCAGTGAAGCACCTGAAATGCCACCACAAGTTGATGTTCATCAGAAAATATCCGATTTCAGAAGATGAATAATTAATTTCACTTGTCGATTCACTTTATCAGCATGTTGTGCGTAAAATGTTACTCGACAGTTGGTTCTTGGCTTCTCCTTTTGTCAACTTTGTGTTATGTTTTGTGTTAGAAGTAGTCCTACTTCACTGCTTTTTTTTTTTCTCTAATACTCTCGAAAAGCCTCCAATGTCACAAAAATATTTTCTGAAAAGGAAATGTTTGACGTGTGAGGGGCTGGGGCTTGTAAATGGAACAGTGATGGGTTGGTCTGAACTTTCCTTTCTGTCTTTAGTCTGGAGGCTCAGAGCAGGAGCGTACCAAGAAGAAGCGGCGGGGGGATCGCTACTCCGTGCAGACCTCCCTTATCGTTGCAGCGTTAAAGAAGATGCTTCCCATCGGCCTCAACATGTGCTCTCCTGCCGACCAGGAGCTCATTAACCTCGCCAAGATCAGATACTCACTGGTACTTTGAAGTGTTTGAAGCCAACTTTTTGAACAAATAAATTCAGAATGTTGCCTGAATATTGGTCTCTTCCCTTGTAGAAAGACACAGATGAAGAAGTTAGGGAGTTCTTGCACAACAATCTGCATCTGCAAGGCAAGGTGAGTAGACCTTTACATTTTTTTTATGTATTGAAGATGTTAGTAGATATAACAGGCCAATACAGACACCTGCGAGGGGTTTAGACCTTGACACTTTCCCTCACCTGCATTAAAGATAATTAATTCATGACGATCATTCATTTCTGGCAAAATCTTTGCTGGGCCACGATCTTTGTCGCCACCTATTGGTCAAAATCGAAATTTTGGGGACATGTTTTAACAGCTAGATTAAAAATATTCCCTAAATTCCAGGATGTTGAGACAAAGTGTCATTGAGCTATGGTCGAATTTTTGCCAGACACATTTTTGGAACTGGTGGTGCCCCCTATTGAGCGTTTTCAAAATGGCTTTACACACGGTGGTCAACATTGTGATGAAACCTATCCTGCGAGGTTTGTAATCATTAGACAAACAATTTCTAATATCTGTTCTGATTTGTGTTATGTCAGGCCCATTTTTCAGTCATAGCACTCCCTCATGGTACGATTCAGGTACTTATATGGAAAGATCCTGCAAGTTTTGTGATGATTGAAGTTTGGTCCAATAATGAGACACAGAAAATTTTGAAGCAATCGTTGCTACGGTTTAGGAGATAAATATAGTCAGGCGAACTTCAATGGTTCTTCTTAACAGGAGCTGGATGTCTGCAAGTTTGGTGTAAATCAGACTTCCCGTGTAAGAGTTGTGAAATTTTCATTTAACGCCCCCATCAGGCCAACTGGGGTCACATGTTGAGCACAGCATGAAATGGAGTGAAATCTTGTAAGGCAGGCGTAGGAACTCAATACAGTGATGGCTCAGGTGGGACCATGCTAGCTGAAGCAGCAGCAGTAAGATGTAACTGTTGACTCATTGGTCAAAATTTTATTACCATCAGGAGAGACACCTAAATGAAGAAAAAGATAATTGTTTTCCATGTGTGATAATAGAGGGATAATAAAGTCTTTGGCAGCGAGATAAATCCAGACACTCCAGGTGGTGGCTGATGATTCTGACTGATGAGGAGGTGGAGGCGTTCAACAGCAGCATGAACGTACGAAAGGCAGAGAGAGAATCTACAGGCCTGATCATAGAAAGTCCTCCTGACTGAACTTGCGCTACAACTTCACTATGATGTAGTAATCACAATAATAACTCAGCTCAGGAACAATAGGATTTCAGCCCTTCGGGCTTGAACCCCTAAATATCTTAACAGGCATTCTCCATATTTGCCCTTTGGTGTCAGGTGGAGGACCCCGCTATGCGCTGGCAGATGTCCCTTTATAAGGAGTTGTCCGGAAAGGCTGAGGATGCTGAGGAGCCTGAGAAGGTGGTAAAAAGGGTTCAGGAGGTGTCTGCTGTCCTTTACCACATTGAGGTGGTGAGTAAAGGGCACAAGCTCAAGTGCTCTGCCAGCAAACACACATGACTGGATACACATCGAAGGCATTGTCGCAGCCTAAATTGTCTCGACAAGCTTTTGCAACAAAATGAGGATTTGTTCAGCCCACGCCTTTTTCCCCCGCTCTAGACTGAGCATCCCTTCAAGTCAAAGAAAATGGTGTGGCACAAGCTGCTGTCCAAACAGCGTCGCAGGGCCGTGGTGGCCTGTTTCAGGATGACGCCCCTGTACAACGTCCCCGCGTAAGGATTCCCCTCATAGTCAATAAAAGAAACGCTCAATAACATAATCGGAAGGCTTTACATGAGCCATTACAACCCTCTGCTCTCCTCTCACAGGCACAGGGCAACCAACATGTTCTTGGACGCCTACAAACGCAACTGGTTAGAGACGGAAGGTTACTCATTTGAGGACAACATGATCGACGACTTGTCAGTAAGTCATCGTCCCTTTTAACTCCGAGACGTGAATGAGTTAAAAAAAAAGCAGACACGCGATTGGCAATATGTACGTTCTCTCCGATGATTAGAAAGCCTTGGAGGAAGAGGAGGAAGAGGAGGAGGAGACCGAGACGAAGCCTGACCCCCTTCATCAGCTGATTCTTCATTTCAGCCGCACAGCTCTCACAGAGAAGATGTGAGGGCATCTGGCTTCTTCTTCACTTTTTTTAATGAGTCGTTCCCTCAGTGAGACTTGCTGAGTCCTGTCCTGTGTTTTCTCATTCCAGGAAACTTGACGTTGACCATCTCTATATGTCTTATGCTGATATTATGGCAAAGGTAAGACAGTCAGCGAGCAGCAGCTTCAAACCGTCTGGATGCTTCAGACCCTTGACAATTGCAAGGGATAAAAATGTAAATCCGATGTAAATGTGTGATTGCTAAATCTGCTGTCCTCTCCCTCCAGAGCTGCCACATTGGTGAGGAGGACGAAGGGGGAGATCAGGAGGGGGAGGAGCCAGCCTTTGAGGTGCGACAGACAGAGATGGTATGGGGGGACCAGGGGAAGGGAGACAGGGGGAGTCAGCGGAGAAGCAACTCCCCACGCACTGAGTGACCACACCACAACAACACATCGGCACATCCCCCCCCTACCACCACAAATATTCTCTCTCTTCCTGTCTTTTCTCTCGTCCACTCACACCACGTGTCTATGTCCTGCTATGGTGGACTGACCTGTGCATGTCTTTGCTGGACTCTGCCCACTAGTCGGTTCAATGTTGTGGACTTTATTTGTTTTATTTCCTAAATTGCATGACTTTGGTGCAGAGAGTCGGTGCAGCCAAAGACAACAAAATGAAACGGAGGTCAAACCAAACCACTGAGTCTTTGCCAGGTGTCATCATTTCAGAATCACAATTTCCATCCTGATGTGCTTCTGAATTTGTTTCGGGGTTGATTGACTAAGTTTACAGCACATTACCACATTCCATTAAGGTTTAGCATATCTACTTAAAACTTATCCAAACATACAGTATATTAATGATCCAAAAATGTTTGAATTCGAAATGCCTTCCTAAATATTTAAGAAAGCAATCTTTGAAATTTTGTTTGGGGTTTTTGTTTAAAGTTTTCCAAAATAAAATACACCTTCATGTCTGTTGTTAACAGATCTGGTAAGCTTCAAACAGGCCACCATTTAGCAGGGCAACTATTACTGTGCCTGCACAAAATCATATTAACTGCACATTTAATATGGACAAATGTGCTGAGAAACACCTAAAAAAACCCAAATCTTTCCTAAATCAACCCCCTAAATTAACTGGTACTTTGAATCAGTATCTCAATGATTTGTTTGGCCTCAAAAGCCAGGTTTGGACACTGATGTTGTAGATATAGAGATCGATGGCTTTTCCTGGAGGGCAGCATAACATCCATTAGCACTGCAAATCCCTCAAGCTGCATTCACACCAAATCAAGCATTGCGGCAAAAGAATGCCAGTCCTCCCATTCATCTCCATGTGGGTTGTGTGTTTAGGTCGCGGTGGGGGGAACTCGGGGTGTGTCAAAGAAACACAGCGGCCCGGCGGGGAAAAGTTGAAACACAATCCACTTTTGGAGAAACGCAGCCGGACGTCACGCAGTCACCGGCGATCAATTCAAATCTAATGGGTCAATCAAATGAGTGTCACTCAAATGGTCCATTTAAGGGACAGCCCTGCACTTATCGCCTCAGCGTCCTGTTTGGTGTGAACTTACAGCCTCAATGTTCTAAAAGAACCTCTTCAATGAGCTAGTGTTGATCCTCGTTCAGGGCTAATGTCATCAACTGAACATCATCTCTATTCCTTCATGGTAGCGGATGTGTGCTCAGAAATGTGATGCTGTCACCCAAGACGAGCAGCTATTTTTAGAAACGGATAAGTTATGGAACCATGAAGCAGGTTTTCTAACGGGAGAACCAGCTCTCTTGTGTGTCCATGCTCAGTCTCCCCCAGGCTTTCGCCACCCTTTTCCTGACTCACACCCTCCTGTACTCACCTGCTAATCGGGCTGCGATCACCCATACGGACTTGCACGATAACCTGAGATCTAACCGACGAAGTAACTGATTCTGTTTGTCTTCATTTTGAATTGGATGATGTTAACAAGTCTCCCTCTCTGAGCTCACCAAGGACGACAGTAAAAGCCTGCACAGTCAGCCGTTCATACACTGTCCCAAAGCCAAGCACCCACTCAACCAATCATACACTGACTCACATGCAGACACACTCGCACCCTCAGCCACGTCCAATCTCCTCTCACTCACCACAAAGACACATAGTTTGCTTGACAGATGAGCAGAACCTCTGTAAGTAGAGAAAAGTTCCTATGTTTTTTAAACAGTCAGGCTTACGAGGGAGGGGGGCGGAGGGAGGGGTAGCTCTAGTTCTGGGTGCTTTGGGTGGGGCTTTTATGCATGGTGTGACGTGGGAGGGTCAAATCTAACCTCTGTTGTCAAGACGATAGTTGTTTGTATCAGCTGTACTGTTTGTAACAAAGGGAGTAGTGTAGTATAATAGGACTGTACAGTGGGTATGGCAGTGAAGTAGAGTACTATGCTAGGTAGCAGCATTAGAGAAGTATATCATAGTGACACTGTACAGTTTTTAATTTTCAATCTGGTCCCCATATTATGTACGTTATATTGACAACGGTAACCAATATCTGCAAATGCATTCAATAATATGATTATATTTAGTTAACATAGTTGTTTTTCAAAAACCTTTCAATTGTTTCTTGCAATTGGATATATACTCTGACATATTAGAGTCATTTTAGGTTACATTTTTTTATTATGAAGCCTGGGGAGGGGTTAATATTCAGAGAAAAGAACTCACATTTACGAGAAAAATGAGCCGTCCTTTATGTCAATGCCTTTTGCCTTTAGTTCAGCTCAGGTTTACAGACTTAGTGTCCCGTGTTTAAATTTAAAGACAGACAGGAAGCACATGATGCTGCTGCAGGTAGCGTAACTGAAGGGCTCGAGTTTGTACTGGTGGATAGCAGGATCTGCATGCTGTGTCACTCAGAAGACTGCTGTTGCTTCCTCGTACGAATGTGTGAAATGTGTGGAGTGGTATGCCTTGGGAAGAAATGTCTTCTGCCATCAACTGTTTCCTGCCTCTGACGTCAAGAGCTGTAATAACTGTCTCCATCACTAACACACTTTGTGTTCCATTTAAAGAGTGTGTGTGTATGTGTGTGTGTGTGTGTGTGTATCTCTATCTCTGTGAGAATTAATAGTAGTTTTAGTATTTTAGATTTGGCTTTTCTTTGAATAAAGAGCCAGGGCTGCAGCCAGCGCCTGAGCCAAAGTATTTTCATCACTAAGATGGTGTTTTTTAAAGACTTTTAAATATGTCTCGCTCACTACGAGGACAGGCCTGATGAGATACAGTTATTTGTCAAAAATATTTTCATAATTACTGCTAAAATCATCATGTAATGCTAACTTTTTTTTAATCTAGTCTGTAATGAACAGAAATGTTAATTAAGACCCTGGATGTGTTGTATGTCGTCATCAGCTTTAGCCCCATTAGAAACATCTCTGCGTGCTGTCAATGGAGGGTCACAATAAGGATAGAATTATGAGGACGTGTGCGAGTGAGTGAGTGAGTGAGTGCGGGGGGCAGTGCAGTCCCCGTTGGCAGGGTTACAGCTGTGTCCCTCCTCCTCTGCTCTCCACAGGACAAGGAGATGGAGAAACAGAGACTTCTGTACCAGCAGTCGCGCCTGCACAACCGCGGGGCTGCAGAGATGGTGCTGCAGATGATCAGTGCCTGTAAAGGTAGCTGCTACACACACACACACACACACACACACACACACACACACACACACACACACACACACACACACTCACGCACTGTCACACACATGGGTTTGTCACTTGTGTGGATACTATATTGACTTTAAATAATGACACTATAGGCCGTCCTTATCTTAGCCGCATGAATGATAAATGACCCTTCTGGGCTGATCTGTAACAAATAGTTCATTTGTTTTTAAAGCTGTGTGATATTACAGTTCCCCTCCGCCCAGTTAACTGAATTCTAGGATAGAGATGTGAGATACATTGTTCTCCCAGGTTTAGTCCAAATCAGATCAGTGGAGTTTGAGTCACTGAACAGCAAATGATGCTGATGTTGCCCTTTGCCTCGAGGAGTGTAATTATGAAAATGCTGAAAAGCAGTGGAGAGAATAATTCATCGTCAGTTAAAGTCAAAGTCCTGCATTTAAAATGTTACAAAGGTGTTTAGCATCGCAGTATAGTTAAAGGTCCAAAAGTACAAGTATTAAATATGCAGAATGGACAGTTTTAATATTATATATTATATATTTCTGGATTTTAATTAATCTGCATTAAAGTGTAATGTTACATCACATTCATGTTTTAGCTGGTAAAGGTGAAGCTCATTGGAATTACTTTATATACTGCCAGGGAGCTTAGTCTACAAAAACACATCAGTTATTAGTTGATTTATATATTAATTTATTAATAATCTGAATCTTCAAAGTAACTAAAGCTGTCAAATAACTGTCGTGGAGTAAAAAGTACAATATTTGCCTCTGAATTGTTATAAATTAGAAGAATAAAATAACAGAAAACGGAAATACTGAAGTAAAGTACAAGTATCTTAAAATTGTGCTCAAGTGTGTGTGTCTTGAGTAAATGTATTTAGTTACATTCCAACAGAAATGTAACTATGTAAACAGAAACTTGATAAATATCTGATCAAATGTATATTTGTTACATTTCTATTTTATTCTGCGTGCATGGGCTGAATCTCTAATTAACATTTATTTAACTTTAACAAAAGAGTTTTTGTTAAAGAGTAGACAAAAATAAAAAAGTTTTGTTTTTTGTACGAAATGCTGGAAATAATAAAATGTAAAAAGTAGTAAATATTAGACCCACTTTTACCAGCTTCAACAATAAAGTAAAACTCTTTTAATTATTCCGTCGAAATAAACAAATCATATATCATTCTGAAATGGACCATTCTGCATGATTAACACTTTTACTTTGCGTATTTTGCTGCTAACACCTTGTACTTCTACTGAAGTCAAATTTTGAATGCAGGACTTTACTTGTGACAGAGCATTTGTACACTGTTGTGTTGGTACTTTTACTTCAGCACTCCTTCCACCTCTGAACGCCACTGATGTCTCGTCTCATTTCAGGTGAACCTGGAGTTATGGTTTCTTCAACACTCAAACTGGGAATCTCCATCCTCAATGGAGGCAACTGTGATGTACAGCAGGTAAGCACTCTGAGACTTTTACATACATTCTAGACAATTACATTTTCATTAGAGAGCTGGAACAAATCAGTAATAAGTGCAGGATCACATATCGGACAAAAATCCATCCTGTCAGGCTTCAAGTAATGCGTTTGTGTCCGGACGGCTGTGATTCAGGTGTATGTGAAGCTTCACAGAGAGGGAACTGTTCATTCCAGACAAATGCTCCTGAAGATGTTAGCGGAAGTATTTCTTTATTAAAGGTAGAGCAGTGAACGGCTCCGAGGGCTTTTTCTCTGTGGAAAAATACGTTTTTCGTTCCTCTCCCAACCGACTTCGGCAAGAGTTTGATTGACAGATGGTTCATCCATCACCTGCCAAGTATGTTTTTTAAAGTGGCTGCCCTTTTCCAAACAGTTTGCAATGACAGCTTCTCGGATGGTGTTAGGACTAAAGCTCAACTTAAATGTTCTACTTCCCATTCTCCTGGCGATACTACTCACCGTCTTAAGCGTCTCAGTAGATTTTTGTTGTTGTCAAGAACATGTTTTGATTTCTGTCAACCTGTCTGTGTGCAGAGAATGCTGGACTATCTGAAGGATAAAAAGGATGTGGGATTCTTCCTGAGCGTTCAGGCTCTGATGCAGACCTGCAGGTCTGTAGTGAACGTCTGTTATTGATCCCTCTTGTTTTTCATTGTTTCTCTCGAAACCATGTTTAGAGTGGACGGGCTTATTGTGAGTAAAGCTTGTCGGACCGCATGTTCTCAAACTGACCGAATACTTCACGTTGACAGCGTTTTGGACCTGAACGCTTTTGAGAGACAAAACAAGGCCGAGGGACTTGGGATGGTTTCAGAGGAAGGCACCAGTGAGTATGGTCTTCAGCTTCTTACCGCCACACACTATCTGAACACACTGGCCTGCAGACTGCTACATACACCCAGCACACACACACACACACACGCACACACACACACACACACACACACACACACACACACACACACACACACACACACACACACACACACACACACACCCCTGTTCTACGTCATTGTGCATTGGTTTGAGAAATAATCTGACATGTTTCTAGTTCCAGTGTGTGTCTTTTAGTTTGCCTGTTTGAGGATGCAGGTATGTTTTCATGGAAGTGTGTTCTAGGAGTGTTAGAGCCTCGGCGCCCCTTGCATTAATCGCAGCATTTTGACTGTTGATGTATGAAACTGTTTTATCATCCGCTTGACAGCCTTGAGATTTCTGGACTCACTGCGTCTCTTTGTCTTTCTCTCTCCCTCATCTCGTTCACTTTGCCCGTTTTTCGAACCCTCCCTCCCTCCCCCTCTTCATGCTCATGTCTCTCCCACCCGTCAATTTGCTGTTCTCACGGTTCTCAGATAAGAAGCTAGAACGTGGTAAATGATCTCATATATTTACTTTCTTTCTGTCCCTCCTTTTCTGTCCTCTCTGTCCCTTTTTTCAGCTCTCAATCACACGACTAGTCTTTTCCTTGCTGTGACCTTAACATGCATTTCATTTCACACTCAAGGACCCAGTGAAGTCAAACTTTACAGTCACTCGTAAAGGTTTGGTTTTCGTCCTTGAGTGTTTTTAATCACAGATCTACTGTAACTCTGACACTGATCATTGGGAAGGAAAGGCAGTAACCTCATTCTTCCTCTCCCACTCAGTTCTCTCAAGTAGACCGTAGAGAACTGCACTGACCCTGTGTCCTAGAAACTCCGAAATGAATTGCAACAGCAGCAGCAGCAGCAGCAGGGACTCTCTGAGCCCTGTATCTCTCTCATTCACATCACTTGAATGTAGTTTGACCCACACAGCTCCACCATGTGTGTGAATCCGTACACTCCCTAAAATGTTCTCCTTGAGTTCTGCTTTTCCACAACAGCGCCATTTAATTGTGGCCTCGTTGTTGGAAAAGCTCAACAAGACAGCTTTCCAGGGTAGGTTGAAGTAAAAAAAAATAAAAAAAATAAAGTGCAACAACTAAAGGCCTGTTGCTGATTCGGCATAGCGTCACACGGAAGATGGGAAGGGCTCGCCCCTCGGTCCACAAAGGGTGGATCATAACGGGAAAAAACAAACAAGAAAAAGAGTCTCGATAAGAGAGAAAAACAAAAAGCTACAGAGAACAGTGCTTTCTAGTAAATCCCACATAGTGTATTAGTCCATTTAAATGTGTTTATTTATCCTTTTATTTGATTGGGACGGAGCATGTTCATGAAGAGTAGTTCAAAAATACAAGAATGCTAATTTACATCCATCTAGGCAGGTAACCAAAACAGCAACATAACCAGATCCAAATATGTAATTCACAAGTGGAAAAGACAAAATACCTTAAGCCATAGTTTGAGATGGGTGTTTAAAGTGTAATATATATGCATACTTGTTCATATGCAATAGTTTGTCTAGTGCTTATTGTACATAATACAATACTTGGTAGTGCAAACTGTTAAAGAGTAATGAAATAACAAGTCCAAGCACTATTGCTGACTCATGTTTTCTGTAATTACTGTATGTATTCTGTACTTTGTTGTATGTGACCAGAGCCCTCTGCTCACTCCACCGCCACCTTTTGGTTTTCTGTCTTGAGTAAATCTGAGCATGCTTGTGCATTTTTGACTCGGACAGTTGTTTCAAGTATCCACTTTCTGATGGCATGCCAATAGAGAGCTGTAAAATTTGTATTTTGTAATGGATGGGATTTAAAATTAAATGAAGTATAAAAAAAAAAAAAAAAAAAACAGGTAAAAAGATACTAAAATGAACTGCCCACACTTAAAAAGCTACTCACGTCCTGTAAGATTAGTTGTCATCCTTTACTTCCACCCTGACAACCGGGGTTAACTCAGAATTTGATATATATTCTATTATTGAGTGTTATTTCCCCCCGACATCCATACTCTTACAAAGCTTACTGGGGTTTGCAGAGTTCAGTAGATCTGTCCTGCATGACGGAGTGCCTTGAACTCATCTCTGTATTTCTGTGTTCACCGTCTTCATTTGTGAGCGTCTCCTCAGTGGTATCTGTATCTGTCATCGTTCCCTGGTTTCCTGTCATCATTTATCTGTGTATCCGTGTGCATTTAAACGTGATGACTGGTGTTTGATCTGCTGTCCGTTTGAGTTTTGTTGAGTAGAGGTTTTCTGTAAAGAAAGTATCTGGAGTGCTAGACGGAGGTAAAGTTGTATGCCTCCCTTTCCTGGTCTTTGTCCCTTTCACTAACTCATTCTAATGAAAGGGGAGTGGTATGAAGTGGTGGTACTTACACTTTTACTGTTTCACGGTGCCCTCATCAGCGTCACCACACACACTCTGCTTTAGTTTGATCGACTGCTGTAGGTAAGCTTTTTGCTTATCGATAATATTTCACTGCTAAATCTACCACCGTAACATTGTGCAGTGTTACGTGTGTATCAGTAGATGCGTAATGTTAGACTAGATAATAATCACCATTTCACCAGATTAAAACAGTTGAAGCCTAATCTAACCTGAATACTGATTATTCTGTTTTAACGAGTTGTCTGGTTTCAGATTTAGACTTATTTTACTTCAAATTAGAAAACTCAAATTCTACTCTAAGTCCCTGTGCAGTTTTCTTTGTTAAAATAGTTTTAATAGTTTTTTTTATATGTAATTACAAAGGGGACGGATCTCTGCACTAGCTTAAAAAGTTAATTTTGTCTTTGGACTACTGGTGAAATAGTTTTGCCCGAGTAGCAGAATTATTTTGCATTTAGATAAAAAAATAGATACAAAATGACTTGTTAAGATGGAGACACTTACCAGTGTATTGTTCTATTGCTTCTTCCTTTTAGTAATAACTTAATATATCTTCTTAAAAACCAAGGAAATAGAATCCAAATGTTAAATCGTGGGATGAAGTGTTCAGTTAAAAAAAACAAAAATACACCTTAAAATACACTGGTGTTTTTAACACACCTAATACCTTGTGCTTCTCTTTGCTTTTGCCACTGTGTATTCTAACAGAATAACACAGCAAGATGACAGCGAGACTTTCTTTTCAACAAGAGTAATTTGCGTTTCCTCTGTTCCTCTTCGCCAGATGAGAAAGTGATGGCGGACGATGAATTTACGTGTGACCTCTTCCGCTTCCTGCAGCTTCTTTGTGAGGGCCACAATAACGGTGGGTCTCTTTCTCCAAAGCTGATGTGTTGAAGTGAAACTGTAAATTAGGACATTTCAGTTGTTGAGTGCACCTTTTTTTTCTGTTTTCAGATTTTCAGAACTACTTGAGAACTCAGACAGGCAGCACCACGACCATCAACATCATCATCTGCACTGTGGACTACCTGCTGCGACTTCAGGTCACTCTGATTGCTGACATTGGTTCTCTGATCTTCATCCCATTTCCTCCAGACTGTAGCTCCTTTCGTGAATACCCGCTCTGTTTCGTTGACAGTTGTTTTAATGTTATTATAACTGTGAGGTTTTTTGGTTTCTCGACCGGCAGACATGCATTTGCTTCAGAAAATATATGTATTTTTATTTGGTAAACTAAAGTACGACTCAAGTGAGGTAAACATGAATCTAATGGTATAAATGTCCTACTAAGACAAAATATTTCTGTGATATCGATATAAATATACATTAACTTCATACACAAACAATTTGGGCCAATTCAATAATACGATTCGTTTGTTTTCGTCCTCCCCCTTCCTGTATGCAGGAGTCGATCAGTGACTTTTACTGGTACTACTCAGGAAAAGAGATTATTGATGAGCCTGGGAAGAGGAATTTCTCCAAAGCAATGACTGTGGCCAAGCAGGTCTTCAACAGCTTGACTGAGTACATCCAGGTGAGAGAGCCCCCCGAACAATGTAACTCCCTTTTTGTAGGTTCGTAGGTTTTCTTCACATTATGAAGGAAATTGTCCTTTAGAGATTGGGAAAGAAATGCAGGAAGTCTTTTCTTTAAAAATATAACTATGAAACCTACTTTCTCCACATCATTATAATGTTAGGATACGCGTACAACTAATCACAACCCTGTCGAGCTAAAAAAACAAAACAACACTATAGTTCATGAAAAGAAAAAATAAAGCTAGATTTTAACAGAAAATAAACCTCCTATTACTATGAAGCCAGATTTTTGTGTTGAGAACATTTACTTTGAAACACAAGACGGATGTTAAAATATATCTCCTCACATGATGTCAGCGCTCATTTTCCACCTTGTCTGTGTGTCTGTCAGGGTCCCTGTACTGGAAACCAGCAGTCTCTGGCCCACAGCAGGTTGTGGGACGCTGTTGTGGGCTTCCTGCACGTCTTTGCTCACATGATGATGAAACTTGCTCAGGTAAAAAATATCCCGACTCATTCTTAACCTTTTTGTAGGCTTACGACTTATTTCCCTGCGTATACCATGGAGCCTTTCTGTAGGGAATCAAGAATAATGTGTTTGCTGTATTTCAGTTGACCAAAAGATGAATCTAAGCAATATTAAATAGAAGTGTACAAATTTTCCAAAGAATATAGTTTCATTCTTTAGTCCACTTTGAGTATACTAATTATGTGAACTGTCTCTCTCATGGTTCCTGCAGAGTAACGTATGTATTTCTTTTATTATTATTTTTTTTTTTTATATCTGTGATTAGTGAATTGATTTTTATATCTTCACTAGCTTTTCCCCTCTTTTCTTTGTCCGGTTGTTTCTGCCTCTTTACTGAGCCGTTTTATGTTTACGGTGGTAATCCTAAAGATTACCGTCCTTGTCGATTTGGCGACACGCTATTTACTGGTATAACAGCAAATGTGCTTTAATACTACAAGTCCCAGAATGCCGCAGGGCAGCAAAACAAACTCAATATAATTAAGTTCATCCAACCATCTGTGAGCAACCGGGATCTGTTTTTACGCTGCACCAGGCATGACCAAATTCAACAAAATGAGAAATCCTTGCATCCAAGCCCCTTCAAAATAAAAGTCAACCCGTGTTTCGCCAGTTAAATGCATTTATTGTGAAGCTGCAGCAGGAGGAAATGTTCGTGGCCACAGACACTCGATTACGACTATATAATCAAAAATACTGTTTTAATTTCTCGGTAGCCATGTTGTTTCTACATTTATTAGCGAAGTTAAATGATTTGAAATAGTCTGTTTTGACTTTTGCTTTTTCTACATTATATCAGTTTATCAGTGTGCTGCTGAATTATACCACACCTTCACCGTGTGCCACATAAACTGATCAGTTCACCACATTCAGTTTGTCAACAACATGAATTCAAGTTGAGAAGGCAGAAACAATTTGAGTAAAAACAGTTACGCTTTCTGTCTCTTTCATTTTCTTTGTGGTTCTATATAATACAGTTAAACCACCTCACCGTATTTGCATATATATTCATGTCATAGTACTGACCAGTGATTAGGGTTTGAACGTGTTCGCTTTGAATAATGTGTGCCTGCGGTCTGTAACTGGTTTGACCTATCAAGGAGCTGCGGTGTTCCCATCTCTAATATGTGACCGTGTTGATTGCTACTGATGCTGCTGTTTAAAATGCATTTTTTGTATTTGTATATCTTGAACATCTTTCAAATGGTAGGTTATTAGTTTTTAGTTTTATTAAAAAGGTAAGCTATAATAACTTTTGGATCAGCACTTCCAGATGAACTCATCTGAGGTCATACATATATTTTCAGAAACTCTCTGAGTCCAAAAGTTTGCTTGAACATGTGCACTGAATATATGTCCTATCTGATGTGTTTCTATTGGATACGAAGCAACGTAAAATTAGAATATGTGGCCTGGCCTGGCTAAACTGTAGTTTCAAATTAAATGATTAAGATATAATTTACAAAGAAATCTGTAAACCTCCAAGTTTAGACAAATACAAAAATATGAAGTTAAAATGTTGGAAGGATAACGTTTTTATTTCCATCTGTAACCCTGTCAGATGCACCCCGATCCTGGACAACGAAATGGCGTAAGAATGTGTCTCTCCGCCAGCGCCATCTCATTTAGTCAAGCTTCTTTTCTTTTTTTTCCTTATGCTTCATCACATTCTTTATCACGCAAGTCAATAGCCAAATCATATCCATTTCCCTCTGTACTATTGTTTAGGTGTTTTCTAGCAATCCATAAAGTCAATTACTGTAGATATTATGTATATTATATATTATATATTATATTATATAGGGAAAATGTGAATGGACTGTCTGTTCAGAGACAGCTTGAATAAAGATTGACGAGGAACATTTTATTGCATTCCTAGATGTTCCCTTGTTAAAGGTGGTATATAACAAATATAACAAATATTATTTATTTATGCAATAAAACATTGGTTAATTATTCCTTCCTAATTTATGAGCCTCATTTCACATTGTTGCCTTAAGTGTCTAAATGTCTCGCTTTTCTCCTTTTCCTTTCGCTGTATTTTGTTCTTTTGTGTTATAGAGGTATTAAAAGGTGCCTCTGTGATTTCACAGGACGCTTGCACATCCCGACAGCTTTTTTCCTCAAGACTTTCACCAGCCTGGCAGCCACTTTAGCCTATCTAAAAATATCTGCCACTCTTGTTATCGGCTGGTGCCGGTCTTCAGGAGCGCTAAGATCAGCGTCTGTAATTCTGTTCGTCTTCCTCACTCCCATGCTGCAGCCACTCTTCAGATAAAGGGGAAAGGCCTCGCTGTCTAGCAGGGGCTTTTTTTCTTCCCTCCTCTCATACCCGCCTGTGTTCCCAATGTGTTTCTCTTGCTGTTCGTCACATCAAGTGTACTATATGTGATGATACAAATGCATGTTCTTTATTTGAAAATGCAAACCCAGGATCATTTTTGGAGTAGAGCCCACTCTGAGGTAGCTACTCGCACCGTTTTTTTTTTTTCCTGTCAGAAAGATACACATATCCTCTCAAACTATAATATATCATCCGTCCGTAACACATGTTAAGAACATGATTCTCCACTCTTTGTGTTTTGCTCTTGTGTTTTGGTTTTGTTGCAGGACTCCAGTCAAATTGGACTGTTGAAGGAGCTGCTGGATCTGCAGAAGGATATGGTGGTGATGCTTCTGTCTCTGCTTGAGGGTACGATGTCCATCCCGGTCTAGTGACGTCCTCTCCGTTCCATTGCATGCTTTCTACACACTCATCTCCTGTCGTCCTTGTTCTGCTCTTTGCAGGCAACGTGGTGAACGGCACCATCGCCAGGCAGATGGTGGACATGCTGGTGGAGTCCTCCAGCAACGTGGAGATGATCCTCAAGTTCTTCGACATGTTCCTCAAGCTCAAGGACATAGTGGCGTCCGACGCCTTCCGGGACTACGTGACCGACCCCCGTGGGCTCATCTCCAAGAAGGACTTCTCCAAGGCCATGGACAGCCAGAAGCAGTACTCTCCCTCAGAAATCCAGTTCCTCCTCTCCTGCTCGGAGGCCGACGAGAACGAGATGATCAACTTTGAGGAATTCGCCGATCGTTTCCAAGAGCCGGCCAAAGACATCGGCTTCAACATCGCCGTCCTGCTCACCAACCTGTCGGAGCACGTGCCCCACGACACCCGCCTTCAGAACTTCCTGGAGCAGGCCGACAGCGTGCTCAACTACTTCCGCCCTTTCCTCGGCCGCATTGAGATCATGGGAGCCAGCAGGAAGATCGAGCGCATCTACTTTGAAATCAGCGAGGCGAACCGCAACCAGTGGGAAATGCCGCAGGTCCGAGAGTCCAAACGGCAGTTCATCTTCGACGTGGTCAACGAGGGCGGGGAGAGCGAGAAGATGGAGATGTTTGTGAACTTCTGCGAGGACACCATCTTTGAGATGAACATCGCCGCGTCGATCTCCGAGCCCGAGGGAGACGGCACAGAAGAGGACGACGAGGAGGAGGAAGAGGAGGGCGGGGCAGAACAGGTAGAGGCTGTGGAGGGCGATGAAGAAAATGGAGAAGAAGTACCTCCGGAGACCGCCTCGGCCTTTGCTGAATTCCTGAAGAGCGTGGTTGACTTCTTCAACATGTTCACCTTCCGTAACCTGCGGCGTCGCTACCGCAAACTAAGAAAAATGACGGTGAAGGAGATGGTGATCGGCCTGGTCACGTTTATCTACACCATCGTGATGGGTATCCTGATGTTCGTGTACGGCATATGCAAGGGCTTCTTCACGCTCATATGGAAGGTGCTGTTCGGCGGAGGCTTAGTGGAGGGTGCCAAGAAGATGACGGTGACGGAGATCCTAGCCAGCATGCCAGATCCCACGCAGGACGAGGTTCACGGGGATCTGCCACCAGAACCGGGGGCTCGAGAGATACAAGACGCAGACGGAGTGTCAGACCTTTTGGATGTTGGGGGGGGAGAGGAGGAAGAGGAGGATAGTGAGGAGAGAGGGGAAGGTGGACGCCTGCCTGGTTTCAATGCTCCTGGAGGACTCGGAGACTTTGGCGAGACGACAGCAGAGGAGCCTCCGACTCCGGAGGGCACGCCGCTGCTGAAGAGGAAATTGGTGAGGCGTTGTGTCTGTTACTGTTATTTTGAATGTGCACGCTCTCCGTTAATCGTGTTAATTGACCGCAAAATAACTATTGAAACAGTTGGAAGCCGCGGTGGGAGAACCAGGAGAGGAAGTGCAACCCGCTCAACCTGAAGAAGAGGCTCCTCAGGAGACCGAGAAAGCAGAGTAAGTTGTCTGGCTGCTGAGAATCGACATGCAAACTCAGCTGCTTCTGCTAAAGATGAGGCGAATACTGATTCACTCTCAGCTAAGACGTACAGCCATGTACACTTAGAGTTCACACATTTAAAAGCAAATGTGTTAAGTAATTATTAATCATCATTTGGCTTGAATGGAATTCACTTTTTGTAGAGAAATGTGTCCAGACATTTTCAGTGTTCGCATGATCACACATCTACAGTACGACAACATATTAGGGCCATTGTAGGTAAAAACAATATTATTATAATTATTATTACAGAGCTGTGGGAGGGGGGCTAATATTCCCAAAAAAACTCAGTTTTGTTTCTCTGAATATTATCCCCCTACCGTGGCACCTTTTTTTTTGCCGTTAATACGCCATCGTACATATCTGTGTCGTCAACCAAGCAGCTTTATCATATGTCAAAACAGTCTCTCTCGTCGTGTCTCGTCCAGCACCGAGAATGGAGAGAAGGCGAAGGAAGAGAAGGCCGAGCCTGAACCCGAGGTAAAGGAGGAGGAGTCTGAGTTAATAGAGGAAAAGATGGTGAAGACAAAGACAAAGAAGGACAAGAAAGTGACCGAGGAGGGCTTCGAGCTGTGGAATGAGCTGGAGGTTCAGAGGATTAAATTCATGGTGAGGAGCTCTCCACTATAGTAAATATTTTAGGATTTCTGTTGTTAGCCACCACATGGGGCTACAGTCTGACCAGTTCTGTGACATATTGGTATTTTCAAGTAATGAAGTTAGCTGGAAATGGAGCCTGAGATGTTGATTTCATTTGGTTTGGACTGGTTGATAGTTTGTCACTCAGAAGGCCGTCCCATTATTTTCTTCACAGAACTACCTTTCTCGCAACTTCTACAACTTTCGGTTCTTGGCCCTGTTTATCGCCTTCGCTCTCAATTTCATCCTGCTCTTCTACAAGGTCTGTGCATTTTTAAATTGACGACACACACTGATGGCGTTTCACCAGCAGGATGTGCCACCGCATCGTGGTGCAGTTCACTTCCATGAACTCTCTTGTCCAGGATCAGATGGTTTTCTCTTTAACACCATATAGCTACTGACAGTTCCATACCAACAACATAGGGAAACACATGACACCACTGACATTTCATGAGTGTATGTGGAGGACTCCAACACACTGCCAACACCTTTTTTTTGCAGCTGTTAGGCCGCCTATCAATATCGAGTTTTGATGATGTGATGAATTTAACAAGGAGCAATACAGTTGATGCGCATGCCACTACAAAATGTAAGATCTTAGTCAAATAAGGAGCACACTATTTTCCAAAAAAGAGATGTCTCTTTACTGCACATATTTTTAAAGAGTTTATTCAGAAACTCTTCTTGCGAGTGAGATGGGATCAATGTTTGAATTTGAGGTGGATCTACTGATGATTGGGTATTTAAATTATTTGATTTATTTGTGTAAATTACATTTTTATTATTTCTATTTTATTTCTATATTTATATTATATTTATATTTATTATTATTAAGTGTTTATCATTTATGTCATTTTTGTAATTTCCAATGCATATCCTTCACTCAATAAAAATGTGGTCACAAAATATGGCCACCAGCAGGTAGTTTTTAACATATAATGACTAAATTAGCAAAAGTTACTTAAAACAGGTTTTTATATTACCCACCTTTCTTCATTAAAAAGTCATTTTTGCAATGTGCACTAAACTTTTTAAAACAATCAAAAGACTGATTCTGTGTCTGACCTGTCCAGGTGTCTGAAAGTCCTCCAGGCGAGAAGGACCCGTTTGATGGTTCTGGTATGTTTGAGGGCTCTGGCATGTTTGAAGGCTCTGGGGCCGAGGAGGATGGGTCCGGACTAGATGACGGAGGAGAAGATGACGAAGAGGAGGGTCCCTTGTACTACTTCCTGGAAGAGAGCACAGGCTACATGGAGCCAGCCATGGCTTTCTTCGGTATCGTCCACACCATCCTCTCCTTCCTCTGCATCATCGGCTACAACTGCCTCAAGGTACCTGGTGTTTGCAACACAAAAAGAAACACGTGGGATTTTTGTGTCCACTTGTGGGTTTCAAGCAGCGAGCCTTCTTTTCCCTTCAGGTCCCTCTGGTTATCTTCAAGAGAGAGAAGGAGCTGGCCAGAAAGCTGGAGTTTGATGGTGTCTACGTCACTGAGCAGCCTGAGGACGACGACATCAAGGGCCAGTGGGACCGACTGGTGCTCAACACTCCGTAAGAGCCTGTTGCATCATCAGATTTCGGCCCAATTCTCCTGATTCTTTCCAGCCCAAACCCGACCGGAAACCCAGAGACGACGTTTCAGCATCAAACTCTCTTCAGATGTTTAGAACAATAGACCTATTAAGCACTTGTTTAATGAAACTGACCCACCACTTTGTTCTGTGAATACATGATGACAAAAGCCAATGTTTCTACACGTTTCCACAAACCTGCTAAAGAAAGGAAAACAGAACCTGAAAAACTGGTGATTGTTGACAGTTCATTATATATTATAAGCTCGCTCAGGCGATTCATTTTAGAAACAAAGGAATGACAACAGAATCAAATTTTAAAAAAGAATTAGAAACCTGATTAATAATCGCATCTAACTATAATGCAATATAAATAAAGCATGTTAGTTCCAATGTTAGCAGCACTATAGCATGTGAAAGTAAGTACTAAAGGTATAATAACATCAGATACAAGCTCTCACACACACACACACACACACTTATGTCTAATTTTTACTGACGATGACGATGGAGCCTGAACCTGGACCGTTCTTGTTGCATGCTGGTCACACTCTAGTCAGGTTGCAGACTTCTAATCTATGGCATTACAAAGTGAGATTACTTTAAATTAAATGTTAATGATTTTTGTCTCTCAATATAGATCTTTCCCCAACAATTACTGGGACAAGTTTGTAAAAAGAAAGGTGAGTTTTTCTTTTCAGGCAACTTAGATTCAAAATGTCCGGGATATTTTCCTGCAGTGAATTGACGTGTGTGTGTGTGTGTGTGTGTGTGTGTGTGTGTGTGTGTGTGTGTGTGTGTGTGTGTGTGTGTGTGTGTGTGTGTGTGTGTGTGTGATACCCAGGTGCTGGATAAATATGGTGACATCTACGGCAGAGAGAGGATCGCGGAGCTGCTCGGTATGGACTTGGCTTCTCTAGACGTCAGCGCCATGACTCATGAAAAGAAGCCTGAACCAGACACCTCAATGTTGAGCTGGTATGTACTGTTCACTCTCCACGTAAAGCATTCAGGGTGTAAAGAGCATAATATCAGAGAAACAACCCGTCCTTCTCCCCGTAGGGTCACGGCTATCGACATCAAGTACCAGATCTGGAAGTTTGGTGTTATTTTCACTGACAATGTGAGTTAAGGAAGCAGTTCACGGTTTGATTTAGACAATGAGAACTCACGTGTGACTGACAGCCCTCCCTCATTTCATTAGACCTTCCTCTACCTGGTCTGGTACATGTTGACGTCTCTGCTCGGACACTACAACAACTTCTTCTTTGCCGCTCATCTCCTGGACATCGCCATGGGGGTCAAAACCCTGCGCACCATTCTGTCCTCCGTTACTCACAACGGCAAACAGGTCAGCACACTTCCCGCTATAATGACGCATCATGAGGCTTTCTGCACACTGTGCACTAATGACCCGTCCGCTTGTCCCTCACAGCTGATGATGACGGTGGGTTTGCTGGCCGTGGTGGTGTACCTGTACACCGTGGTGGCGTTCAACTTCTTCCGCAAGTTCTACAACATGAGTGAGGACGAGGACGAACCGGACATGAAGTGTGACGACATGATGACAGTGAGTGGCGGGGAAGAGAGACACCTGTAGGACCGCAGTATCGGGGGCCCACTTTACTTTGTGTTATAAAACATCATTTCCGTCGCTCTCTCCCGCAGTGTTACCTGTTCCACATGTACGTTGGCGTGCGCGCTGGCGGTGGCATAGGAGATGAAATTGAGGACCCGGCCGGTGACGAATACGAGCTCTACCGAGTGGTCTTTGACATCACCTTCTTCTTCTTCGTCATCGTCATCCTGCTGGCTATCATCCAGGGTATGTTTTTATCAGTGGCCATTTTTCTCAAAGTGCTCTTTGTTGTTTTGGGGATAATTCAACACTCACTACACACAACACTTGGGTGTGTATGTCTTCTTCTGAGTGTGTCGCAAGATAAAAGTTAAAATTCTCCAATAAGTCATGTTTAACTGAAAGTCACGTCTTCTACGTTGGTGCCCCCCTGTGGTAGTGTACGCTGAGGCAGAGAGACGGGCAGAGGAGGGATTGGTCCAAGAATGAACCAGTGTTCACCTGGATTGTCTCAAACAAAAACCTATGCCAGCAGAATTTGAATATCTAAAGAATAAGAGAAGACCTTTTAGCGGTCAGGAAAAAACAAAAGGTTTTCGTGACCTGAAGTTTGCGGTCTTGAATTCTAAATCTGACGGGAACAATCTGTCCAAAAGCTCACACACACACACACACACACACACACCTCTTTAGAAATGGTAACTTTGTGGAGAAGAGCTCTGATCGTCAGACCAATAAGAAATGCTGTGTGTCTGTCAGGTTTGATCATCGATGCCTTTGGAGAGCTGAGAGACCAGCAGGAGCAGGTCAGGGAGGACATGGAGGTAAGATGATGAGTTCCAGGGGGATTCAACACGTCACTTCACTGATTCTCCTTCAGTTACAAGGCAAGAGCGTGTTTCATCTCAACTGTCCCGTGTCCCTCCAGACAAAGTGCTTCATCTGTGGAATTGGAAGCGACTACTTTGACACGACGCCGCACGGCTTCGAGACGCACACCTTAGAAGAACATAACTTAGCCAACTACATGTGAGTTACCGGTCAGAGTGCAGATGTGACCCTCTTTTAAATACAGTATGTTTCCACTCGTTGACCTTTACTCCCAAAATTCCAGATGGCCTCCAAACCCTTGGTGGTTTGATCCTTTTAGCAATAAGGCATCAAACGAGTATTGAGCAAGTGGATAACCTTTACGATTAAAACATAGCATCTGACACATGACTTGACAAGAAGAAAACGATGAGACAGACATCTGCAGTGGTAATGTTTTTTTTTCCAGTGGGGAAGGGGCTTTAGTCTTCTAACACACACGAACATCTGGCTTTTGTCTTCAGTCGGTATTCATTTCCGGGACAAATGACACCTGGGGGACACACTCGTTTTTTCCCCTTTTCCTGTGCGATGCCATGCGACGTGCATTAAAGTGAATATATAATAGATTAAATCAAAAGGGATTTGCGAAATTATAAGAGTTTATTAACGTACAAAAACATACCATTCATATGCTCTCCTCAACGCCACCAGACTCTAGGCAGAAAAACAGTAATTTTACCTCACTGATCATGGAAACATACATACAAACAAACAAACCTAAACAAAACAATAATAAAACTCATCAAACTGTCTTGTCTTTAGTCTTTCCACTGTTCCAACAATCTCCAACTCTGGTTTGAGAGTTTGAAAGAGAGACTGAATAAGTGACAGATAGAAAAAGAAGTAACCACCATAACAATTTAACGTGTTCATGACGTCAATCACGACACACCAGTAAAATTGTCTCCTGACAATGGGTTAGGAGACAATGGCCTATTTTTAGCGTACTTTTACTGTTTAAAAAACCGGCATATACGGGCTAATTCTGGTGGAAATAACCCTGTTATTATGTTGACTTTGTTTTCTCTATTTCACCTTCAGGTTCTTCCTGATGTATCTCATAAATAAAGATGAAACAGAACACACAGGACAGGTCAGTAAACTTACATGCATAAGGTCGGTTGGTATACATTGGTTGCTGTCCATAAAATCATCCTTATTTTTATTTATTTTTACAACTCTGTGCATCAGGAGTCCTACGTGTGGAAGCTGTACCAGGAGCGATGCTGGGACTTCTTCCCTGCTGGAGACTGCTTCCGGAAGCAGTATGAGGATCAGCTGGGATAACGTCCTGCTTCCTTAACGTCTGAGTTAGAAGGAGAGGAGAGGAGGGAGGAGGGGAGGATTAAAAATGTAGACTCTGAACACATCTATTTTCTTAGTTTCTCCTATCTTGAAGCTATGCACACTTTGACTGCACTGCTGTACCACCTGCAGCACAATGCCGATGAGAGAGAATTGAGAAGAGCAGAAGAAGAATATCAAGAGGCATAAAGAGACAGGGGCCTTTTTATTGCGCTATGAAAACACTACATGGCCTTTTTGGTGTAAAATATACATGGACTGCCTTGCGTATCAGTGCATTTATACAAAACGGGCTCTTTCAGTCGCTACTGCTGTAAACGTTTTAGTGCCTATAGCAATGTCACTGCTTTTTAGCTTTAACACTTTTATTTGAGATTAGAGTGAATATGTTTTATCTATATTTGGAAGGCTGGGAGTTTTTTGTTTGTTTTTGTCTGTGGCTGCTGCCATTTGATATTTCCTTTCTGGAGTTTCAATGAGAGCGAGCGTTTTGAAACGGAATAATTCAGCTGCTCAAAGTCGTATCTCAGAGATCCTCGGGGGAGCGGTGAGAGTTTTAGGCCTTCTCTCGCTTCCTTTTCTTCTTTTCTCTCCCTCTCGAAAGAAAACCAGTCAACAAACAAGCGATCGTGAATGGAAACTCTGGACGGACGAACTCACCGAGATAATAAAGTGTCATCTGCGTACGTGACACATACCGGTGTGAATCGGCTGTATAGACAAACCCAGTTTGCACTCTGAAGTCTTACAATGCGTCCCTGGGCGTATGTGGTCCCCTATCTCCGCTGGTGTCTCTGTGCCATATAAGGTAGTGATGATGTACACACATGCAGTAGATGAGGATGCCAAGGGTATTTATTTCTTGTTTATATGCAGATCAGATCTTCTGAAGACGACCGTTTTAGCCCGTCTGTATTTCTGGCCAACAGTCTGTTTTATGACACTTTATGCACAAATAAGTTTTTGTCTGTGCATTGAAATAACTAGTGAATGTATTTAATGTGTACATCTTGGCCACAGTGTCACGTGTATAACGGAGTAACGTCTGGGCTGCTTAGAGGCCTTTTGTTGAAAAGACGTATTTTACATAAATCATAGATACATATATTTATTTTTCTTTAGGGCTTTGAGGAATTTGAGCAATCGTTCTTCTCCGTCGGACTTGAACACGTCGCGTGTCCCTGATTGTGGAACGACTCGTTCTCACACTGAAGTTAATGCCCAGTTTGCAGTCAGAAGAGCACATTTTGGTTTTGCTAGTTAGGTTTTTATGAAGTCACGTGCGATGCTTCGATCTCAGACAGTCCCGCCCCACTAATTATTTTACATGCCACGTACAAACTCTCCATCTCGCATCGAAGGTCTCGACCCACTTTGTCCGAGGCAGAGCAGTGTTTTGTTTGCCAATGACTCTGAAGTGTGTACTTGACGCTGTGGTCCACGCGGAGGCAGCTGACTGGAGATCTCTACTTCCCACCTGACTGAGTGTCCTCTGACTGAACCCTGTGTTTCAATACAGAATAAACAGATTATTTTAAGGACAACTGGGACATGTGGCCTCATTTACATGGAAGCTTACTGTGTGCGTGTGCGTGTGCGTGTGTGCGCGTGCGTGTGTGTGTGTGTGCGTGTGTGCACGCTTGTTGTTCCACCTTTTATGAGGACCAGTTTTAAACTTCAAGTATGAAGACATTTTGTCTGATCCTCATTAGGCTTAGGTTGTGGGAATGCCTCGTGTGTCACTACAAGTGTAGATGTAAAAATGTGTGTGTCTACGCATGCATCCCTAAGGCGTTTTGTAAATGTTCTGGTAGGAATATGACCTCCATTTGCATATTACATGACCTACATGTAAATCCTGACGGTCTGTGAGCGTCAGACAATGTTCAGGAGCTTTCATTAATTGTTCCATGGTGGGTTTGTCCCTAGGGACAGATTTGTCCCTCAA
>JACSYO010000289.1:1395000-1422500 GCA_016806645.1 Ophiodon elongatus | reverse complement strand
TGAAATTACCTGTTATTACCGCTGTATTACCTTGTTATTCCACCACTGTTATGATATGTTACCCTATTATTATCTCTTTTTTACTAGCTGTAATGTGAACTGCTACCAAAACTAGCATCAGTACCAGTAGTAGAAGTCACAGTAGTATGTAGTAATATGGTATCAGCAACAGGGGGTGTTTCCTGGTAGGTAAATAACATCATCTGCTGAGTTAAAGAACTACAACACTATATGTATGTTAATGAGGTTTGTTTTCTAATTAATCTTATGCTCCTATTTGGTGTTTTTAGGGAGGAGGAGGAATGGGAGGAGGAATGGGAGGAGGAATGGGAGGAGGAATGGGAGGAGGAATGGGAGGAGGAATGGGAGTAAGTACACATATTTTAAGAGTAACAAGGAAAATCAACACAGCGTTGTACAGGATTTAACATGGTCACTACTTTTCAACAGGGAGGATATCCAGGAGGTGGCATGGGGGTATGTTGTTTTAGTCTTTGAGTGCAGTTCCCCTTAAATGTTACTTAAAATATAGTGAAATACAGTGAACATATTTACTGTAAGCCTGCTCCTTCTAACTGATATCCAGGGAGGATACCCAGGAGGCATGGGAGGAGGCATGGGAGGAGGCATGGGAGGAGGCCAGGGAGGAGGAATGGGAGGAGGCATGGGAGGAGGCATGGGAGGAGGCATGGGAGGAGGCATGGGAGTAAGTATACTTATAATGGCTGTCAAAATTAAATTAAATACATCATTAAACAGTATTTAACGTGTTCACTCCTTTTCAACAGGGAGGATATCCAGGAGGTGGCATGGGGGTGAATAAAGTCTTATTTTTTGTTTATTCATTTATATGGTGTCTATTACATACATGCTAAAAAAAACAGCAACCAAGGTCGAGCTACTTCATAATAAATGACAAAATCATATTAAATCTTTCTTTATCAAATATTGTGCTTCTTCACAGGGTGGATATCCAGGAGGCATGGGAGGTGGTATGGAGGTATGAAACTGTGTTATAAATTTCCTTTTGTGTTATTCACACCTTTCTATACTTCACTAAGCCAAGCTAATGGGTCATGTGTCCAGTTTGCATGTAAACAATAGTATGTATTCAGTGTTTGTACAAATAGCTATATTTTTTTCTCCTGTCAGGGAGGATTCCCCGGATCAAACCTGCCGGTGAGAACACTGCATTACACCTTCATAAAGCCCTCTGTGTATGAGACTGTCTTACTTCTGCTAATCCAATATGAATATGTTGATGTGATTGTAGGGAATGGGCGGGCAGCCAGTCTACAACCCTGTAAGTCAAATGTGTTCCTTTTTTTTGTTTGTGTTTTATTTTACATTTTGATGTCGTGTTTTTGTACGGACCCAGGAAGAGTAGTTTCTGCCTTGGCAGTAAAGGGGATTCTGGGTTAATAAATAGATAAATTACACTCATCGCTGTTCTCATAGTCCACTTCTATTTCAAACTTTTTTTTATTTGGAAAGTCCTCACTTTGTACTACTAAGAGAGTTTTTTAAAGTAAAGTAAAGTATTTACACCGTCTAGTGGTCACAAAGAGGAACTGCAACGCATTAAATTCGAACCCCCCAAAAAAAAAAAAAATATATTAAAATACGATAGCTGGATCATATGAGCGATGAGGTAATCTAGCTTTGCTAGTGATTGGAACTAATTACGAGTTACCACTGGTGCTGGCAAGTTTTTCAAATTAAAATCTGCCCTGTTGGCAAAAGCATCATTAAAAAAAGTAGTAGTAGTCAAATGAACACTAATTATGTTAGCCTAGTTATCAATGCTACCAAACCAACACATACATACTTTAAAATGGAGGGAATAAGATCTTTCTTTTTTCATTTAACTGATATAACTACAGCAGGAATGTTAACATTCAGCTCAAAGCACAGCTGCACTTTAAAGACTGCTGAAAGCTATAAATGAGTCTAACCATGTAGAACTGAGCCTAACAACATGAGTCTTTGTTCTAAAAGTGATCGCTGTACGGATGAACACTTTAGGTAACAAAGCATCAGTTCCTCTGGCGTCGCTTTGCCCGAGTAGGATCAGAGTACGCTGAACTTGTCTCTCCAGTTTGTTGGAGAATTTAGCCTGTGGAGTTGTGGTCTTGTTATGATGTCACCTGTCTTACTGATTTTTTTATTGATTTTTTTATAGACGGTGCCCTACTCCAACATGATCCCAGGAGGGATGTACCCTAAGAGGACCATCATCATCAGAGGCATGCTGCCCTATGGAGCAGACAGGTGTGTGTGTGTGTGTGTTTGTGATCGTATGCATACACCGCCATCACTATAGTGTGAGTGCCAACAGACAAGGATTACACTCCTTGGTGTGTGTGTGTGTGTGTGTGTGTGTGTGTGTGTGTGTGTGTGTGTCGCAGACTGAGCATCAACTTCATGGTGAGCCGATCTCGGGACATCGCCTTCCACATAAACCCCCGGGTGAGGGAGGGCATCGTGGTGAGAAACAGCATGATCGGAGGTGACTGGGGTCAGGAGGACCAAGAGCTCAGCATGAGCCCCTTCGCCGAGGGACAGTACTTCGACGTGAGTGTCATCTGTCCTCTCTGTGTGTGTTTGACATCATTTCGACTCGGCCGTGTCCTGACTTCGCTGTCCCCTCGTGCCTCAGATGTCCATCCGCTGCGGGAACCAGAGGTTCAAGGTGTTTGTGAACGGGCAGCACCTGTTCGACTTCTTCCACCGCCTGCAGTCCTTCAACGAGATCGACATGCTGGAGATAGAAGGCGACGTGCAGATCTCCTACATCCACTTCTGAGACCACACACACACACCTGTAGGAGCTATTCATTCTGTACAAAACTCTGCTATTTCATGTGTTTTTTTTCCAGCTGCGGGATGATCTTTCAAAAGGATATGTCAGCATGCTGTTTGATAATGAATATGAATTATTTACCTCATCATCGGCTGTATTGAATCAATAAACATGAACGAACACACGTGATGCGGATGAGATTAACATTGGCGACATCGAAGCTCAGCAAGAGAGCTCATTCATGATGAACACGTTTATTTCTTATACAAAATACTGTGGGTACTGTATAAAACTTTTGTTTACAAATCAGCGACAGTATAAAGGCAGTTATAGTACAGTCTTCTCCCAGTTCAACACGCCGGGGCAATACGCACACACACATTTCCTGGAATGAAAAATACTGGCTCTCTGAAAGGCACTGAAGGTAAAGTTGTGAAGTTCTGAGATTTGAAGCTGAACTGAAGGAGGACCAGTTTTACTTTTTGTCCAAAGAACTCACAATGTTTGTAACACGCTGGTTGGTGCGACACAGAATCTGCATTCAAAACTGGTGAAACCTTTGCGCAGCACCACAATCGATGCAGGACTATCACTCGATGATGATACAGTACCAAATGTATCGCAATAAATGTAACCTTAACGAGGAATTTCCGTAATGCTAAAATATCACTGATTCATATATATATAATATCAATTAGTACCGTTTGATGTATACATCTGAGAAACACAGCGCCTCATTCGGAACAAAAGGATCTCCCAAAAATGTGTGCTGGAATATATTCCATTCCAAAGACAAAATTATGAACTAAAGCAAAGATATATATATATATCTACGTATATATATATATATATATACACACATATATATATATATACACACATATATATATATATATATTTATATATATATATATATATATATATATAAATAAATATACATATAAATGTATATATATACATGTATCTATGTATATATATATACATATAAATGTATATATATACATGTATGTATATATATATATATATATATATATATATATATATACATATGTACGTATAAAATAAGTGCATGCATGATGCAAAGTTGCAGCTAGTGAACCTCAAAGCAGATCACGCTCGCTGCTGCTTTCTGTCTCTGTCTCCTCCTCCTCCTCCTCCTCCTTCTCCTCCTCCTCTTCCTCCTCCTGAACTGAACTGAACTGGCCGCCCCTGTGGTGCGTTCGCAGGCTTTCATCCTCTGCCTTTATGACGATGCAAGTGGGGGTTCCATGTGAACTGATTTCATGAGAGGGGTCCGCAGGTCGACTGAACAGAAAGTATTTATAACATAAAATGAAAGAGAGAAAAAAATCATAAACGGTATACAAATTATAAACAAACATACAATGATATAAAAAAAACATTAGTGCAAAGTTGTAGAAATACAAAAAAATCAGCATTAAAAAAAAATTACAAAATGTGTCATAACACTGTGCTTGAGACAAAAGTAAAGGCGTGGAGCTTATCCTGACGTTTGCCTGGAGTTACTGCGTCATGTCTGTACCATCCATCAGTCCATCCACCGGCCTCTGATTGTTCGTACCCTCTTTATTTGTTTGACCAGTACCTCGGTCCCTCTTTGTTTGACCAGTACCTCGGTCCCACTTTGTTTGACCAGTACCTGTGTCCCTCTTTATTTGACCAGTACATCGGTCCCTCTTTATTTGACCAGTACCTCGGTCCCTCTTTGTTTGACCAGTACCTCGGTCCCTCTTTATTTGAACAGTACCTCTGTCCCTCTTTATTTGACCAGTACCTGTGTCCCTCTTTATTTGAACAGTACCTGTGTCCCTCTTTTGTTTGACCGGTACCTGTGTCCCCTGTGTCCAGTAAAGTCTCAGGTTTCTGAGATATGACGAAAGGTGTAAAGACTGGTTGAATAAGGGACCTTCACAGGCGTCTCTCCTGCTCGTGACGAAAGCCTTGTGTGACCTGTAAATGGCTCATTGTGCTTAACGCGTGACTAGCAGTACGACCCGGAGCGCTACATTGGGCCATCATACAAACTGCTGTGGACGGTGGACTCCTCATTCAAAACCACTTCAAACGAAAAGGTCCCAAAAGCCTGCGGTGGAATTGTATTATCTTTGTAGATTTTGGTCTCTTAATTCTTTTGTTATTACTTATTTAAAAATATATATATTTCATTCATATTCTGCTGCTGCTATTGGGAAAAAGTCTTCTAACTTCAGGTTTGGTGAACGTCAGCTGAGGGATTTCTGTCTTAAAAAAAAAACAACAACTTAAGAGTCGTTTTCATCAGATGATGACACCGTCAGTGAAACTCTGCTGCTCCTTCCTGTCTTTCCCGCCAGTCCTCCAGTCATTTCTTGCTTTGCACAGAAGCAGGGGCTCAGATGGGCGAGGGTTCTCCGTCAGAGGAACACTTTCCTCGGCCGGTGCGAGTCCTTCGCTTTAGCGTTCAGGCCTCTGAGTGTGTTTGGTTGTGGATTCAGCCTGGCAGTGTCTGAGCTGGTTTCACAGACTTGTTGTAGCTTAATCACATGGAGGAGGGCCATCTGCTGGATACAGGTAGCAGCGCAGAGCCGCTCTTTTATTGCTATAGCGACTGGGAATGCGTTTCTCTGATTGTGCTGCAGTATTCGTGGGCAACAATGTGTGCTCTAAACCTGATAACCCACTGTGACTTACTTTTACACCCACTTAGAAAATGTGCTCATTTCAGAAGAGAGAGGAAATAATCCCGATCCTTCACTTCCGCGGAATGCCTTTCGGCTGTGTGTGCATTTGTGCAAAAAATCTGTATGTCGGGGCACATTGGGGTTTCTTACAGTCAGTAGCAAGAGGCTGGATCTCGGTTCTTGGACTGGGGTTAAAGGCTTTGGCAGTGACGAGTCATGTTTTAAGAGTGAAGCCATCACTGCCAGGGCATTTTCCTGGACGCTTCCCTGTCCTCCAGCAGCTCCACGGTCGGGGTGGGAGCTGGCGTGAGGTTGGGAGTGGAGTGGCAGGATGGTTGTAGAGGCAGCGTGGCTGTGGAGGACGACACCGGCATGTCCAGGCTCTCCAGGGAGTCCGAGGGGGCTCGGTTGGTCTCGTGTTGCGGACAGAGGACGTAGCGGTTGGGGTGGTGGACCTCCACAGTGGTCACGGAGTCCAGGCCCTTCAGGCAGAGAGGGGACGGCCCGCCGGCGGGGTCGCGGCCGCCGACGGCCCCTAGCTCCATGGAGGACTCGTCCATGTTGACGTACAGGATCTCGTCGGGGTCCTGAGTGTCCGGCAGATCCTCGAGGGCCTTTTCCAGCTCACAGCGAATGGCCTTGAATGAGGGGCGGTCCTTGGGGCTCAGCAGCCAGCAGGAGAACATCAGGCCGTAGCTGGAGAGGATGAGGGAATGTTAACTTGATACTTAAAACATGTGAAAACCATTAACACTTTGAGTGGGTCCAGTCGTTGCATAACGTTTTCCGAGAATTAAACTGTGACATACTTTATTTGTAATTTGTTTGGACAATTATTTTTTTCTCACAAACTTCCTGATAATACATTAATATTTATTGTTAATTTATTAAGATTCATTGTTATTAATATACCTAGATTCCTCCAATACCAATTCTACTTTATCCTTTCATGCTTTTTACCAACTCAAAAAATGTATCGGTAGGAACTTGCCGCCTTTGAAAATTATCTAAATTCTCCCTATAAGTAATACTAAATGATATATTCCTTTCTGTGGAATATTCCGAGGACATGATTAAGAAATCAAAGAAATTGTAAAAATCAAGCAAAAGGCTGCTTTTCAAAGTGCTGTTTAACAAGTTACGGTGGAAAGTGTAATTTTAAAAAATACCAGTCATAAGCTTATAATGAGGAATGGTGAAAGCTTTTCCAATTTGGGCACTCTATGTCTGAACAAAGTGGTTCAATATAAGTTCATGTGTTTATCCAAGAATCTAGGAAAATAAGTCAATCATCACCAGAGCTCCTTGAAAAGAAGATAGTCTTTACTCATGTTCTAGCCTCTAGCCTTGACTTCTTAAAAAGGGTATTTCTAATCAAGAAGATTACTTCATTATCAGCTGCCAGCTATCAGAGTGCGTCTTGTGAGGATTGTGAGAGTGAAGGAGCCGACACTCACATGTTGTCCAGACAGTCTGGAGGCTGTTTGAGACGGTTTCCTTGTCTCAAGTAATCATAAATCTCACTGTTTTCGACGCCGGGGTACGGAGTCTGGCCCCGCGTGGCGATCTCCCACATGGTGACTCCAAACGACCACTGGGAGAGGAGATAGTGAAGAAGGGAGAGAGGAGGGTTAAATAAAGTCTGAACTACCTTTAGCTTTTACACACCTTACCACACACGCTTGGCGTAAACAGAGGAAAAATGACTCAAAATATTTTGTTTTTGTAACTTCGCATTGATTTCCTGGAGGGTAAACTTTACTATAACAGCTTTATGCCTCACTCATCCCTTTAACATTACGGTAACCTTAAAGCAACAGTCACCCAACATCTGCTTTTTACTACACTCAGTCCCTGTGGACATGACATGACTAAAGGTTATGCACAGTACTTTATTCCTTGGCAGAGAACTATTCCAATAGATATCAGTTTGGACGGTGGAAAAAAACATGCACAGAAATGCTCAGTATGTTTAAAACACACGTCGTTAAAATATGGATAAAATACAGTGCTATCATTTGGTGCTGTCACTCTCCTTGAAGCTGCAAATGTTTTTCGCTTGAAGTAATTTAATACATTCGTCATGTATTGGTGAAATAATGATTGATTAGGAAACATTACAGCGTGCAGATGAGCTGTAGAGTAATGCATTATGCTGCAGGATGCTCTAGGCCCTGTTCAGACAGAGCACATACAGTATTAGCAGCCTGGGGGCGGGTCATTGTCTGAAATAAGTGAAGTGTTTGTGCGCTGCTTTTGCGTTGCTGAGCGCCTCGTGTTTATCCACTCTATGCGCCTCATGTTTTTGAAAGAGGTCCCCGGAACACGTCCAACTGTAGTTAACTGAACAAAGTACAGCAGGTGACGAACAGTTCATGGTTTGTGTGAAGCTAATGTTATCACTGGTGGTTGCCTAACAACAACAAAAATAAAGATGCAAATAAAAAACCCGCTTTGTCAGACCCTTTCTTTTTCAAACTACAAAACACGTTCTGTCGGATCAGGGCCTTAAGATGTTTAAAAAAGAACCCACTTTTAGAAAACAACTTCAGGTATTTTTGAACCTCAAAATATATATAACACTTTATGTTAATCCAAACCCTAAACTAAAGCCAAATAACCCTAAAATAAATTGTAAACCTTGTGGGGACCGGTCCCCAGATGGGAGGCGAGTCCCCACAGATTTTGCATCTAAAACAAGCGCGCACACGCACGCACGCACGCACGCACACACACACACACACACACAGACACACACACACACACACACACACACAGACAGACAGCAGGTGAACTCACCACGTCACTCTTGGTGGTGTAGACGCGGTCGGCCAAGCTTTCGATAGCGATCCATTTGACAGGCATCTTTGAGATCCGGCCCTGCCTGTAGTAGTCTCCGTTGTAGATCTTCTTGGAGAGGCCAAAGTCGGCCACACAGACATTCATGTTCTCGTTCAGCCTGAGGCAGAGAAACCGCAGTGTTACAGTGCTGCATTGTTGGGAGAAGAGGCATTCAGGGCAGTGGTGGAAAACAAAATAGTACATGCAAACGTGTCATGGCTTCTTTTGGGGCTTCTCCGCTCCCAAAATGTTGCTTCAAGCACAGTCTCTTTTTGTTGCTCTACTTTTGCTTCTGTTTAATCAGCTCTTCAAGAGAAAGAGCAAGTGAGAAGACTTACAGGAACCGAGACAAAAGAGAAAAGTGGAAGTGGGGAGGGGTTGTGCTTACATGCAGTTGCGAGCGGCAAGGTCTCTGTGGATGAAGCTCTTGTTGCTGAGGTACTCCATCCCCCGGGCAATATCGGTCATGAACTTTACCAGCATTTGAGACGGGAGGTACTGCAGGACAGCACAGAGACAACAGGGCTTTGGTCACACACACACACACACACACACACACAGCTGACACTTCTTTCCAGCCCAGAAGAGGGAGCCAGAGTCCGACTCTTTGAGGGCCTGCGCGAGGCCTGAACCGAACGCTTCCTTCTCCGGATACTAACGGCCTCCTCCTGTGGGAAGAACATGGCTCCAGCACTACTGCTGTGTTTTTGAATGATTGCAGAAACTCATGGATGTTTCAACATTCTGCCGGATTCTTGTTTTGATTAAGCCTGTGTTTCTCAACCCCGGCTCTTCGGGGACTTACTGCGTGTAATAGTTTTCGATTCCAAAAAACCATCTCATCCGTTAATAAGTGAAGCTGCGGAGAGCAACGACAGACACATATCTTGTGTTCTCATGATCTCATGGCGTACACACTGCCAACAAACAAGGTGTATGTGGGGACTGTAATAAATACATGATGTCTCTGTTGACCTTTGGATCCCTTTTTGCTGTCAGACATGCATGTGAACTTATAAACCATGAACCCATTAAGCTGTTAGTGTGGGACTGTGTGCGTGCAACTGCCTGCGTTTGCATGTATGGGTGTGTGTGTGTGTGTGTGTGTGTGCTGCTGACTCTGTGCTTTCATTGCTTTTATTGTGTGAAATCGGACTTACCACAGGACAGTCTCCCAGCCTTGAGTAGAGCAGATAGCTGTGCAGGTCTCCGTGTTTCATATAGGGCAGGATGACCACGGGGGAGGGGTAACCTTCACTCTCCACAGTCTGCAGACACACACCTGTGAAAACACAGCGGCTTAGTATTAGACACATAGACCACTTACATCTCCTGTGCTCATAGACGTTAACGCAGTGTCTAAAAATGGCTCAGCCTTGGATTTGCTAATTAAAGAAGCCTGTATTTTGAAGGGTCAGTTCACCCAAATTACCAAAATTAAACATGTTCTCACTTACTTCTAATGGTATTTAGACATGCACATAGTTATGGTTTTATTTGCTCAGGTTTTTAGATAATCCCGACTCACCCAGCAGCCTCATGACGTTGGGATGGTCGAACTCTTTCATGCAAGCAGCCTCGCGGAGAAAGTCTTCCATCTCTGAGCGGGTACAGATGGCAACTGGGGAGGAGACGATAGATATGGTGAGACAATGTGGTTTTGTACGACTTGCTGGACATGCTGCCAGGTTGAGGAGTTGCAAAGGTCAGAAATATGCTTTTGGCACAGGGTGTTTTGGCTGGTAAATTTATTTAACTTGATTTAAATTCTGTTCGTAGTTTTTTAGTAAATTGAAACTGGCGCAAATCTAAAAATGTCCCAATCGTCTACCCCCTCAACTTTGGAGTTCTTACACAATTGTCTTTACTTTGCCACTGCGATCAATGTCAATGTGTGGTCAACTTCTCCTTCCGCCAATATTCTTCCCAAGCTGAGTCGTTCACTGTTTTCCGGTCAAAAACTGAAAATCTTTGCCCCCCAACACTTGTTAATCTCCGACCCGAGGGGATGTCCATCAATTGGCCTGTGTTCCCAAGATGAAGGGATTCATTGTGGTGATTGCTGAGTACTTTCCCTGTCTACTCACTCTTCATAGTCTTCACAGCAACTTTGAGAACAGCCTCCTCCTGAGTCAGCAGCCCCTCCATCACAGAGCCAAACTCCCCTGAAGAAAGATGAAAACACCATCACTCAGTTTAGATGCGACAACGAGACAAAAATTACTTGACATGAGTGGAAAGCCAACATTAGTGCTCCGTCGGATAATATCTGACTATATAACAACCCTAATATATTACGCCACGTTGCATATTAACCCCAGTCCGTCCTTGTAATAAGGACCAGAACAAAGCAGTACCTTCTCCCAGCGTCTTTCCCAGGGTTAGTTTATGTCTGTCCACCATCACGTCTTGGAGCTTCTGCTTCAGCTCGTCGCTGATGCCCAGGCTGTTCACTGAGCAGAGGGAAAACGATGAGGAATTTTAATGATGTGTGAGGCCCAAAGCAATTTAATGAGCAGCGCAGAAAAAGAGAGAAAACAGCCTGATTGTAAAACCACGATGCACGACACTAAGCCAAAAACAAAGTGTCGATAAACACTGCCAGCTTGATTAACAATGGGAATAGGACTATAACTAAACTAAAACCACCCTACTACTTGTAAAACTCAGCGGAGTTTATATCATTTTTTTTTTTATTGCAGAAGAATGACGTTTAAAGTGGGCTTAACATTGCATTATTTGGCTTTGTAGTAATGTAATAGATGATTCAGTTTTTTAATGCACAAAGTCTTGTTTCAGAAATACTCTAAATGTCCATTATCATACATGTCAAAAAGTCTTACAATTTGAGTCAAAGCTTCAAACTAAAATTTAGTAAAAGTAAAAACATCTTTTTTATTAAAACCGGAACTAAAAAGACCAACTTCAACTTCAGCATTGCTGAAAAAACAGTTAAAAACTATACAAAAATAAAGACAAATTCAAAATCAGTCCAAAGTCACTTGCAGAGAGTGTCTGACTGTCCCCTTAGACCTTTTTTCAGGATTGGGACACGTGACCGCGTGATCCTGCAGGGGACCTGGTTGGGGAGCTGAGGTCAGAGGATTTGGGCTGGTTTTAAAACATCCCTGGCTCTCTTCAACCAGCTGGCTGTCATTGAGCTCTACGTTGGCGAGCAGACTGCGCTACAGACGTTTGCCCTGTTTCCACATCTGGGCCGGTGTATGACACGGCAACGACATGCTCCAGAGATCCCTCGTCCAGCTGCTGCTACACTATCAATCTGCCCTGCGTCCAACAACAGTGTGCTCAGTCCACAGGCATGTTCCAACACATGCTGGAGCGACCAGATATTAGCGGATGCGTGCCATAAACCTAGCCTCTGTTTTTTTCCGACTGTGTCCTGAGAATTGGCCCCGAATTACTGGTCAACATCAGCAGCATAAATCCCGCCCAAATCCCTCCAATCTGACCCCTTCCTTTATTCCCAGTGAGCCCCCTCCATTCTTTCCGAGTACACATTATCTCCACATCTTTTTCTTTTTTGGGCTGGTCTCATTTTACACACTGAATAACTTTTTTTTGCCTTTCCCCTGGCCTCTTTGTGGCTGCGGCAAGCTGAGACTTGCGTATGAGAGGTTCGACACAAATATCGCACATACACCTGGGACGATGTCGCGGCCTCGAATGTGACCCAGCTGTGTGAAATTCTAGTCCGCGTGCTGTGTTCACAGGTACGTATCTCTGTCTGTCATCACCAGGACTTTAAGGGGGGGGGGCTGCTTGCTGGTGATGGCACACGAACCAGTGCGAACAACATGCTTCCACCAGTACAAGGTCGTAGCTCCACCTGGACGAGACCTTTAAACCCCCCCCCCCCAAAAGGAGACGTGACCTCCAGCCAGAGCAGGTCAAGTCCCACCTCGTCTGTTGTTACAGGCTGCTTTAAATCTGGAATCTCATTCACAGGAGGGGTACGTCGACGTTATCTTCATTTCACCTTCCCTGTCCCCTGACAGTAAAAGACCCAAAAATGTAGCCTAATTTAAATCCGCCCTTCACGCCTGGTCATACAGGGCACAGCTCCACCAATGGATTTACTGCACATCTAATTGTTGTGATTATAAAAAAAAAGAGAAAACATTGCTTTACAGATCATAAGGGTTGTTGTGGAGTATGTCAGCTGACACTCCGGGGCTGTGGGGAATGAATTAACCCTGCGTTCCTGCCTTTGATCGACCAAGGAAACGAGATTCCCGTCTCGAAACGCGGAGAACAGAACTGTCACTGTGTGCCAAAGGAGATCCTTCCATTGAACTGTCAGATCCGAGCGCGGAGCGTGAGAGATGATGCTGTTCTGCTACCTTCTTTTTTGTGTATCGCTATGTATCCCGGGGACAGAGGCAGGTTTGGGCACGCTGAGAGACTTGTCTCTCGCTGCTTTAGGGACAGTCGGGAGGGATTATAAGTCTTCCCGACTGACATGCAGGAGGCGGGGAAGGAGGGGGGGAACTCACGTGTTGCTTCCGTGGTCCTGCGGCTGTAGGTGCGGCGAGCACGGTACCTGACCACCAGCTCTCCGCTCTCCATCATGGGTTCGAACGCCTCCCTGCGAACGCAAACACGCATCGTAAAGATCGGAGCAAAACACAATGAGAGGCCTCTTCCTGGCAGATTGCGTAAACACAGCTGTCTTCTACTCCGTTCCAAAATGCGTCAGCATGCATGCAAAAGTGAGGCAACTGGGTCAGGGAGATTTTTTGGTTTGGCACGGCTATCGCGCTCCTCCCTTCCACCCAGGAGGAGCGCCAGCAGCCCATGTACTCACCCAAAACGCGTCTCCTTGCGCCGCAGCTTGGCCACGTAAACAGCCATGAGCACAGCTATGGACACGGCGCCGGCGACGGCCATCACCACATACCACCAGTGCCAGGAAAAGGCCGGGGGCGAGGACGGACCTGAGGGAAAGGGAAGGGCGCGTGGACCGAGAAGGATGAGGGTTTAGTCTCGTGGGTCTTTTAGCATGATGGAGCCCCATAAAGGGACATAAAGCAGCGAATATGTTTGATTTATTTGATTTATTTGCTGAACTGCTTCATGGGGTGCCACAGAGCCAGTGTACAGTTTGAAATGCTCAATTCCTTGTCTTCATTCCACGGTTATTACATGTTTGTGATAGCGTCTCGCGAGGCTTGTAAAGAAAACAATACTTATTACACACATGCGCGGCATTATTGTGAGGAAAACTATGTTTCACGTTTCCTCTTTCCTGCCCTCCATATTTGTTGAGCTCCATGGAAACATTTCTACTTTCTAAAAGCATCTTCCTTTTCCCCTCGCTCTCAAAACATGTACTTTGTCTTCGTGCTGTCCCATGTCCCCGAAGCCGCTGCTATTCTTTCACAACGTCCGCCCACAGTTTTCAACTTGTCCTCTGAATCCACCCCCCGCCCCCCCCAACCTCTTTTTTTATCTGCCATTCTTGTTGTTTGAATTGTCTGTCTGGCTCTATTAGACTAAGCAAACAGAGATGCTGCACTGTTCCTGCCCGTTATAAATATTTATGATGCGTCTCCCCATTCACCCCTCCCCCCCCCCTTCTCCCTCCCCCCTTCCCGTCTCTCTCTTGCTCTCTGAGATCCTCTCTTCTCTTTTTTTCTCTTCCTTCCCCTTTTTTTTTATTGTGCCTGAGATACACAAGAAGGAACTCTCAGGCTCACGGAGGAACTCATTGACAGAGAATAAGAAAGACAAGAAGTTCTGTCGGGAAAAAAAAACTACCCGCCATGATCTCACTTTCATGTCATAATGTGTCATTATGTGTCACTCTGACAGGTCACAGCAGAGCGTGTTTGAAGGTTTGTCTGTGTAAAGCCGGTCATTACTCACCTCTAAATTCCTCCATTTCTGTTGGAGTTAAAGGAAACAAAAACAAACAGAGCCCATGTCATTATTTTTGCACTGGTTTATCGATGCAGAATATATATGAATCTTGTAGTAAAAAAATATTACGGTTATTTTAAAATGCTGCTAAAGTTAAAGTCGGACTACTTCTTACAAAATGAAAATATCAATAAAATAGGAATCTTGAAAAGTTTGTTCTTTTTCATATATTTTCATTGTCAGTTTTGACACTTCTTGTCACTCACCGGGAGCAATAAGAGTCAGGGTCTGTGTGGGGGTCCAGGGTCCTAGGCCCGCCCCTGTGTAGGCGCACACTCGAAAAGACACATTGGACAGGGGGACGGACAGGTTGATTGACAGCTCGGTGTCCAGGGCGGTGTCCACGGAACGCTGTCAACAAAAGGAAAGCGGGAGACGGTCAGAATGAAGCAGAGTCAACGTTTTGTATCTTTCAGAGCGACGTCAGACACCATCACGCCGTGCACGTCCCAGACTGACCTGAGGCGTGTCCGGCGTGCTGTACTCCACCAGGTAGCCCTGGAGCTCTCCATTCAGCTTGCCCAGAGGCCCCTCCCACGTCAACAGCACCTCTGTCCCGTTCAGCGCCGCGCTCACGTTGACCGGAGGGTTTTCTGGCACTGAAACACAAAAGCGGCAAAAACAGGCCTTGAAGGCGTTTCACTTCTCACCCAGTTTCAGGGATTTCTTTACTTGTTCTCAGGGCGCAGCGGGCGCAGCGGGCATACGTGTTGACAAAGACTGAGTATGAATGAGGAGCCCCCAGTGCTGTGACTGTGGACTCGGTGGCCCGGGGCCAGTGGGCTGAGGGGGTTAGCCAGGAGTGTGCTGTTTTGACAGCCTGCAGCCTCGAGGGTGTGGACAACTACAGCAGCTGGAGGCAGAAGATGTCAGAGAATGTGGGGAATTCAGCTTCATTAGGATGAGAGAGGCTAAAAGCTAAAAGGTGCTTAGCCGAGTTCAGAAGCTGTGGGTAGACGGCCTCGGGTGGACACACGCTGCGTCTCCCTCCTTCATGCTGCCCCCCCTCTTCTGTCCATCCCTATTTCTGCTTCACTCTCTTTGGCCCGACTTTTTTCTTTTCTGGCTCTCTGGAGCAGAGAGTGAAGACAAAAAGGCTGCTGGCAGCACAAACACCCAGAGGAGAGAAAACCCAGCTGAAGAAATGCTAGAAGTAGTGCAAGGAATGTGTGTGTGTGTGTGTGTGTGTGTGTGTGTGTGTGTGTGTGTGTGTGTGTGTGTGTGTGTGTGTGTGTGTGTGTGTGTGTGTGTGTGTGTGTGTGATTGACGCTCTGAACGGCACAGAAATCCAAGAACTTTTTCGTAAGGAGGAGACAGCGCTTATTCCCTTTGTTGCCGTTTGAGTCGGGGCTCTCTTTGTCTCTGGAGGCTTACAAAGTCACACAAACTGGCTGGACACCCACCCACCCACACACACCCACCCACGCACGCACGCACACGCACATGCACACGCACAGTCAGTCAGTGTGAGTTTGGGAAACATGGCCCAGCCTATATGGATGATGTTATCAGGAAGCGTTTGGCGGATGATTGTTTCCACATGCGGCCCCCGCTCGGCCTGCCAGCGGCAACAAAAACAACCTCCGAGTGCGTCGCCTCCACCTATGATCCGTCATCTCCCTCTCTCTGCCTCCTTCTCCACACCCCTTTGTTCTTGTTCTCCCTTTTTTCCTTCCCTCTCTCTCTCTCTCTCTCTCTCTCTCTCTCTCTCTCTCTCTCTCTCCCTCCCTCCTTGTCTGTCTCTCATCCAACATGATTCCATCTCCTCCTTTCCAATTCCTTTCTTCTCCCTCGCTGCCTTCTCTGTGGTAATGCTTCTCTGTTTTTCTGTCATGGATCTAGGAGAGAGCTGTTAACTGTTGACGTAAAACTTTATGTAATAAAGGGAGGGAAACAGTTGAAAAAGCTCCATTTGAGAGATTTTAGGAGTTTGAAAAGGAAAACCCAAAAACTACATGTGTGCCGCTGGTTCTGAAATGCAGAAACGACGGAGAAAAAACCATATTGTTCCTTTGTATCCACATGAAAGCAGCCCAGGGCTTGGCAAGAGGCTGAGAAACAAACACTTTTGAGCCGCAATTAGTTCACAGCAGACGTGGTTAACATCTGCACCCATGGCTTCACGACTACCGTTTCAAGGTATCGAAGAAGCAGTGCCGGATAACCATTCAAACATCGCTTCTCTTTCTGTGCGCTTCATCTCCTCCGCATGGGTCAACACGTGGATGGAAAAGGGTCAACCCTCAGCCAAAAGCATTGACTCATAACCCTGGGATCTGGAGTCTGTTCTCCATAAATGAAAACAAACTCAGCGCTACCCGGGAAAACAAGTCTCCCAGATCAGTCAGAGCACGAATGTTAGTGTCATCAAAAAATGTCTCGTTTCAACTTTCATGTCTTTCTTTGGCAAACAGAGTCCTTTGTATTTTTTTAGCTGGCAGTAGTTTTATATGATTTGATTTATCAAATGTGATTAGTAGACAAAATGTGAGTGTGTGTGTGTGTGTGTGTGTGTGTGTGTGTGTGTGTGTGTGTGTGTGTGTGTGTGTGTGTGTGTGTGTGCTGTCCCGCGTCGCCGTGACTCACTTCCATCAGGGCGGTGAGTTCGGGTGTCCCGTAACTCTGGATTCATTCTGGCGTCACTTTAGGGGGACAGACAGATGTGTAGAGGGAATCAGGAGTCCCTTATTGCCTTAACAAACTACGTAAAAAGTACACAATAACTCTTGTCAAGTGTTGCCACACCTGGCCTTTGTCCATTCATTGTGTTTGTTTCTTAGAAACGTGCATTTCTGAAGTTCGGAAACATTTGTTAAATATATATATTTCAAACATAATGCCATAATGCCGTCGCAGCTTTTAGGATTCAGGGGGTGACATGGGTCGTCTCACTTCCTCTCTCACTGGCCAGCCCCTCTCCTTTTTATGTTCTCTCATTCTCCGGGGAAAATAGTGAGCTTTGGGAAAATAGCTAAACGAGTGTTTTCTCAAAGCGCCCCCTTCCCTCGTTTCCTTGCTCATCCATCCATTCCTTGCCTTCTCCCACCATCAACCCCCCCCTTTTTTAGTTTTTCCCACAGTGCCTATAGCTGTGTGCTCTGGAAAGGGAAATCAGAGGTCATCTGAGGTCAAAAAGAGGGGTGGAAATGAAGGATGAAGGCGTGAAGATGAAAGATTGGTTTCAGAAAAAAACAACTTGTTTGCTTGTTTGATGCAGGAAAATAAATTCCACAGAGCTGTTTGTAGGATTTGAGGTTGGAAAAGACTACTGCAACAAAATGAGAGCACGCTAGCACCGTCTACTTGAGGGAAATGGAGGATGGGTATGAGAAAAAAAAGAGCTGGCAGGAGAAGAGTCTGAAATGAAGTGAAAAACTTGAGAATTTAAGGGAGGAGCAGCAAATGGGGACGTCTGTGCCAGAATGAGACGTGTACAGAGATAGCGAAGCACATCTCTTCACAACTTCTTCATGAGAAACAAATGGAGCAGAATGAAGTGCGAGAAACAAAAGACTTTGTAGAACAGTAGAGCCTTATGGGAGTTTAAACACCGTCTGCAGCCTTGAAACCAAAGAGAGGGAGATGTGGAAGATGTGTCTGAGCCGCGTGCGGTCTACCTCTCCCCTTCATTCCCTCATTCCCTCTGACCTTCAACGCCTCCGGAACCATCTTTGAGCACTAGCTGAAACTTATCTTCTGCTTTTTTAAATGTTTTCATCCTCTGATTCATAAGGACAAGTGCAGAGAGAGAGAGCTGCCGGAGATGAAACATAATGGTCGACAGGGATGTTACATAAATTAGCGAAACTGAGGATATTTTCCACTGAAACAAAACTTTGAACTTTGTGGACTAGAGAACTGAAACTTGAAAATCTCGACTGCAGCCATCTCATAACCACTTTTTGTCCTTCCCCTTTACAGTAGAAGTGCTACTTCTCCATTTTCCTATTTATTAGGAACGCTATGTGCTCAGTGTTTTCGTATTGTGAGCGGCTTCCATGATGGAAAGCCCCCATCATCCCTCCTGTGGCACGTCTCTCCTCTTAGCTGTTTCCATTCCTATTCATCCAGGGATAGAGACAGCATGAGCTGGCATGGAAAATCCCACCTCAGTTTAAAGTCAAACACACGGCAGCCTAGCGTTACAGTTTGGACGGAGTGCTGCGATCCTCACTGAGGTCTTTCAGGATTATTTTAACGTCCACCCTCTCCCTCTTCCCATCCCCGCCTACTCTGTCCCCGCAGTCCCAGTCAAGCCTCCACCTCAAGAGTTTACATTTGAAAGCTGGTAGAGGTACAGTGACTGGTGTCTGGTATTCTTCATGCACACAGACTTAAGTTGAAGGGGCACAGGAAGGAACATAATGACTAACAGTGCACTGTAACTTGACTCTCTGACTCCTTGTTATGCAGCAGAATACAGCTGAAAAGCAGTCGACAGAAATAAAGCTGCAGCGAATTCGATTCACCTCAAAACAAGCTCAGAAAATAATGTCTTGAGGCAAAAAGAAATAATAATACAAACTTCTTTAAAGAACGTATTTAGTGTCCATGATAATTTAGAGTATCCTTTTACGAGTTTCACTGTCTTTCACTAAGCTGTCAAATACTCATGAATGTGACTTGCATCCCAGACAGGGGTCACTGTAGGTGACTATTTGGAGCTAATGGCAGCTTGAATTCGAGACCATTAACAACACATTATTTACAGTTCAAGATTAACATGCCAAACAATCACAGCCATTAACCACTGCCTGAGCGAAAAGGGTCAATATAACTTGGCTTGAGATTTAAAAGATATTTTTCAACCTGGATCCTGTTTTTTGACTTATGGAGACAACATTGTTTAAATTGGTCCGGTATCGAACGCTGTAGGCGACAGCTGCTAAACGGGCTGCAATGTAATCGCTCGGGGTAACTCCCCGTCTTCAATGTACATCCACTAAAAGTGTTTGTTTTTGGCACTGACCAACTGGACCAATTTAATAAATGTTGTCCCCAATTAGTCAAAAAATAGAGTCCAGGTTGAAAACGTGGATGTTCATTAACGGTGAGGAGTTGCCCCGAGCGATTACATTGTAATTTAATGATGTGAGTACTCTGCCGTCTGCAATACTGGACCAATTTAAACAGTGGTCGTCACCTTTAGTCACTTAGACGAAAAAGAAATGGAAAAAATAGGATCCATGTTGAAAAATACAGAAGTTAAAGCAAAAAGCAACAGGCATCTTTAATATTGAATCATTAGGCCTGCACATTGAAGGTACTTGTCTTAGGTATGTAAAATACACTAACATAGCTTTGAAATGTTCAAATGCTGCATCAGTTGCAATTTACCTATGAACACTAGAGACTAAAGCACACTCAGTGGCATTTTTAGCAGAAAGAAATACAGTTTCATTCTAACGGTACATCCATTTTATATAGGATACACAAAGGACTGCATACGTAATACTTTGGCACAGGCCAAAACACCCTTAAAAGTGTCTCAATGGGGTCTGCTAGCTGCGGCGTAGCATGTTTCTTGCACTGGTTACAGTACACAGCAGGAGTGGGAAGAGACTTGGACTCAATCAGTAGCCAGATAGCACATCCTTGACCTGGACTCACTTCAGAGGCAGTGACCCGACACACACACACTTCCAGGGTGAAAACAAACATCTCCTCAGTCAGCCGGAGGCCTCACCTCCTTCTTTGGTGCGTAGCTCCACCCAGGGCGACCAGTCAGATGGGCCCTGGCTGCTGTGGCAGGCCACCCTGACAGCATAGAGTCTGTGGGGCTCCAGCTCCCCGATGAAGTGTGTGGCTGGTGGGACGTTCACATTCTGGTTGTGGATCATCTTATCTGGGCCTGCTGTGGAGGACGCTTCCGAATGTTTGGCCTGGAACATTTAGATAATAAACTTACATTTGTTACATTGTTTAGTCATTTTTATTTACCACTTTGACAGTCTAATATAAAATGTGCTGCTACATATCATGTAGTTGGGCAACCTCTATAGTGGATTTCAGATTGTGTGGCCAAATTATGATTGTGATCTGTTCCATTGCTATTTGGCACAAACAGGAAGAGGACGCTGTTTTTTAAGTGTCAACAGATCTAAAGCCAATAAGTAATGGAAAATACAGTAGAAGAAGAACTAGTGGATAAACAGCTTCCAACACGTTCATAATTTTAAGCAGAGCAAAATAATTTTTGTGATGGATTCAAATGGGAAGTGTGGCCTTAACCAATACCATCAATACCACCTCTATCAGGTACTTCCAAATTATCACTATTTTAATTTGCAATAAAACATGGAAAAATGGTTACATTAATGCTGAAAATAAATGATTAAATTTATTTGCACATGTTAGAAATCAACATTTGATCATATTTAATGAAATGTGTAGATTTGAGTTGGTCTGCACAAGTTAATTTTTTTGTAAAAATATGTCACAGCTTTTAAAGGAGACATATCATGCACATTTTCAGGTTCAAACTTGTATTTTGGGTTTCTACTAGAACATGTTATCATGCTTAAACGCTCAGAAAACACATATAGGTTCTCTTATTTCACAGTTTGTAGGTTGGTAGGCACTCCAGATACCCAAATGTATGTCGATAAGCCCGGAAAAAGGGAGTTCTTCATATTATGTCCCAGAAATTCTGAGTTTATAGTATAGAGAAACTTTGAATACCTGTTTTTGTAATCAAAATTATGTATTTAAAGTCGTTTTTCTTGGAGTCCCTGAGCTTAATGGTGGTGGCCGATGGTCGCTAAGTGTTAATTGCCAGAAATGGTGTAAAAGCTGCCCCATTGCTGTGTCGAGCGTAAGCCAGTGCACTGAAAGCAGAACCCACCGGCTAAGAATCCCAGGCAGAAACCTGCTGCCTCTGCAAACTCACTGTGGTAAACACGTTTAAAGAGGAACACATAGGCAGGGGAAAAAAACAAAAAATCCTGGATTGTAGCAATCTTAAAAAAACACATTAAAGTTGCCCGTCTGGAGCATTATTGTGGCTCCTGCAGGCCACTGGCCCACTGCACAAGGTGGGCTTTACAGTAAGAGCTGGGGACAGGTAAATAATAGCAACACAAACAGATTAGGGGTGTGTGTGTGTGTGTGTGTGTGTGTGTGTGTGTGTGTGTGTGTGTGTGTGTGTGTGTGTGTGTGTGTGTGTGTTCAGCTGGTGCTGCTGCTGTGCTCTGCTTTGACAATGACTTTTTTTAAAAAGTTGTTTTAAAAAACAACATGAGTATTCAGAGGCAGCTGGGTGGGAGAGTTTTTCCTCATGGCGTGAGTTAGGTGGTGTGACGTCCCGAGGAATATTAAGTTGTATGAATGAGGACTGTGAGAAATGTGTGTACGAGAGAGCGAGTCATTCCCGACTCGATGAATCACCGCCCCGCCTGCAAACAAGTGTGTTTAATCTAACCGTGCAGCTCAGCTCTGAGTCACAGTTGAGCCTGCATTCCCCTTGTAGGGCTCAGACCCACAATACCTGCTGTCACTGCACTTCCCCTGTTTTCTTCTTTCTTTCTTTCTTTCTTTCTTTCTTTCTTTCTTTCTTTCTTTCTTTCTTTCCTTCCTTCCTTCCTTCCTTCCTTCCTATTGTCTTTCTTTCTGTTTTGTGTGCCTCCTTTGTGCAGCACAGTAACATCTCTCTGCTCTGTAGCTTTTTTCCACGTTTCTCTTCGGCCCCACAATGAACAGTTAAATTCAGATATTTTTTTTTTGCCCCGTTTCTGCCGAAGCTGGCCTCTCGCCTTGTTCCCCAGTGTGGGTGAGGAGGGGAGGGGAGGGGGGGGCAGCAAGAACAGACGAGAGGTATGAGGGGCAGCTTTATTAGAACCAGACGTTTAGGGGTGTTGCTTCTGCACTGCTCCCTTCTCCAGGAGAAAATGTCCCGTCCCCCCTCCCCTCTCTCAGCTACGAGCTGCAGTGGCCACAGAGCAGGAGAGTGGCAGAGAGACACTGACACACAGACAGAGAGAAAGAGAGAGCGAGAGAGAGGGAGTGGTGCTACACAAGATTAGTCCAGGAGGCCACTCTCCCAGAGCGAAACCTGATCCACTGGTACATGAATAAAGCAGGGAGGGGTGGAGGATGAGTTAAGAGAAGAAAAGAAAAGCAAGCTCCTCTTTTCTTTAAAAATAGGGCATGCAAAAAGGTAGAGAGAGTCCTGCAAATACAGGGGGGAGGGGGGTGATGTGTTTGTTTGACATGCAGGTCAGGACAGTCGGCAGTGACTCATTCTCTCAGCCCGTTGTGGTTTTCCTCCTCCCCTCACGTTCATCTCACCTGAATAGTGCAGCGGATTATCGGGTAGTCGCCTCCAAACGCGAGCTGCCAGGCTAAACGGAGGCTGGTCGGTGTGATCTCCACGGCTCTCAGGCTCTGAGGCTGGGACGGGAGAACTAAAGAAAGACACGAAAAGACGTAAAAAAAAAATGTATATAAAGATAGAACTACAACACTGTTTAAGCAGGAATGAAGGTGAGCTGACGCTTGTGACACCTACCAGTGATGGTACCAGATCCAGAGGTGGCCACTCCTTTGCGGTTATGGGCCTCACAAGAAAAAGTGCTGGTGCGGTTCAAACCTGGACAGAACAAAAACAAGACAACATGCACGTGTGAATCGGGGGACATCCGGGGGGGAGGGAGACTTTTAAAACCAAGGGCCCTTGCTCAGCATGCTGAGTTGCACATAATGTCGGCGTGAGCAGCGGTGTGAAAGTTCAGACTGGAGTGAGAATAATGTGAGGGTGATAGTTTCCATGAAGTCAGGTGAACTCTCACTGTTAACAGTGTTGTGATTAAGTTCTGGGCGTCAGTGTGCGTTTGTGGATGTGAAAGTGCATGTTTGAGAGATTGGCCTGCACAATAAACATATCATATCTGGCATTTCATCAAAATCGGACCGGTCGCGGTCATTTAAAAAGGAAGAGATTTGTCCTGTGGAGTTTCTGTAAAACACGTGAGTCAACAAGCTTATCACAGCGCCACTTGCCACAGATACCGGATTTTCTTTTCTTTCTTTTTTTTGTCAGAGCATTTGATATATTGTTTGCTATCGGTATGTAAAGAGAATTTCTAAAAATACGTTACCCACCCTTAGCTTTAATGCAAAGCCTTGATCCGTACACATTTTCACCGTTTCAGGGCTTTTAAAAAATAAAATCCAGCTCTGTTGTTTGGACACTGACGTAGACGATAAATATACCTGAAAATAGTGGATGCAAGTATGCACAGTGAGCACCGATGTGTTTGGGTTGAAACGGTGCAACACTTGGTTGAAAAGGTTTTGTCTGGTTAACATTTAACTGTAGTTTCAACACAATTTAATTTATTTATTTCTGTTAAATACTGTCCGAACATTGTTATTTGTAATCTGACGTCAGATTCTTCAACCAAACTTGGGCAAAGTTGTCTTTTGACCTTCAAACCCCTTCTTAAACCAGCTTTGCACAAAGTCTTAGAATGTGGAACTTAACTTTGTATAAAAAGCCCTAAACTCCCTCTTAAACTTAAGAATCTCTTTCCTAAAAAGACTGCATGGTTGTGGTTCTCCTCGCTTGCAGCGAGTCATTTCTCTCCGTGTGCTTTTAAGAACAAAGAGAGCGGCCCAGGTGTAAACAGGCTGAGCTGCTACCTTGATGAGGCTGGGGCTCCTCTGAAGGGCCCCAAACGCATTGTGACACACACACACACACACACACACACACACACACACACACACACACACACACACACACACACATTTAACAGTGAATGAGTCCTCTCACAAAGTGACTCACAGCATGGTCACTCACTCGAACCCTTCCACAACACAACACACACACACACACACACACACACACACGCACATACTGAAACATGTGACATTCAAGTTTTTACCACTGGTTATCTAACACCCCGACATTGTCAATCAGCCACGAGCTGAGACTCACACAGAACCGCGCAGTGTGTGTCGCTCTGCGCTGACGGCACCATGCCTCCATTGTGCTGTGGCCGGAAAAAGAACAGGGGGTACGATCCTCGCTGGGTGAAGCGGGAGGATTGTGAGAGAGGAAAAGGAGGGGGGGGAGGGAGGGAGGGAGGGGTGAGGGATGACCGTTGGCCGTGTGGGAGAATGAAGTGCTCATTGGGCCATCTCGAGATTGCGCCACTCGCCTTCTGCTCTTCTCCTTCCCCATCAGCAAACCGCAACACAACATCCCACCGACCAGCTGAAAATGTCATAATCGGTCAGTAGGAAGAACTCATGAGCTCATGAGCATCACAGTGTTGACCAGCGGTGTTCATGTCAGCTGGGAACAGAGGACCGTCCTGGTGCTTCCTTTATCTTGGCTGACGTGACATCTGAGTGACACACTGTGCTTATCATTGTTTTCTTTCTGTACTCCAGCATATTGAATGCACGGCTGGAACTGATATTGTTTTCATTATTATTATCTATAATAATGTCGACGTGGCAACTTTCTCGCTAGAGTTTCTAACTTTTGGAGCGAGTGCTGCTATAGCTGCTACCATTGGAAAAGAGGTGGCAACACTGGGCTGTTGTTTTTTAGGACGGAGGATTTTTATAATTTAGTGTACTCTCGCTGGTTGCTCCAATGTGACGACCCAAGCTTTAATCGAACCGTCTTTTGGTTTAATTTTGGCTGACCAACAATAATTCAATTTGCAAGACAGAGAAAAGTATCAGAACCTCTGATCCGAGATGCTGGAACCCATGACTGTTTAGGTATTTTTGATGGACGATAAACATTGACACATCAGTTTAATCTTTAAGAGAATTTGATGAATTTATCACCAGTATAACAGTATAGACTTGTATTTATTGTACACCAATAGCAGGTCAATACAGTGATCCTAAACATGCAGCCCAAACTACTGAATGCACACAGAGAGCTGCGGTTGTGACACTGTCCATCAGGTGTGGATGGAAACTATCACAACACGTGAAGCTACTGGGAGATGTGTTGCCCTGGATTTATTAACACTCGGAATGTACGTTGAGCTGTTTCTCATTACGGTTTACAGTATAATACCATCATTTGTCTTTGGACCTGTGGGCAGCCAGGGCAGCTGTCCATTCCAGAGATGTGACTGTAGGTTACCGTCAAAGCGGGCCCTGCTCATCACCAGCCAGCCATGAGTCAAACCAGATCCTTCAACCGAATGCTGCCTCCTGCTCCTCCCTTCCTCCCTCCCTCCCTCCATCCATACCTCCCTTCATCCCTCCCTTCATCCCTCCCTCCCTCCCTCTGACTCAGCCTGCTCTTCCTGTCCTCCTACCACTGGACTTAACACAGGCCAGCTATCTGGCAGGCAGCTGTGGTTTGCATTCAAGCTTCTGTCTTTTATCTCCTTCTGCCCATCTTTTCATCTCCCTCCAGTAGGCCCTCTCGCGCCCGCTGCTTTGCCTTTACCCATCAACCACGCGACCACAAGGCCCGTCCTCCAAAAGGATCCGCTGGCACTGTGCCAGCCAGCCTTCCCTGTGGGGAGGGTGGTTATTTTGGTGGTTTGGTTTAAACCACCGAGGGGGGATCTCGAAGCCTTTGAACCTATAGAGGATAGTTTATGTGTAGCTTTTGAGGCAGTACATTATAATCAGTCCAACTACATTCAATTAAAAAACAATAATTTTGGAATGGTCTCCTTTCTAATTATTTTAAAACTCTGCTACTTGGGGCCACAAGCTGCTGACAGCAACGTCTTACTTGACTAATGTAGTACTGAAATGATCACTCAATTAATTGAGTAATCGTCAATAGCTTTCATTGTCAATTCATTTTTTAACTCTTATTGAGCGAAAATGCCCAAAACTTTCCAATTCCAACTTTTCAAATGTTTTTTTTTTTTATCTAATTGTAGACATCTTTGTGTTTCGGATCCTCCATCGCGAAAGGTGACGCCCCCCTCCCCTCCGGTTCCCCCTCAGGTAAACAATGTTCTCTCGTAGTTTGTACTGTTAGCCCTGTTAGCGCTGTTAGCGCTGTTAGCTCCGAGCCGCCGGCTCAGCCGTCGCCATGTTGAGAGCCGCGTGGAGGCAATAGAAATGCTCCCGATCTCTTGTAAAGTACCTTTAAACAAATGCAGTCCCGGACTGTGTTACTGACGGCTGACCATTTGGCCCTTGAGGAGTTGATTGAGGCTGCATGTTTTAATGTGTGTGACTATAAGCTGTGCGCATGTGGCCTCGACTGCTCAGCTAACAGAGGGCGACAGACGATACCTGTGAGGTTGAGCGTGGAGGGCGACAGAGCCACCGGGTCCTTCAGGGAGTTGAGAGGAGCGCCGTCCTGCAGCCAGATGACTCTGACCGGCTCTGGAGGTCCGTGGGCCACACAGCTCAGGCTCAGGGATACGTTGGCCACTATAGACATGTGCTGGGGCTCAACGGAGAAATGAGGAAGGCCTGAGAGGGAATAAATTTAGCTGAATCAGGGTCTCGACTTCCAAAATACAACCGTGGTGCTTATTTTTGGAGCCGTCTCTGTGTAGACCAGAGAGCTGCAGATGAACTCACCCTCCAGCTGAAGGCTCCCCTCCTCAGACATGGTCTTGTGGCTTTCGGATTGAACAGCACATCGATAGGCGCCCATGTCGGGGAGCTGGACCTTCTCAATACTGTTGTGTGCATAAAAATGTATGATTTAATAGGTTATATGAAGATCAAGCAATGACAAACCAAACTGACAAAAACTGGAGGACAGAGGCAGAAACACGGTCAGACCCTGATTACTTGCTTTGCACATTTTGCAGTGCAATCATACCAGGATTAAATTTAGGATTTTGGTTATTATATATATTATAGGGTATGCCATTTATTTCAGACTTCATTTCAAACTGCTCCACAGCAGCTGGAAGTCAATGTGGTGACGCAATCCAGCAACAGTACAGGTTAAGCTAGGTTAAAGGATAAAGTGGGGGAACAGGAAATAAATCCGATCGCAGCGGAGCATGAGTGACATTCTTAGGCCAGGTGTGGCTGCCTCCACAGACTGATGAACCTTTATCTTCTGAATCTCATGACAAAAGCAGCTCGCCTGTGCACAGCAGAGAGCCAACCCGCCTCCTACCTGAGCGTGCTCATGATCGTCCAGCTGTTGCTGCCGGTGTGGACCTGGACCTGGTTGGTGTCGGCGTACCGGAGCGACACACCGTCCCTCAGCCAGAACACATCGGGGGGGTCCTCTTCCTCGCCCCCCGTGCCCTTCAGGGTGCAGTGCATTT
>JACSYO010000289.1:1260000-1390000 GCA_016806645.1 Ophiodon elongatus | reverse complement strand
CCCTTCTTCAAACAGGATTCAAATTCCTCAACTCAAAGTTCTTTCCACCCTCCTCCTCCTCCTCCTCCTCCCCCTCCTCCCTCTCCCCCTCCTCCTCCTCCTCCTCAGTCTCCCTCCTTTTCTCAGGGGATGTGAGAAACCCCGCGGCATGCTGATTGTCTCAGCACAATCCCCCCATTCGTTATTTTAATCACACTGGATCCCCTGAAGTTGTAAAATAGTGTAGTTTATCACCCCGCTGGAAACAAAGTCTGTGTGTCAGTCTGCGCACTGGCCGTGTGTGGCTCAACAACATCATAGGTAACATTTAGTCATGGCAGAGAATAAACGAGACGCATTCAAACCTGTCATCATTGTTTAAAGAGCAGTAACTTCATTTGTTTTACCCACTTGTTTATAATGCATTCATTCTCACACTACACAGGTTTATTTCTGCAGAAATAAACCTGTGTAGTGTGAGAATGAATGCATTATAAATTATAAATTGGTATGGTTTCACCTGTTGTTAACTGTTTATATTTGTGTCTTGACACTTAATACATATTTGTGCATGGTTTTCCTCTGCTTTTGTCATTATTCTACATATTTAACATCATGTTCAGGGTCAAAACTGTTTGATTGATTTGAATTATTTCATGTAAAAAAAAAAAAAAGATTAAAGGAGTGAAATTAAATGGCTTGAAAGGACTGGCTTAATAAACTGGCTAATAACAAAAAACTGAGTTTCACCCATTGGCCTAAACATGTCGGAACACTTTACAATCCTTTCAATCTTTATTTAAACAGGCATATTAGTGTCTTATTTACAATGATGGAGGCTGGGGGGAAAGGGAAGCAACCTTAAATGCATTACAGTAAAGAAAGAGGAATGATAATCAAACTATTATGTTTTATATTTGCAACTCCACATAATCAGCATTGTGTCATCAGACTGAGTTTGAGTTAGATTTACAGTTTCAGCCAAAACAGCCTGAAGCACCATCAGCTGTAGCCTAAATAAAAGCTGCTGTGCCCGATGATTCCCATCAGCAGCGCGGGGCTCGCTGTGTTGTTGTAGACTGTGATGTCTGAGGTGATTGTGTGTTTGGATGGAGGTGGCGCAGGCAGAGTTCACACACCATTCATGAATAATTGATTTGCTGCGTAGATTCCTGTTTTTTTCCCATGAAAACGATGGGAGGTTTCCGGTGCTCAGGTTGCGAAGACCTGGGTCCCACTGGCCCTTTAAGAGTGGCTCTGTGGACAGTGTTGTGTTCCCAGGGTCTTTAATGGAGACAGAGAGGCAGACTGAGAAAGACCCCATTGTATATGCTCTCTTTTCAATGGGAGCTTGAGCAATGGTGCTCTCACTGCTCCCAGATAGAGAGAGAGAGGCAGGGAGGGATGGAGGGAGGGGAGGGGAGGAGGGTCACCAAGGGGGTCCTGTACAAGAAAGAGGGGTGTTCTACTCAGAAACACAATGTTTTGGGGGCTGGATGGGCCTGGAAGGAGTGAGTGTTTGGGTTTTGAGGGGGATGGGCCTCGGCTCTGCAGGACCGCAGTGTTTAGGTTTTTAAGCCACACCGAAATCCAGCAAACCTGACTCACCGAACAGCCAGACTTAAAGATTTAGGGACTTTTGGATGAAGTGGATTAACAGAGTTTATTGCTTTCAATTTTAAAACCACCAAGTCATATGGACACCAGTTATTATGTTCTCTCACAAGGGCAGACCCCCTCGTTAGTCTCCACCGCCTGCCAAACAAAACAACCTGTTGGTGTCGGAGAAAACTCCCTGTTGGCTGGCAGACATGGGAAACTCCTTCCTCCTGCTCTCCCAGCTACACATGCTATCAGTGAGCTCACACCTTCCTCTTCTTCTTCATCGTCTTCATTCTGCAGCCAGACAAACTGCTTCCCCCCAACCTGTTGATACATCCCATGGACTACAATGACACGTGACCGGCTAAAGTTTACAGGGGCTCTTCTGCCCCCTGCTGGTGACAAATGCAAAGCCTTCATATTACAAATGAGACCAAATACTCCCTCGCAGAAATGACAATAACTCACAGGCACTCAGTATGCCATAATAAATTAAAGAGCACCTTTAATTGATTTTAAATGCTTTCAATGCTTTCAAACTAATACAGTGCATGGGCTAAGTGCTCACTTAAAATAGTATGACGATATGTGTAAAGTACAGTTAAAACAGGCAGAAATGGCCAAATACTGGTTTCTGTTCATGGCCTGAGCGCCCACTTAACAGGTTGCAATGTAAATGCAAACATAGATGTAACTCTGTAAGTCTGTAAGTCTAGATGTACAAACAGACAGAAATGGTAAAATATTGGTTTCTGTGCCAAGATGTTAAAACAGAGATTATTTAATCAACAGCTAGTGTTAAAACATTATACAAATTCAACTATAAATTCAACATTATGTTATTGGCATGAGATTCCCCCCAAAGATTTTGCTAAAGCATCAAAATACAAAGGTGCACAATAATATTTATGTTAATGAATATTAACACAATATTAACACAACATTACGACTGTCATATACAATGTGATTTATTAGAAATATGCTCAAGTCATATTCTAGTTAATTCAAAAGCTAGAATTACTACTTCCTGTTGTACGCCTCAGCCAACCAGTCCAGTGGCAGTTTACACCCATGTCTGTCCAAGATCACTTCTTCATTTTATACTCTTAGACATTTGTGTGAAATTGTCACAATTGGCAAATTAATTCTTGAGCTACGGCCAAAAAAAACGTGTTTTGTGAGGTCAAAGTGACATTTGGCCGCCAAATTGTAATCAGGACAACGTTCAGTGTAAGTGGATGTGTGTGCCAAATTTGAGGGAATTCCCTCAAGGTGTTCCTGTGATATTGCCAACATGAGGTCAGAGTGACTTTGACCTTCCTTGTGTGTGTGTGTTATGACACGCTGATCCATATTGGGCAGCATGATGTGCCCTGTCTCCTCCTCCTATAGGAGCATTTCCCGTTTAAATGACAGAGTTGAACAACGTTCCTTATTTCGTTGGATGTTTTACATCGTAGGGAGGAAGTGCATTGTATTCATTTGTTTCATTCATATACTCATGTTTGGCGTTTCCTGTCATCTCGCTTCAGATCCCTTCACTTCCTGCCTTTGTGTGTGTTTTCCCGCCAGTTTTGATTGGCTGCCCTGCCCTGATTAGTTCCACCTGTCACTCGTTAGCCCTGCCCTGACTAGACCTCTTGCTCACCTGTTCCCACTTCCCTACATTTCATTACATTTAGCACTATTTCCTTTGTTCTTTGTCCTCTGGGTTTTCACGCAGAAAGGAGTTTCTGCAATAAGCCCAAAAAATGTATTATTATTAAAACAACAACAATAATAATAATAATAATAATTAAAAAAAAAAAATCCCCAAAGAAAAATTTATTTTGGTTTTTGTCGAAGAAACTTTTGGGGGTTGACCAACGGAAATACGTCATCTATGCAGCCCTAAACCCTGAAGAAAATAAACTGGGTTGAACTAAACAGGCACTTGTGCTTCCATGAAATCGAGCTCAAAAGTAAATGATGGATTCTCTTGAGATTCTCTTGAGATTTTGAGGTATGTCGCTTCTGTATCAATCAGATTCTGCGACCTCACTGAGGATTGCCTTCCGGTGTGTTGGTGTTTCTCCCAATTCCCTCTTGTTACATAATGTTATTCTCACTGTGATAAGCGAGCACATGCCGAGACAATGAGTGGCGTTTAATCCCGCTTGGATCTATGATTTAAAAAATAATGTAGATATATAGATATATCTATAGATATATCTATAGATATATCTATAGATCTATAGATCTATAGATATATCTATAGATCTATAGATATATATATATCTATAGATCTATAGATATATAGATATATATATATATCTTGGCTGTTGCTGCTTGTAGGAGGGCATATATCCCAGGTCTGAGTAGATTACACATCTTGGTTGGGCCTATCCACTGCAGTGCAACAACAGGCCTCCAGCTGTGCAGCAATAATAATCCCTCTGTTTTAATCTGCTTGAGCGGGGAGATGACCCGTGCCCTGGTCTGGAGGCCATTCAAGGTCACAGAGATACACTGGGACACCGGTTTGATGAGAGTTTAATGATAAGCTATTACGAATCGCACATATGTTGTGCGCGAGACCGCAAACAGAGGCCTAAATCTGTGTGTGCGTGACATCTGGCGATGGCTGACAGGAAAATCATAGTGATCTCTCCGCTGGGATTTATCCATCGCTGTTATGATTATTTTGGCTCTTACGCTCGTATGATGTTCATGTGTGTATAAGCGGGGACAGTTCCAATTCCAGTCACAACAGCACGGGTTTAAGGAAGGAAGGCCTAAATAGTGGGGATTATTCTCTCTCTCTCTCTCTCCCTTTTCTTTCTCTCTCTCTCTCTCGCTCTCTCTCTCTCTCTCTCTCTCTCTCTCTCTCTCGCTCTCTCTCTCTCTCTTGCCCTATTTTCAGCATCAAATGCTCTGCCTGTCATTTAGTCCCTGTTGCTGCGATGAACACTGGCATGAGCACGGCAGGCGTCCATCGAGGTTTCCTCAGGAAATACGGTAGGCCTGCTTTGTCCCCTTAGTCGGTGTGCAGTTCTTGGCCTTCATCGACGGATGATGGGCTGCATCTCTTTGTCTCATTGTTGTTTGCTTCATGTTTGTGCTCATTCTATAACAAACCATTTTTTTGAATACCATTAAATGTAGTTTACTGGAATGCACAGTGTTTTGTTTTTTATACTCTCCCTATACACCTGTTTTTCTACTAAACATCTGGGTTAGCTGTGTTTGCAGTGTCGCTTGTGTGTTTTTATACTGTGCAACTATCACAAGCAGGCAGAAAAAGATCAGAATTTTCATCAGAAATGGGCATAAAAAATATGGTGAAAAACAACTTCCCTTCCAACATTGACAGCCAAAATACACTTTTTGAAGGACGTCATCTTCATTTGAAAAAAATGACACTTTAACAGTCTTATATTTTAGACTTGTGCTTGTAATATCCCCTCCGTGGACTAATATATATTGGTATTCATTCCTCTGAGAACAGACGATGAGTGAAGAGGAATACTGCCTCAGATCAACACTCCTACTCGAAGATGAGTGATATCAATCTGAGAGTACAATCACTCCCAGATGTATTTTTTTAATTTATTAACAGAATGACGAGTTGTTCGCTCACTAAGCCAAGTCCGGCTGCAGGACTCAGCCAACGTATCGTGTCTTTGTGCTTATGTTACATCTGTTTCATATCTCCATCGGTTTCATTTGATAGTGGCGTCATGGTGGCTCAGGGGACTGAGGCAGATGATACAGTTTACTAGCAATGTCAGCAGTTCAGATTTAACAAAAAAAAACGTTCTCTTTTAAATGTGGACTACAAATAGTAAAATACCACAGGAATAATATTGTATAATACCAAATCTATAAAGTTGTTTCCAAGATGCCATGACACTCGCGATCCATCTAAACTCTGTACCTCCCTCTCTCCTTCTCCCTTTGGCAAAACCCAGCTGTTCATCTCTAATCCTCTGTATGGAGAAATACAGCAGATCTTCCGCTGCCCATCTACTAGCGTTATTACACCATGGACGGCTGTCTGCGACACTTACAATCTAAAGGCGTCGCGTGTCCTGTCCTGAAAAAACTCACAGTATACTGCAAAAACAGAGGTTTTGTATTGTAATGCTACACGTTAGAGTTGCCCAAGAAACAAGGAGATTTCGATTATGATTATTCACATGTAACTTTCACACATACATACAGCTCTGAGCGCTATACTGTTTACTTCTGGTTTACATTTCTCCACTTATTTGGGATTTCAGGCCAAGTGCAGTTGCTCTTTCCCCATTCACTGGTTTCTGTCCTTGTGTCATTTTCATATTCAAGTTCACATTCGAGCAAAACTATGTTTTATTTATATATTTCTTGCTTAAGAAGTTCCTCTTGTCCAGTGTTCTACAACTGCTCTGTTACAAATGCTACGTCCAATTGTTGACAGAGATGTGATTCCTCAGTTCTGAGGACATTTTTTCGAGGCTGTGGTTTGTACTGTTGTGTTGTTGTATTAATTTGCACTGTAGTGTACGTTGTACTGTATATGTATTCATAATGAATGTTTTATCATAATAGTTATCAAAATGAATTGGATTTAATTCACCTTTCAATAGAGCACAGCCTCCACATTTTTTATCAACACACAAACAACTAAAGGAGGCCTCAGCAAGAAGTGAACCTTTTCAAAATTCCAGGTGTTTTTGATGCTGAACAAAAACGAATGACAGAAAATGGCTGAAAGGGGGTAAACGATCACAAAGTCTCCACTCCACGGCAGGCTTCTGTAAAATTGGCTGTAATTTCAAAGATGACTGATGACTGATCAGCACTGTTTATCTTCTGTCGCTCTTACCATAAATCACCCAAGAATACAAAAGCAAAAAGACAACAACAATAAAACAGCCTCTGTTTCTCTTGTTTGGCTGCAGGGGGCTTCATGTTTAAGCAGTGGAAGGAGAAGTACCTCGTGCTGACCCTGGAGGGAAGCCTGCTGGTGTGCCGCGACGCAGAGTCCCCCCCAGACCAGGTGGTCGCACTGCAGACCCACTGCGAGTCCATCGCAGAGGGTCGGGAAATCCTCGATCTGCCCAGGTTGCCTCCAGGGGGCAGGAGGGACTGCTGCTTCGCCCTCATCCTGCCGCAGAACAAGTTCCTGCTGCTTCTCTCTGAAAACCCAGATGACTGCAAGTGAGTCTCTCTCTCTCATACAAACACACACACACACACACACACACACACACACACACACACACACACACACACACACACACACACACAGGATTCGTGTCCTTTGCCCCATTCGTTATCAGACATGTTTACTGCACAGGGCTATCAGTTTGGGGACAATATTGCACTTTCTCTTGTGTCCCCAGTAAAGAGTCTACTGGTCTGGAACTGGTTCAAATATAATGACTCCCCCTTTTATTTATTTTTTACCTTTCACAGTCTGTGGCTGAACTTGATCAGGAAAGTGAGAGAGGTGAGTCGGTACTTTTGACTCGACTCTTGTCCTCCTGCGTACTGTCGCCTCATTGAGCCTCACCTCTCATTTCTAGTAGTGTGTTTCTACATACGTTTCTCATAATATCTGAAAACAATGTTCGCAAACATGTAATATCTACAAACATGTTCTTATTCCATATTCCAAAGGGCGTCATGTCACCCATGACCCTGCAGAGACAACACAGCATCACCCCCTGCATCACCGACAGAGACCCGCTGCCCGACTCCTCCAGCGACAAAGACCCCGGGTCGCCCAGGTTCACCGAGGGCACCCCTCCCTTGTCTCGAGTCATGGAGCGGGGAGGCTCCTTCAAAGACGGAGGCCAAAGCCAAGGTCCGCCATCAGGTCATCCACATGTAATGACTCCCAACTTAGAGGTTGCATTTAGAAAAAATAGTCTGACATGTAAATAAAACATAAAAGCATACAGAAGTGCATTTAAAAATAAATGAGTAAAAAAGAGACAAAGAAGTCAGAGTGGGGGTTGATATCACTTAGATGGATGATATGATATGATGAATACAGACGCTATTGGAGACTGGCTCATTATTTGTTGATGGACTAATACATTATGGCTGATTTTAGTGTTTATGTTGAGTCCAAAGAGGAAGCGTGCTGCTACTTGATCCCACACACACATCCTGGATCCTGGAGGACCAAGTATCTCAGATTAAAGGGGAATGGCTAAATCACTAATTTGGTGTTTTTTTAATAAAAAAATAAATTAAAAAAAATATTACAGTTAATTATATAATGCTTATAGTGTTTCAAATTACTTCTACAGCCAGTGGACCCCGGCGGCCCCTGCGCAGTGTCTCCGTGGCCCCACCTCACCGCGTGTCGGATTGCCTTCGCCACGGCAACAGCAGCGATGCCCGGGCGGTGAGGGCGGTGTGCCTGCTGATGGGAGGGGCGGCGGCCTCCTCTGCTCTGGGCTACCTCAACTCCTGCTCCCCGACCTCCCCCCTCGCCAGCAGAGCCCCGGAGATCGCCCACGGCGCGGGGGGTTTCTCCGAGCTTCCCGCCGGAGGCTCCTTCCACGCCTGCAGCCAGGACGTCGACTCCCCGCACTTCAACAGCTTCGACTTCGAGGGGGACTCCGACTTTGATGCATTTGACTGTGGAGGATTTGCTTTTTAGCTTTGACGAGAGAGAGAGAGAGAGAGAGAGAGAGAGAGAGAGAGAGAGATGTTTGAGAAACCCTTTCTTCTCTTCCTTTTGTTGGTATTCCCTTTTATAATACAAGGGCATCAAGTAATCACTCGTTTGAATGAAGGTGTTCTTCCTGGCCTTATGCCCATGCTCATCAGGTAAATCATTCATGACCTTGACTCTTGAGCACTGTCTGTGTTGTATCAGTCTTTCCATGCCACAGGACGGCTCGAGGTTGACTGAGGGAGACCACCACACAGATGTTAATGAGGATATTTGAGTCTTTTGAACAGTTGTGTTTCTCCGCTCATTGTCTCTCATCACTGTGTTCATTTTCTACTTTTTATTTTTTTTTATTTTTATTTGACCTCTGTGAATATTCTCTCCTCATCCTTCTCTCCATTTCATTGGCACTTTGCTTTTTCCCCCACTTTCAGAAATGACCCCTATTACCCACCCTCTGCACATGACCTCACATGAAATGCATTTCAAAGGTGAGCTCTAAATAAATCCTGCTGTCACCATGACCGTGCATTTTTTTTTTTCTCTACATCCATCTGCTGCTTGCTGGCTGGTGCGGCCGTGCAGACGGCAGGGCCGAGGTTTGGAGAGGAGGGATGATGACTTGTGTATGTGTGTTGTGTGTGCACTCTGAGTTTTTACACCAGAATGGACGATATGTGGTGAGATCAACATCCTGCTCACAAACCACTGAGTAAACGTTGGAACAACGCCTTCTTCCTGTCTTCCTTCGTCAGATACCAGAGACTATATCCCCTCCTACAATGAATATTTCTGCTTAGAAGTCATTTTGGATATAATTTTTTTGGTAGATATTTTTTTACCACATACATTACTTGTGTTTATCATCTGATGCCTGTTATGCAAAGACTCGCTGCTTAATACTTGCATGACTGCCAACAAGGCCAAACAGCCAACTACCCTGTTGCCCTGCCCCTGAAAGGAACAAGTTGTGTGGGTTTGTAAATTCAGTCACATAATCATTTATGAGAATGTACACAACTAAAGCACGGATTCAGATTAAATGGTGTGGGTGTTGCACCTCTGTCTTAAAGCTTTAAAATGTAGTTTAAAGTTGATATTGTGCTTTCACATAATTGACCAAAACCCATGCTATTACAGCTCAGTTCACCTCTCGCAAAATACCCTGCTTCTACCAACTTCCTGTTAAATAGGAACAAAAAATAATTCCTATACAAAGCCAGAAACTGGAATGAGTCCCAAAACTGGAAATGAGTCAGCATTTTTTTTTTTACTTTTCCTTGTCTTAAAAAAGGCTAACAAGGAGCTAAATGAGACTACAAAATGTCATCACTAGAACACAAGTCGGCCTTTAGCTTGTGACGTGAAGTCATGCGATTGTGCTGATGTTCGGTGAACGTTAGCTTTTCACTTCTGACGATTGCATTTACGCCTCAAAAATCATAAAAGTGGTGTTCAATTGTGAAGATTATCTTCCTTAACAAAACGTTGAAGTATCATAAACTTGTGTTGCAATAATCCAACATCCAATGGAAACATTTTGTTGAGTGAACCAGTGGTAATCTTATTTTATATAAAACCAGAGAAACGACCCACTGGATGTCCTCTCGCTTGGAGAATCTGACTGAGTTTGGCTATAAATCAATTGCATTTAAGGTTGTAGAATAATGAACCCTGAAGTCTTGGTCCGGTTCAGTATAACCCACAGGCCTGTGAAGACGTAGTACCCGGGCTGGCTGTGCACCGTTATTCAGGTGATTATGCACTACTTTGTTTCTCCACAGTCCACACGGTCAGGTTTTGGGATCAGTAATTGGCAACCTAATGGCAGATGCAATGTTTCACACCGGCAACACGAAGAGATTATGGGATGGATGCAACGGAATGGAAGAGTGGATGTGGGAGAAGATTAAACACATTCTACATACTGTCAAAGGTGTTTCCAGCTGTTGTTGTAAATCAACTCGCATTTCTCACAGATTTGATGCGAAATGACCAAATCCAATCAAACTCAACACATCCAAACCGGAACAAGCCAAAGCCTCAGATCTTCAGGAGAAATAAACTGTGGCCTCACAAGTTAGACACGAGACAGTAGCAGCTAAACAAAGTGTGGATCTGAATATTGACCAAATACATAAAGCAATGGGCTTACATACAGAAATAGAATATGTTACATAACCTTTGAACGCGCTGAAGCTCCACTCACTTGACTTACTAAGATACAGCATACGGTATGTTATGTTAAAATTACATTTTTTACCTGAGTGCAGCGTGCATGGTAAATATCAATGATGATTCATTTATCAGTTTGTTGTCTTAAAAAAGGGAACAGGCTGTTTCAGTGACAAGTATTTCCACTTTGCCACTTTGTATGTAGACGTGTTTGATGGCTGTTATTTTGTGATTTTTTTGTGTTGTGTAATTATATGGCAATTAAGGCACCAGGCCTCTTGTTGGCCTCCTGGTTTCTCATTTTAAAAACAATTTCAGCATGACAAGTACACCCCAAAAGTTAAACACTTCTGGGTTTTCATATGAATTTTTGAAACATATACACTTTTATTCTTTCCTGTCAATATCTTCAAGACCAATTTTTTGGGGACAAGAGAGGAAGAAAATTACACGTTATTGCCCGTATAGTTAAAGTCAGACGTTTGCTTGCTTCTCTCTGGCTCCAAGCCAGTAAAAAGAAAAAAGCAGACTAAAGCACACACAGTCACGTGACTCACCTGTGTCCCAATGCAGCACTCCTGCCAACTTACTGTTAAAAATACACACCTATTCAGACATAAGCGCCAATCACAGGTGGAAAATGAATATATTGGAGAGATCTGCCGACCAGCGAAGAGTCGAGAAGACTAAGCGAAAGGAGAGTTATGGACTTTTCTGTGACAGTGATCCTTGCGGGGCTCATCTTAGCTCTGCTGTGGTTGTTTAGTGTCAAAAACAGAGGGAAGTATCGGTTGCCCCCAGGACCCTTTGCACTTCCTCTCATAGGAAACCTGCCGCAACTGGACAAAAATGCCCCCTTTAAAAGCATTCTCAAGGTGAGAATTTATTTAGCAAAATGTTCATTGATTTAATGTTTTGTAATACCTTATCCCGTCATCTGAGATGTCTTTACTTTGGTCAGTCATACTGAATTTTAGTTTTGATTGCTCGTTGACGTTTGCACAAACTTTTCTTTAATTTTAATCAGACTGTTTTATGACTCTAACAAATCCTGTCTTCTTGTAGTTAAGTGAAACCCATGGTCCTGTGATGACTGTCCACCTGGGCTGGCAGAGGTTGGTTTTTCTGGTGGGATATGACGCGGTGAAGGAGGCTCTGGTGGACCAGGCAGACGACTTCACAGGCAGAGGGCCAGTGCCATTTCTGATGAAAGTTACCAAGGGCTACGGTAACTTTGAGACACTTCAAATCTGTCGTCTCTGTCAAGAGATCTGTGATTTTTTTCAATGGTTTCCGTGCATGCATGTCTCTGGCTCCAGTTGGTCAAAAAGCGACACATTTAATTTTTTGTTCAGGTTTGGGGCTCAGCAACGGAGAGCGCTGGCGCCAACTGCGACGTTTCACACTGTCGACCCTGAGAGACTTTGGGATGGGACGCAAGGGGATGGAGGAGTGGATCCAGGTGGAGAGCACACACCTGAAGGCCCGCATGGAGACATTCAAAGGTGTTTGCAGCTGTTGTTTTGAGAGCACATGTTTCACACAGGGTTAATGTGAAAGGGGATTATTGCACTTATTGGTAAATGTAGTCAATTAAAACAATGTCTTCCTCAGAATGAACTTTAGTTCTTCCATTGACTCCAACTATGTCAAATGACAGCACCGGGTGCAGAAAGAACAAGAACATTTCACTTTCTTGATCAATACAGCACAAACTGAAGAATTGCTTCAATTGACTAAATTTACCATTAACGCTGATTGCACATCCAGACAAATGGTGGCAGATTTTTCCTTTGAGTTTACTTTGTGCGGCCCTGAATCATAGCTTCGGTCCCAAACAGTTTCTGTTGCCTATGTTTCAGGACAGTAAAAGAATGTGACCAAAAAAGATGAAATCTTTTATACTTGAGAATTGAGATACACTGAGAAGAAAAGAAAACACCTTATCGATCATAACACCTTATGCATGTCTGCATATGACATATAGGTCTGAATATTGACAGTCAAATGGTGTTTAAAGAAATACACAGAACCGACATAAAGAATGAAACATGAAATAGTTGGTCAACAACTGAAAAGAGAGTGTACTGTTATGCTTTGTTGGATTGCTCGGTGTGTTTATCTCTCTTGTTTCAGCTGCACTCTTTAATCCTTATCTCTATCTGATGGCGACTTGTGCAAAGTAAACACAGAATATGTTACGTAACCTACTACACCAGTGAAGCTTCACTAACAGCTTGGAGATACCAAATGCAGCATTTTAAACTGCATTTAAAGGCGCTATGTACAAGATTGGCAGCATTTTGATTGCCTCTCAACAGATATGGTGACCGCTGCTAACAGCGCTAACAGTGCTAACTATGGCAAAAGTGCTTGCAGAGCTAACAGAGTTTACCAAAGGGGGGAACTGAGGGGGGTTGGGTGCTACGCTTCCTCGACGACGCTGTTGTACGGGACGGCGTTTTCAGCTGTAATTGTTGGAGCCTGCGGTGCACGCTCACATGCACTGACATGCAATAAAAGCATGCATCTGGCCTGGTTATGCAAAAAAAGAATGGAGAAGTTGGATTACAAATTAACGTCAATGTCAATATTAGTTTGAATTTAAATGATACTTTCAATAAATGTTTTGACTTTTAATATATATCAATAAATGTTAATGACTGAAGAAGAATTGTCTCAGAGGAGGCATCTTAGAAACACCCAGATAACTTTGCTGCGTGCATACAAGGCCTGTGCTTTCAAGCCAACATTATTTTTATTTTTCTGACCAGTACCTTTAATAAATTAGTCCAATTAGGTTTTCCTCTTCTCCTCCAGCCATGCCATTTGACCCCACATTCTTGCTGAGCCGCACTGTGTCCAATGTGATCTGCTGCTTGGTGTTTGGCGAACGCTTCGGTTACGAAGACAAGAAGTTCCTGCACCTCCTCAACATCATATCTGATATGACAACGTTCCTAAACAGCCCTTTCGGTCAAGTAAGCTGCTGATAGTCCATCATTTTAAAGTCTGGTTTTCATATTATCTTCAACACATTATTTTTAATTATCCCCCAGTTGTACAACGTCTTTCCCTGGCTCATGGAGCATCTGCCCGGCCCCCAGCACACTTGTTTTGCCAGAGTTGAGAAGTTGAAAGAGTTCGTCGACATGAAGATCCAAGAGCACAAAGAGACACTGGACCCCAGCTCCCCGAGGGACTTTATTGACTGCTTTCTCATCCGTGTCAATCAGGTGGGAACTTTTGTTTTGTTCAGGGAACACAAGACCATAACTTTCATCCTGGACTAAAGCTCCTCTTAAATAACTTTTAACATATGACTGCTAAGAATGGATCGGATTTCTGGAATAAAACTATGTAACTATTCAAATGATCCAATTCTAACAAAGCAAATGCACAAGTGGGCTTCTGCCACCTGTTGCTTAAAATGCATTTTTAAACACTTTGTTCTCTCAGGAAAAAGACAATCCCACGACTGAGTTCAACCATGAAAACTTGGTCTCCACAGTGTTGAATCTCTTCCTGGCAGGAACGGAAACCACCAGCTCTACCATCAGATATGCCCTCAGTGTGCTGATCAAATACCCAAACATACAGGGTAGGTCCCCGAGTGGAGGACACAGTCATCTTACTTAACCAGTTGCAACACAATGTTTGTTTTTTGTCCTGTACAGAGAAAATGCAGAAGGAGATTGACAGTGTGATTGGACAAGGCTGTAGTCCCAGTATGGAGAACAGGAAGTCCCTCCCCTTTACAGATGCAGTTATCCATGAGGTGCAGCGCTTTCTGGACATTGTCCCCTTCAGCCTCCCTTGCTACGCACTCCAGGATATCTCTTTTAGGGGTTACACAATTCCCAAGGTATTAGTGATCCCAAGATATAATATTCATTAAAGGAAAAAAAAGGCATTATTACACTAACACCATGTCTTGTCTCAATAGAACACCATGATTATTCCTTTGTTGCACTCTGTGCTGAGAGAGGAAAAGCAATGGGCGACTCCCTGGTCCTTCAACCCCCAGCACTTCCTGGACCAGAATGACAACTTCAAGAAAAATCCTGCTTTCCTGCCTTTTGCTGCAGGTAAAACATGGTCTTCAGCTAGTAAATCATTACCAACCCTGTATGGATCCGTGTTTTACGAAAGAGTTTAGTTTGTTTTGAGTTTTGGGTCATTTTGTGCTAAATATCGAACTCATTGCCCCTTCACTTTTACAGCAGTAATATATGTATCATGTTGTTTGTGATTGTGTCTCCTCACAGGGAAGAGAGCCTGTGTTGGCGAGTCTCTGGCTCGTATGGAGCTTTTCATCTTCCTGGTGTCACTGCTGCAGAATTTCACCTTTTCCTGCGTTGGAGGCCCCGACAGTATAAACCTTGTTTCAGAGTACAGTAGCTTCGCCAATCTGCCTCGCACGTACCAGATCATCGCCACGCCGCGGTGAGACGAGGTGCTCCTCTCGGGCCTTCTATCATCGCTTGAAGCACCCTTAGTCACCCATACAGATACAACATTGGTTGCTTTATTGTGATGCAGCAATGTTTGCTGTACAGGTGATGTTTGCTGTAGCAGGCAGGCCCGTCAGCATTGTTATGAATCCTCTTGTCTTTTGCTTTGGTTGTCTTTAATGTATTTTAATCAACTCTTTGTTCCTGTGTTAATTGTGAATGGGCTTTCTACTGCTATTTCAATCAGGAGAGACTTCATTAGAATTTAACAATAATGTATTACACATACATAATAATTGAATAGTGAACGTCTTTGGCGATTGGACTCCATCCTGAAGTCGGATAATCGAGGGGTGGTGATAATGAGGTCAGATAAGGCAGAATCCCCCCTGGAGTCCAGACACTGGTGGTGGTGGTGATGAAGGGACTTCCTGCAATCCGATGATGAATGAGGAGCATGAATGTGATGCTGCTATAAGCAACTATCTAAATACCAGGGTCTTGAAGACATCGAATGTATCGTCTCTGTTAAAAACTTTGTAAAAACTCTGCCTTTAAAATAAAGTCATAACACTGAAACACTGAATTTTTGTTTCATTTTGTTGACATATTACAGTCAAAGGTGTTTACAGAGGGAAATTTGGAGATCTATTTTTATCATGCCATAAATCAGAAAATACTGCTAAAATATTTCACCATGTTTTTGAGAATAGCACATTGTAAATCAGGCTAAGAATGACATATGAAGAAACCCCTCTGTAAACAGAAATCCCCATGAAACCTTCCCAGTTAATTACTCATAATAAGACAATAGTTTTCTTTCTGAAATCGTATATATTTAAATGTACAAATGAGGCATTATCTAATGCTAACTTTTGATGAATTTAAGAGAACTCTACAGACAAAAAGATACAAAGTAGCTAAATAAACCCCTAAATGTGAATTCTTTTATGTTTTATTTCCTCTAGTCTGAAAGAAGACATGTTATAGATGCAAAATAGCCCAAAATCTATAAATCGACCTGTGCATTTTTGCCTGTACATCTTACCGTGAGTGTACTTGTCCTTTACAAACATAACAATATGCTATTGTATATAAATGTAAGTGCACATTTAAAAAAAAAAAAAAAAAGGAAAAAAACATAAACATGCCAAATCATGAAACATAATCTACGGTGGGACCAAACTGTTTAAAAACTGGAATATTTAAAACAATTGATTAAATAGAACAAGAAACAAGTATTTAATGTCTTATTAATCCATTGCAATGGATATCATTAGCCAAATTGAATGCCTCGTGTGTTTATGTCAGTATGTTACTCCATTTTAATAAATACATGCAAATCCCTGCAGCTTCATGGCCCATGCTACTCTTGGCTCGTGGTCGAACACTGATCTGATCCAACTCGGACTAACCAGCAGCAAACAGGGCTGTGCGCTTACTCATAGAACCGGAGTTACAGCAGGTAACCTCTGTTTCCCTTTGCTACTTCCGCAAATCAACACGAAATGTGGGCTGAAGTTTGACCGCCCGACCTGCAGCAGTGCCAGCTGTATGTGTTTGCTCCATCAGTTGGAGCTCTAGTGCGCCGCAGAGTGCGGAGTAGCAGCAGCTCTGTCCGCGGCGTCATGGAGTGGTCCGTCACGGTGCTCTTAGCGGGGCTCCTCGCTGCGCTGCTCTGGCTGCTCAGCCTGAGGAGCCGCGGACGCGTTTGTTTACCTCCGGGACCGTCCGGTCTGCCGGTCATAGGAAACCTGCTCCAGCTGGACAAAAGAGCTCCGTTCAGAACTATGCTGGAGGTGAGAATGCGTAATAACATAATGACTATTTTAATCATTCTATATCACACAAACCCAGAATAATGCACATTTAATATACTTTTATTTCAATAGCTGAGCTTTTTGTTTTGTTTTTTATGTGCTCGATTTGGCCATGTCCCAAACTACGAGGTTACAAGTTACTTGTCATCGGTTGTTCAACGAAATGCAGTTTGTAGTCCTGTTTTGCAACATAAGAAAATATCAATATGGCAGCAGCCTCTGCGCAGTTAATAGTTGCTCACCTCCCAGAAAAAAAAGACCACAATTCCACTGAAACCTTTGTGACATGTTGTTGTTTTTTGGTGCATAAACTTTCCCCATGTTTCATGATGACACTCCTTTTGTCACACTCTTAACGTTCCACCCTCTTTGGCTGAATTATGAAAGTTTTTCCGATAAGAAAACAAAAGAAAATTAAAGTCATATTTGAAGTCATAAAAGTTCTATTTATGTTTAGAAGGCTGGCTAGCTAAATCGAGATCACTCGTAGAGTTTAGGCTAATTTAGCTCAAAATGCCCTTCCTTATTTCTATTGACCAATACAAACCAGTAATATTGACTATTTGAGTTTCTGAGATTGGCCAATATTTTCTCCTGTCAGTTATGAGGCCGGAATGTGTCCGTTTTAGCTGTAGTGTGTTTTGCATGAGATATTTCATGCTTTAACTTTTGCAGATCTGTATTTCTATTTTCTATCTCAGTTATGGATGTAGTTTTGTGATTTAATCTGTTTTGTTCTCTACAGTGCACCGGGTATGTTTACTTTGGTTTGTTCCTTACACGTCTGTACAAGACTCAAATGCATGCGTGTTGCTCCCCAGCTCAGTGAAAGCTATGGCCCCGTGATGACCATGTACCTGGGCCCTCAGCGCGCCGTGATCCTGGTGGGGTATGATGCTGTGAAGGAGGCCCTGGTGGACCAGGCAGATGACTTCACTGGCAGAGCACCGATTCCTTTCTTGATGAGGGTTACCAGGGGCTATGGTAACATGGGAATTTTGTCATGATATGTAACATAGCAATATGTTTGCGTACAACATTCTGTGTCCTTAACACCAGGCTGCAATCCTTGTGTCTCTGGTCTCCTCTGGCCTAAAGTTTTATGTCTCTGTTCTCTTGTTTTTTCTGAATTTTCCAGTGGCTTTTATGAGTCTATTTGTTATAATTCAATTTTTTTATGTTCCCAGTTCGACAGGGTTTCAGTCCGCTGTAAGAAGTGATAATTCTTTTGTTACTTTCGTATGTTTATAGCTTGTGATTTATAGCTTCTGACTCATTGTGAGGTTCTTCCAACTACAATTTCTGCATCTTCAAAGGTTTGGCGATCAGTAACGGAGAGCGCTGGCGGCAGTTGCGGCGTTTCACCCTGACGACGCTGAGAGACTTCGGGATGGGACGCAAGGGGATGGAGGAGTGGATCCAGGAGGAGAGCACACACCTGGTGGCCCGCATAGATGACACCAAAGGTATGCATATGTTTGCCCTGGTTGTGTATTTCTCCATCAGTCATACACGGCACATGGTTTCTGGACTTTAAACTTGCTGTTTTAAGATCTTTGAGGACATAATGCTGACTTCATGCGCTCCCTGCTCTCACTGCCAAAAATGTACTTTGAAAGAAGATGGAGCAAACCAGGGACAGAATAGTCAAAGTGGTGCTTAACAGTCAGGCGGAAAGTTTTCTGAGCACCAGAGAAGCTCACGAGTCATTTTTTTCCAAGTCGAGTCTCAAGTCTCTTCAGGTTGTAATGTACGTCGTATCAGTCGCTGCATGCCAACTGATCTGCTTAGAAACACGCCACAGCTATACCTAAGGTATTCAAAGCATGCAGGCCACTGTTATCATCACTCTATCTATTCATTATTTGGTATATGATCACTTGAAACAGGCTACTGCAATGCAATATGATAAAGAACACACACAATGAAAACTTTTCTTTTCAGTAAACTGTATTTCTGCCCCCCAAAAAATAGATCTAGACAAACGTTACTCAGGGTAATAGGAAAATATTGCTGACATTATTAGGCATGCAATAATAACCATAACCTCCATCCCATATCTTTAACCGCTTATCCTGTTCAGGGTTGCGGGGGGGGGTCTGGAGACGATCCCAGCAGGGTTCCCCCTGGACACGTCGCCAGACTATCGCAGGGCTGACGCATAGAGACAGACACCCAGTCACGCTCACATCCACACCTACGGGCAATTTAGAGCCTCCAATTAACCTAAACTGCATGTCTATGGACTGTGGGACCACGGGGGACCACGGGGAGAACATGCAAGCTCTACACAGAAGGCCAGTCTAGCCCAGGAATTAAGCGTCAAACTCGGGGCCCCTCGTTCCTGTGAGTGCTAGCCAACCCACCACCGTGCAGCTGAACCGTTTTTTTATCAATAGCAGTTACAGTACACCCGTATTGTATAATTACACTGGGTCTCCAACTAATGAGCGACTGTTGATGAACACATTTCTCCAGCTTCACAAACCCAGAGATGCTCACAAGTCTTGTAGCCGCGTGTCCGACTTAAGTCCAAGTCCCCATCTCTGCTTCTTTTTTTTCCTCCAGCAACACCTTTCGATCCCACCTACTTCATGAGCTGCACCGTGTCCAACGTGATCTGCTGCTTGGTGTTCGGCCAACGCTTCAGCTACGACGACCAGCACTTCCTCTCCCTCCTGCAGATAATCTCGGCGACCCTGAAGTTCGGCAGCAGTCCCTTTGGCTCGGTAAGGGACATTTACTAACTGTAGGTCTGTAGGTGTGTGTGTGTGTGTGTGTGTGTGTGTGTGTGTGTGTGTGTGTGTGTGTGTGTGTGTGTGTGTGTGTGTGTGTGTGTGTGTGTGTGTGTTAAAGTGGTGATGATGATGTTTGCTTAATTTGGTTGTGTTTTTATTTATTTTTTGTTGCAGTCTCTTGGTCACGGTAAAAGCTAGTATATATATATATATTTATTTATTTATTTATTTATATATATTACACATACACACACACACAATGTTTTTTAAATTGTGTTTGTATGTAATTGGATTTGTTTATTCCCTCCCACCCCGCAAAAGTTCACAAAGTATATTTACCAAGTTCCAGAAACTATTCATTTCCATGTTGATTTATATATTTTTAGTTTTTAGGATGGTTGTGGAACACGTCATTTATAGGACTTTTCTCCCATCGCAGCTGTACAACATCTTCCCTCGGTTGATGACGTGGCTGCCGGGTCGACAGCACAAAGTTTTTGCAAGACTTGAAGAGCTGAGAGAGTTCATAATCCAAAAGATCCAGGAGCACCAGGACACGCTGGACCCCGGCTCACCCAGAGACTACATCGACTGCTTCCTCACTCGACTCACTCAGGTCCGACCCAACGCAGGTCGTCAAACTGAGAGTTTTGTTTAATTTACCGTGGACATGTTAAGCATGCTCACTCGTTACATTTACATATTCACTGATGCAAATGCACATAGTCCCTGTGACAATGGATAGTTCTGCAAATACTGCGCACCATAGACCGCTAGGTGCACGGCTGAGCTCCTTCCAGTGCGTCTGAACATCTTGAATAGTGATCCTGCAGCAGGTTGTATTGTCGTCAGTAACAAAAGGGCTCTTGTTTTTCGTTTCTTTAGGAAAAACACATTCCCACGAGCGAGTTCCACCTTGACAACCTGGTGTCAACGGTGCTGAATCTGTACCTGGCAGGAACCGAAACCACCAGCTCCACTCTCAGATTTGCACTGAGTGTGATGATCAAGTACCCCAAAATACAGGGTAGGTCCCAGAAACGCACACAAACTGGGGGCAGATTCTACAAGTCTAGTGACTTTTACATGGAATATTTTGTTTACACACATCTCTACTTTGCAAGATCGTCACCGGTTGCATGTAATGCTGATGAAACTGAGCATTTTGAACCTCCTCTGCTGTTCCGCTCACGTAGCTGTGTCTCCTCTCATTCCGAAGAGAATATGCAGCAAGAGATCGACACTGTGATTGGACAGCAGCGGTGTCCTTTCATGGAGGACAGGAAGTCCCTCCCCTTTACAGACGCAGTCCTCCATGAAATTCAGCGTTTCATGGACATCGTCCCCATGAACATCCCCCACTACGCCCTCCAGGACGTCTCCTTCAGGGGTTACACGATTCCCAAGGTATCCCGGTGTCGTCACATAGGTGTTAAAGTTTCCAGATGATATATAAACTACTGTCTCGTTTCAACAGGATACGATCATTATCCCCTTGTTGCACTCTGTGCTGAGAGATGAGAAACATTGGGAGACCCCTTGGTCCTTCAACCCGCAGCACTTCCTGGACCAGAAAGGCAACTTTAAGAAAAACCAAGCATTCCTGACATTCTCTGCAGGTAAATGTCCTTTTTTTTTTTCTTTTTTTGTAAATATGTTTTATTGATTTTCACAGTTTTTATCCCACCAGGGAAGAGGATTCACACTTGTCTGAGGGCAATTACAGATTGAAATTTAAAACCTCATTCTCGACCCTACCCACCCAATGTAGGGTTACAGGCTATGAAACTTATACATTCAGGTACATTCAGGTGACGGAGATGTAGATAAATGTCCTTTTTTTTTTTTTTTTAAATCGTGTTTCACTCACGTAGGAAATATGGCCGACCTGCTTGCTAAACAGATTTTAGTGTTGTCCTGCACTTTTCAGAGCTCTGATGTGTTCAAGAGGACAAACCAGTCCCCTGCAATCCTCTTTCGTTTATCTCATATTCTCATTCTCACTGGTTTGTTTCTCAGGAAAGAGAGCCTGTGTCGGAGAGTCCCTGGCTCGCATGGAGCTCTTCCTCTTCCTGGCCTCACTCCTGCAGCACTTCACCTTTTCTTGCTCCGGAGGACCCGACAGCGTAGATCTCAGCCCCGAGTACAGCAGCTTCGCCAACCTGCCTCGCAGGTACGAGATCATCGCAACGCCCCGGCGGTAATGGTATTATGATATGAATTTGTCATGTACCCTGCTGGGAAATGCTCAGTTCAGTGGTCGTTAGATTGAACTCTCACTACACACAGATCGGTTTAAACTTGATATTTTTTGTAATGGTAATTTCCTGGACTCTCAAGAAATTATTTGAGGGTGACATTTAAAACGGTGGCTTGTGGAACAAGTTCATTAAATGCTGCTCCCATCATGTTTATGCTTCTGTCAGCATGTCCAAAGCCTGTATTGTACCGTCGGTATATTACTCAAATTATGAACATCTTTGTCATCTCAAGATTCTCGGATGAACCTAAATCATTTGAGATTGTTTAAGCTTTTGCTAAATGTTAAAAAAAAAGGTAGACCAAAGATTTCAAAGGCTGCCTCACTATAATGTCACAATGGTGTTTCTCTTTTGTTGAACTTGTTTAGTTATGCCATCAGAATACACAGTCCACATAAAGATTATAATAATCTAAAATGATGCCAAGGAGCAGATTAAATCCCTGATTGTGTGTGATGTATATAAACTACCTGTTAATACATAAATTTAATACTGGCGTATTGTGTAGTTGCTCTGTCATAGCACCCTTCACACAGGAACCAGCTGGAGCATCATACTGGAGTTGTGTGTTTTCCCGTCTTGTAAAGGGTTGCGTTCAGAGATGCACTCTACTCACACCACTTTGATGCAGTGAAGTCCACTTTGCACTCTGTTCCGCCGACATGTGGCCCATTTCACCACAAGGGGGCACTTGTTCAACAGTTAACAGCCTCTCCAACAATGTTCTATGTGTTCGCACATCTTGCTCTTCCGAACAGCTTCTTGTATTGGTTTAAAGGGATGTTTTGGGTCATTTATTTTTTTTTTCTCAGAAAAATGTATGAATCACACTTTTAAAAATAATTGTTTATGAACTGATCTGAAACAATAAATACTGAATGTTTTGTCTAAATTCCATCAATCATCTGGTGACCAACTACAGGGTCAGCCTGTCAGTGTTGATGCATGTTCCAGTGTATCACTGTCTTGTGTCGGAGCAACAGTCACTAGTGGGGGATCGTTGTCAAACACTGAGGCTCTGATAACTGTCATGGCAGTTCTTTATTAAACTTTGATAAGACCCAGGAACTTCAGTATATAGCATTATATGTGGAACTGTGTTCAGTATTTTTTTTGTTTACACAAATATACAACATGTGTACTTTAACCCTAAGCTAACAAATGCTTTTATTCATTCTATATATTTTTTTAATAAAATGTATCCATAAATAAACATTAGAAGAGAATTGGTGTTGACTGACTATTTTGTTCAATGGGTTGGTTAATCCTAACATGTAGTACATATGTTGTAGCCGATATCAACCTGATCAGTTGTTGTCATTGACTGCACAACAAACCAAAAGCCATAGTACATCCTAATATACCCACCATACAGGAAGTATCTCAGATTTGCGTAAATTCCAAGTATCTAGTCCTCCCCTTTGGTCTCTCACTGAGCCCAAGAGTGTTTGTGAAATTCACCGAGGCGGCAGTGGGACCGCTCAGGAGGTGGGGCGACACGTACATCAACGACTGGCTTATTGCGGCGTCCTCTCGCCAGGGGGCAGCAGATCACATAAAGCTACTCATAGAACATTTGGTGAATCTAGGCTTCAAAATAAATCAAGAAAAGATAAATGGACCTGTACTTGTATAGCGCTTTTCTAGTCTTCCGATCACTCAAAGCGCCTTAACACTACATGACATCATACACTGATGGGAGTGGCTAAGGTGCCACCTGCCCATCAGGAGTAGAAAACTGGTGGTGTGCCGCGACGCAGAGTCCCCCCCAGACCAGGTGGTCGCACCGCAGACCCACTGCGAGTCCATCGCAGAGGGTCAACAAATTCTCGATCTGCCCAGGTTGCCTCCAGGGGGCAGGAGGGACTGCTGCTTCGCCCTCATCCTGCCACAGAACAAGTTCCTGCTGCTTCTCTCTGAAAACCCAGATGACTGCAAGTGCGTGTCCTTTGCCCCATTCGTTATCAGACGTTAACGGCACCTGTCTCCTTTGTCCCATTCACTATCAGACATGTTTACTGCACAGGGCTATCCGTTTGGAGACAATACTGCACTTTCTCTTGTGTCCCCTGTAAAGATTCTGCAGGCCTGGATCTGGTTGAAATATAATGACTCCCCATTTGTTGTTACATTTCACAGCCTGTGGCTGAACTTCTCTCTGTCTCTAAAGGTGCGTTCACACCAAAAGCGTTGCGAATTTTTTGCGCGAGTAGATTACATACAAATAACCACAAATATTCCAGCGAGTAAACTCGCACCGCTTCTGGTGTGAACGCACCTTAAGCCAGTAAAAAGAAAAAAACAGGTATAGGTGCACCAAAGCACACACAGTCACGTGACTCACCTGTGTCCCAATGCAGCACTCCTGCCAACTCACTGTTAAAAATACACACCCATTCAGACATAAGTGCCAATCACAGGTGGAAAGTGAATATATTGGAGAGATCTGGCGACCAGCGAAGAGTCGAGAAGACTAAGCGAAAGGAGAGTTATGGACTTTTCTGTGACAGTGATCCTTGCGGGGCTCATCTTAGCTCTGCTGTGGTTGTTTAGTGTCAAAAACAGAGGGAAGTATCGGTTGCCCCCAGGACCCTTTGCACTTCCTCTCATAGGAAACCTGCCGCAACTGGACAAAAATGCTCCTTTTCAATGCATTCTGAAGGTGAGAATTCACCTTATTCTGTATTTGAGAAGGATAACTGAGCACGCATCTCTTCTTTAGTTAGTTCAGAATTTTAGTTTTGATTGCTCGTTGACTTTTGTACAAAAAGTTAAATTTGAATCGGACTGTGTTATGACTTTATTACTTCATTAACAAATCCTGTCTTCTTGTAGTTAAGTGAAACCCATGGTCCTGTGATGACTGTCCACCTGGGCTGGCAGAGGTTGGTTTTTCTGGTGGGATATGACGCGGTGAAGGAGGCTCTGGTGGACCAGGCAGACGACTTCACAGGCAGAGGGCCAGTGCCGCTTCTACAGAAAATTACCAAGGGCTACGGTAACTTTGAGACACTTCAAATCTGTGATTTTTTTCAATGGTTTCCGTGCATGCATGTGTCTGGCTCCAGTTGGTCAAAAAGCGGCACATTCTTTTTGTTCAGGTTTGTCGATCAGCAACGGAGAGCGCTGGCGCCAACTGCGACGTTTCACACTGTCGACCCTGAGAGACTTTGGGATGGGACGCAAGGGGATGGAGGAGTGGATCCAGGTGGAGAGCACACACCTGAGGGACCGCATGGAGACATTCAAAGGTGTTTGCAGCTGTTGTTTTGAGAGCACATGTTTCACACAGGCTTAATGTGAAAGGGGATTTTTGCACTAATTGATAAATGTAGTCAATTGAAACAATGCCTTCCTCAGAATGAACTGTAGTTCTTCCTTTGCTGCTGATTCAGTTTTACTCCAGTATCATACACAATCTCTGCAGTTCCATCACTGTCTGGTTTGTTGTTCATATATTTATACTTTTGTATATACATTTATATTTATATTTGTACATAGTAGCTAAATGTTTATGCTTACCTCTGTTCTACTTTGTTGTCCTTGTTTTGTTTTTTTGTTTATTTGTATATTTCTGTACACGTTGAGAGCAACGGAAAATCCGGAGTCAAATTCCTGGTATGCGTACGCATAAATGGCTAATAAAGCTGATTCTGAATATTGACAGTCAAATGGTGCCTAAAGAAATACAGAGAACCGACATAAAGAATTAAACATGAAAGAGTTGGTTAACAACTGAAAAGAGAGTGTACTGTTATGCTTTGTTGGATTGCTCGGTGTGTTTATCTCTCTTGTTTCAGCTGCATTCTTTAATCCTTATCTCTATCTGATGGCGACTTGTGCAAAGTAAACAGAATATGTTACGTAACCTACTACACCAGTGAAGCTTCACTGACAGCTTGGAGATACCAAATGCAGCATTTTAAACTGCATTTAAAGGCATTTTGATTGCCCCTCAACAGATATGGCGACAGCTGAGCCGGCGGCTAACACCGTGTAACAAGACTCTGTCACTACCGTGAGTCTCGGGCAGCACAATGAAGGTCGCACACTTGAATCTGGGTTCTCAAGGTGTTTATCGTTTAATAATGTTATAGTCGCGGATCCTGCAGAGGCTGCCTGGGCGTGTGCTGTCCCGACTGTTCCGGCCTTGGACTATGATCTCCTGCTCTCTCGCTCCACCCACTCCTCCGTCGTTCCTGCGGGTTTTTACAAAGGGGAGAGACACAATCCCAGATTGCCTGCAGCTGAGGCTGATTAGACCTCTCCCGGCACCGTTCCCTGAACCACTCCCCCACTCAGTTCCCTCTGCAGATGAACCCAACCACGCCCCGCCACCACCCGACTTAGGCCGGGGAGCCATCCGGCATAACCTACTCCCCCTCCCTCCCAATGCGAGCGGGAGAGGAAGTCAACCACGGTCATCTGCGCCCCCGGCCTATGGACCACCTTAAAATTAAACGGCTGTAAAGCCAGATACCACCGAGTGATCCGGGCGTTAGTATCTTTCATGCGGTGGAGCCACTGGAGCGGGGCGTGGTCTGAACAGAGGGTGACTGAGCATCCCACGAGGTAGTAGCGCAGGGAGTCGACCGCCCACCGGATGGCCAGGCACTCCTTCTCCACCGTGCTGTACCTGGCCTCCCTCTCGGATAGCTTCCGGCTGATGTATAGGACCGGGCGGTCAACCCTCCGTACCTGAAGGGAGAAAACGGCCCCCAGCCCTCTGTTCGATGCATCAGTCTGCAGAGGAAGAGAGAAGTTAGGTGTATGAAGGAGTGGCTCCCCACAGACAGCCTGTTTCACCCTCTCAAACACCAACTGGCACTGCTCCGTCCACTGGACCAGATCTGAGGCACCTTTTCGGGTCAGGTCGGTCAAGGGGCTGGCCAGCTCTGTGAAGTTCGGGATGAACCGTCTGTAATAACCCGCCAGCCCCAAGAACCGCCTCACCTCTTTTTTTAGTCTTTGGCCGTGGGCAGGCTGCGATAGCGGCGGTCTTCTCCACCTGAGGGCGCAACTGCCCGCCACCCAAGTGGTACTCCAGATACCGTACCTCCCTCCGATTACATCATCCAAGTAGGCGGCAGCATATGCAGCGTGCGGACGCAGCACCCGGTCCACAAGGCGTTGGAAAGTGGCTGGGGCACCGAACAACCCAAAGGGAAGCATGGTGAATTGGTACAAACCAAACAGAGTGGAGAAGGCCATCTTTTCCCTGGACTCTGGCGACAGAGGAATCTGCCAGTAGCCCTTGGTTAAATACAGTGTCATAAAGAAACGCGCAGTGCCCAGTTGGTCCAGGAGTTCGTCGACCTGGGGCATTGGGTACGCATCGAAACGTGACATCGTTCACCCTGCAATAGTCCATGCAGAACCGTATAGACCCATCCTTCTTGACAAGAAGGATGGGGCTACACCAGGCACTATTGGACTCTTCTATTACCCCTATCTCCAGCATGGCAGCCAATTCCCTCTGAACCACTTTTCTTTTGTGTTCAGGTAACCTGTAGGGACGCGACCGGACCGCCACACCCGGAGAAGTCTCAATTCGGTTCGTGCGACCTGGCAGGAGGGAGAACACATCAGCAAACTGCTCTTGCAACTGGGCAATGTCTGTTCTCTGGGTCCCGGAGAGATGGGCTTCACAAAGGAGCGAGGCCGGATTGGTGGATTTTGGGACCTCAGGCCCCAGCTCCTCTCTCAGATACCACGGACACCAGAGAAACAGACTCCGCCTCTCTCCATGCTTTTAAGAGGTTGAGGTGGTAAATCTGTGTAGCTCCGCCCCTGTCAGAACGCACCACCTCAAAGTCGACATCCCCCACTCGCCATGTGACCACAAAGGGCCCTTGCCACTTGGCGAGGAGTTTTGAGCTGGAAGAAGGAAGCAATACAAGTACCTTCTCTCCCGGTGTGAATTGTCTCAGCCTGGCTCCTCTGTTGTACAGCCGTGTTTGATGCTCCTGGGCCTGGAGCAAATTCTCACGTGACATCCGACCCAGTGTGTGGAGTTTTGCTCGCAGTTCCAGGACGTATTGGATTTCACTTTTACTGGTGCTCGGGCCTTCCTCCCAGTTTTCTTTGATCAGGTCGAGCACCCCCCGTGGTGTCCTGCCGAACAGTAGTTCGACGGGAGAAAATCCCGTGGAGGCCTGGGGGACCTCCCGCACTGCAAACAGAGAATCAAGCCATTTATCCCAATTACGTTCATCTTCACTAATAAATTTACAGATCATGGACTTCAAAGTCTTATTCAGACGCTCCACCAGACCGTCGGTCTGTGGGTGGTACACACTGGTCTGAATTTACTTGATGCCCAGTAACCCGTAAAGTTCCTTCAGTGTTCGTGACATGAACGAGGTGCCCTGGTCAGTCAGAATCTCTTTCGGGATTCCGACTCGGGAGATGACCTGAAACAGAGCCTGCGCGACACTCTTTGCAGAAATGTTGTGCAACGGCACTGCCTCCGGATATCGTGTTGCGTAATCCACCAGGACTAACACAAAACGATATCCGCGTGCGCTCCGGTGAAATGGCCCGATGAGGTCCATGCCGATTCGCTCGAACGGTACCTCCATTAATGGCAGAGGATGCAAAGGCACCCTCGGAATGGCTAGGTGATTTACCAATTGACACTATGGGCAGGACGCACACCAACGGTGCAAATCCCCCCGGATGCCTGGCCAATAAAATCGGGTCATTATCCAGTCTAGCGTTTTTTCATATCCCATGTGACCAGCCATCGGGTTATAGTGAACCTTTCGGCACCAGCAATTGGGTGTTTTCCTGACCTGTCTGATTGTCACGACTCACTCGATACAGCCTGTCCATAATCAATGAAAAGTGCGGGTATGATTGAGCTGCCTCAGGGCGCACCAACTGACCATCAATTCTTATCACTTGGTCGAAGGCCGAGCGCAGAGTATCATCCCGAGAAAATCTTCCATGGGAGCCGACGGAGTCTCCACGGGAGACTCCACCGGTTCACCCTCCCTGTCCGCCGTGTCGGACAACCTCGCGTCACCGCTGAGCACAACACACATACTGCATGACCTTGACTGTCGTGAACGCACCCCCGCAGACTGCCTCAGTAATTTATTAAACCCCGGCCAATCTGTTCCCAAGATTAAGGGGTGTGTAAGGCGCGAGCAACCTTTATACTATGTTTTTTTCCCCATTAATCTAATTTCCACTGACACTATGGGATACTCGTGAACATCCCCATGCACACACCTATTTTCACCCACAATGCCTCCACCAATGCCCCGGGCCGAACCAGGCTGTGGTGAATCATAGACTGTATACAGCCCGAATCCACCATCGCCTGATGTGTACCACCCTGGATTCTTACCGGAACGCGGTACATCGCTCCTGGACCGGGGGAGGGTGTTGGAGAGCCGGCAACCCGAATCACCTGGCCCACTTCCATCAGCGGACACTCCCTCCGGAAGTCTCCAGGCAGCCCACACCTCCATCACTCCTGCCCTGATGCCTGAGGGAACCCCTGTAGGTTGGGAAGAGTTCTGGTGTATCGGGGAACTGACGGAGAGGTGTCGACCGCGGGGCCGCTATGGGCCGCACCAGGGACTGCGGAGGTAGCCTCCTCCGAGGGGCGGGTGTCGGCCAGGCCGAAGCCGGAAGGTGACTGCGGTCCCCCTGCCCGGGGGAATGAACCGCCAGGTGGTTCTCCGCCAAGGTGATGGCGATCCTCAGTGCCGTGGGGCGGTGGCAGCGGACCCACGCCGACGTTCGGGCCGGCAGCCCCCCCCACAAACTGTTCCAGCACCACCTTCTCCACCACTTCCCACGCCCCTCCTGGACCCCTGGGTTGTAGCCATCTGATGACAGCGTCTTTTAGCCGCTGCGCAAAAGCGAAGGGCCGGTCCTCGGGACCCAGCCCGGACTCGCGGAACCTTCACCAATAGTCTTCCGCAGACAGGCTCAGTTGATCCATGATGGCTTTACGCACGTCCGCGGAATTCCGCCTGGCTGCCGGGGGCAGCCCCACGGCCGCTGTCTGTGCCTCCCCTGCCAGAAGAGGCAAGAGCCATGTGTCCACCCCACGTTGGGCACCAGTGTAACAAGTCTCTGTCACTACCGTGAGTCTCAGGCAACACAATGAAGGTCGCACACTTGAATCGGGGTTCTCAAGGTGTTTATTGTTTAATAATCTTGTAGTCGCGGATCCTGCAGAGACTGCCTGGGCGTGTGCTGTCCCGACTGTTCTGGCCTTGGACTATGACTCCCGCTCTCTCGCTCCACCCGCTCATCTGTCATTACTGCGGGTTTTTAAAAGGGGAGAGACACAAATCCCAGATTGCCTGCAGCTGAGGCTGATTAGACCTCTCCCGACACCATTCCCTGAACCACTCCCCCACTCAGTTCCCTCTGCAGCTGAGCCCAACCACACCCCGCCACCACACGCCGCTAACAGTGCTAACGGTGCAAACTATGGCAAAAGAGCTAACAGAGTTTACCGAAGGGGGAATCAAGGGGGGTTGGGTGCTACGCTTCCTCTGGGATGCTGTTGGACGGGATGGCGTTTTCAGCTGGAATTGCTGGAGCAAGCGGTGCAAGGCATTTCAAAAACACTGACATGGCAAAAATATGATCATTTAAAGATGCACACTTTTCTCCCAGGTCACTGTTGATGCTTTAAACAGTTTAAAGGTGGTTGTTAAAACATCCAAAGTGAGCTGCAAAATGTTCGAAACCCCAGCTGAGAAAAACCTTTACATGGAAGGGAAAACGTCCATCCATCATCATCTCAGTGGATGTTTTGATCTTGCCAACATAATTTTCCTTTTTCTGAACAGTACCTTTAATAAATGAGTCCAATTAGGTTTTCCTCTTCTCCTCCAGCCATGCCATTTGACCCCACATTCTTGCTGAGCCACACTGTGTCCAATGTGATCTGCTGCCTGGTGTTTGGCGAACGCTTCGGTTACGAAGACAAGAAGTTCCTGCACCTCCTCAACATCATATCTGATATGATAAAGTTCCTAAACAGCACATCCGGTCAAGTAAGCTGCTGATAGTCCATTATTTTAAAGTCTGGTTTTCACATTATCTTCGACACATTATTTTTAATTATCCCCCAGTTGTACAACGTCTTTCCCTGGCTCATGGAGCATCTGCCCGGCCCCCAGCACGCTTGTTTTGCCAACGTTGAGAAGTTGAGAGAGTTTGTCGACATGAAGATCCAAGAGCACAAAGAGACACTGGACCCCAGCTCCCCGAGGGACTTTATTGACTGCTTTCTCATCCGTGTCAATCAGGTGGGAACTTTTGTTTTGTTCAGGGAACACAAGACCATAACTTTCATCCTGGACTAAAGCTCCTCTAAAATAACTTTTAACATATGACTGCTAAGAATCGGATTTCTGGAATAATACTGTGTAACTATTCAAATGATCCAATTCTAACAAAGTAAATGCACAAGTGGGCTTCTGCCACCTGTTGCTTAAAATGCATTTTTAAACTAATGGCACTTTTAACACTTTGTTCTCACAGGAAAAGGACAATCCCACGACTGAGTTCAACCATGAAAACTTGGTCTCCACAGTGTTGAATCTCTTCCTGGCAGGAACGGAAACCACCAGCTCTACCATGATATATGCCCTCAGTGTGCTGATCAAATACCCAAACATACAGGGTAGGTCCCCGAGTGGAGGACACAGTCATCTTACTTAACCAGTTGCAACACAATGTTTTTTTTTTGTCCTGTACAGAGAAAATGCAGAAGGAGATTGACAGTGTGATTGGACAAGGCTGTAGTCCCAGTATGGAGAACAGGAAGTCCCTCCCCTTTACAGATGCAGTTATCCATGAGGTGCAGCGCTTTCTGGACATTGTCCCCTTCAGCCTCCCTCGCTACGCACTCAAGGACATCTCTTTTAGGGGTTACACAATTCCCAAGGTATTGGCGATCCTGAGATGTAATATTCATTAGAGGAAAAAAAAGGCATTATTACACTAACACTTTGTCTTGTCTCAATAGAACACCATGATTATTCCTTTGTTGCACTCTGTGCTGAGAGAGGAAAAGCAATGGGCGACTCCCTGGTCCTTCAACCCCCAGCACTTCCTGGACCAGAATGACAACTTCAAGAAAAATCCTGCTTTCCTGCCTTTTGCTGCAGGTAAAACACGGTCTTCAGCTAGTAAATCATTACCAACCCTGTATGGGTCCGTGTTTTACGAAAGAGTTTGGTTTTGCCCGTGACTAATGGGTCACTTTGTGCTAAATATCGTCTCATTGCCCCTTCACTTTTACAAGCAGTAATATATTTCTAATATTCTTTGTGATTGTGTCTCCTTACAGGGAAGAGAGCCTGTGTTGGCGAGTCTCTGGCTCGTATGGAGCTTTTCATCTTCCTGGTGTCACTGCTGCAGAATTTCACCTTTTCCTGCGCTGGAGGCCCCGACAGTATAAACCTTGTTTCAGAGTACAGCAGCTTCACCAATCTGCCTCGCACGTACCAGATCATCGCCACGCCGCGGTGAGACGAGGTGCTCCCCTCGGGCCTTCTATCATCGCTTGAAGCACCCTGAGTCACCCATACAGATACAACATTGCTCTAGTCTGAAAGAAGACATGTTATGGACGCAAAATAGCCAAAAATCTCAGAATTGCCCTGTGCATTTTTGCCTGTATATCTTACGGTGAGTGTGCTAGTCCATTACGAATATACCAATATGCTATTGTGTATAAATGTAACAAAAAGCATAAACTTGCCAAGTCAGAAAACATAATCTATATGGTGGTACCAACCTTTTTAACAACTCAAATATTTAAAACAATTAATTAAATGGAACAAGACAAAAGTATTTGTTTGTCTTTTAAATCCATAGTAATATAGTTAATTAGCCAAATGTAATACTATGTGAAAATCCCTGCAGCTTCATGGCCCAGCTGGCCCATGCTATTCTTGGCTCTTGGTAGTAAACTGATCTGATCCGCCTCGGACTAAACCAGCAGCAAACAGAGGGCTGTGCACTTCCTCATAGAACGAGAGTTACACTCTGTTTCCCTTCCTGCTTCCGCAAATCAACACAAAATCTAGGGGTACATCCCGAGTCTCTTAATTGCATCCACGGTTCCCACACTTGTGTCAAGGAAACCATGTGAGGAGAAATGAGACATCCTTTCCTCTGTAGCGTCACCTGAAGCTACGTCTGTTTCTGATCACAGCTAGTCAGTTTTAACAGCTGGAGAGACTTTTGAGAGTTTGTGTCTGCACATGTCACAAAGTGTAGCCAGGAAGGTAGTATAAGGTAGTATTTTGAGTTATGTTTGAGTGTAATTATTCTTTTTGAGTGGGGTATTTTTCTTTTGGTTCTTTTCTGCTTTGCCTGGTAGGCAAACAAGACACTCCTCAAACGTGTGTGTGTGTGTGTGTGTGTGTGTGTGTGTGTCTTCACTGTGGACAGATTGGGCATTTTTGATGAGACTGTCCCCTGCGCCAGACAAGTCAACCCCCTTTAAACTCCCAAAACCGGCCACTGTAGGTCGAGCGGACGGGGGTCTGGATGCAGAGTCCTCATTAAAGCCCTCCTTTGTCGGGGACTGTCCAGCAGTAGAGGTCAAGGTGGGAGGAACACAATCCCTGTATTTTGGACAAAGGCTTACTGTTTAGCTGTTTAGCAAAACCTTTTTAAAGACTAATTTTAAGGATTTGGAAACAAAAAAGGGTACAAAGAAACTGGTTAAAATTGAAAGCAGCAAATGGTCTGCAGATTCCTTATGTGGGTTACATAAGTCTGGATTTTAAAGTATGTGTGTGTGTGTGTGTGTGTGTGTGTGTGTGTGTGTGTGTGTGTGTGTGTGTGTGTGTGTGTAGGGGGTGGGGTGGGGTTAATGTTCCACAGAGTTCTTATTGTTTATGATGACTGTATGGGTCCCCCACCATGGGCTGTTGGGCATGAATGTCATCAAACCAGTGTGGGAGCCTTTGGGGAGAGGAACCTACCCAGGATTCAAAGCCTTTAAGTCTGCAGTTCCGCCTGCTTCCCAGAAAGAGTGTGAATGGGCATTTTCCTGCTGCCAAAGGGCCCTGGCATCTGGGCCCACTGAGGTCTGACCCATGACTGCTCGCCTGACAAAACAACAGCCTGTGATAGTGCCCCCTGGACGTGAAATGGTGCTATTAACACATGTTCAGAGAACACTGGTAAGATGCACTACACAGCTCTGATAGAAGGCCTGGACAGTGAGAATGAGCGGCAAGTTGGGCATGCTGTAATAGAAGTAAATAGAAATAAAGTACCTATACGGCTAAGCAATCCACATCCCTACTCAATTGAACTACCACAGCGTTAGCCTCTGGCCACAGTCTGCCAGATATCGGCTGAGCAAATCGATGCTAACAACCTTGTGTTGCATGTACAATCAGATGGGGAGTTAGAGGTGGCTGTGCGAGCCATCCAAGAGACCACTGAAGATGGTATATCGGGTGGTGTCCCTCACCAACCACAACAGGAGAGGGTGAAACAACTCAATGCAATGCAGGCCAGTGCCCCCTAACTTGTGCCAGGAACTACGGCCCTCCTTCAGACCATGCTGGAAAAGAAGGCCATTAAGGAGAGTAGCAGCCCCTGGGCAGCACCAGCTGTTTTGGTTAAGAAAAAGGACGGAACCTGGAGGTTTTGCATGTACTACCAGCGGTTGAATGCCCTCACCCATACGCCTACCCCTTGCCACGCATTGAAGAGTCCCTCACCACCCTGTCCAAAGCCGAGTGGTACTCGACCAGTGGCTACTGGCAGGTTGAAATGGACCCAGTTGACATAGAGAAAACCGCTTTCACCACACAGCTGGACCCCGGCTCACCCAGAGATGACATCGACTGCTTCCCCTCTCGACTCACTCAGGTCTGACCCAACGCAGTTCATCAAGTGGAATAATGTGAACTGACAGTTTTGTTTCATTTACCATTGAAATGTAAAGCATGCTCACTCGTTACATTTACATATTCACTGATGCAAAGACACATAGTCCCTGTGACAACAGATAGGTCTGCAAATACTGAGCACCATAGAGCGCTAGGTGCACGGCTGAGCTCCCTGATCAAGTACACCCCGGTGGTAATGGTATTTTGATATGAATTTGCCATGCATCCAGCTGGTAAATGCTCAGTTCAGTGGTCGTTAGATTGAACTCTCACGACACACAGATCGGTTTAAGCGGTGCCAAAGCAAAAAAAAAAAAAACATTATTTATTTTTTTAGTAATGGTAATTTCCTGGACTCTTGCCAAGAATAATTTGACAGTGACATTTAAGACGGTGCCTTGTGGAATGAGTTCATCAAATCTATACGTACCTGCTCACAAGATGTTTATACTTATTCTGTCAGCATGTAGTGTATATTGTAGTGTCGGTATATTACTCCAAAATTATGAACATCTTTGTCATCTCAAGATTCTCGGATGAACCTAAAACATTTGAGATTGTTAACGGATAGTTAAAGCTTTTACTAAAAAGGTAGACCAAAGATTTCAAAAAGGCTGCCTCATTATAATGTCACAATGGTGTTTCTCTTTTGTTGGACCATCTTTTGCTGTCAGAATAAACAGTGCACATAAAGATTATAATAATCTAAAATGATGCCAAGGAGCAGATTAAATCCCTGATTGTGTGTGATGTACATAAACTACCTGTTAATACATAAATGTAATACTGGCGTATTGTGTAGTTGCTCTGTCATAGCACCCTTCACACAGGAACAAGCTGGAGCATCATACTGGAGTTGTGTGTTTTCCCGTCTTGTAAAGGGTTGCGTTCAGAGATGCACTCTACTCACACCACTTTGATGCAGTGAAGTCCACTTTGCACTCTGTTCCGCCGACATGTGGCCAATTTCACCACAAGGGGGCACTTGTTCAACAGTTAACAGCCTCTCCAACAACGTTCTATGTGTTTGCACATCTTGATCTTCTGAACAGCTTCTTGTATTGGTTGAAAGACATGTTTCGGGCTATTTTTTTATTAGGTTTCCTCACTTTTTGTGGAAAAATGTATGAATCACATGATAAAAACATAAAAATAATACTTTACGAATGTATATAATGTACACAAATTTACAACATCTGTACTTTAACCATAAACTAACAAATGCTTTTTTTTATTCTGTATTTTTTAATTAAGAAAAATTATCAGGAAATAAACATTAGAAGATAATTGGTGTTGTTGTCATTGACTGCACCACAAACAAAAAAAACATTGTACTTTTGTCCAAGTGATGGCGACACACTGGTGACTTTCATGAGCTGTTTAATATCATTTTATAAAGACATGAAAACCTGACACTTGCTGTATTTTTTTGGTACTAAAAGTGTGTTGCCAAACCTGCAGCTGTAAACTATTGTTTGTCGTGTAAAGAATATGGAGCGACAATGTTAACAAACAAGTGGTCGTAGAGTTAAAATACATTTTTTCACCGTCACAGCAAGGATATTATTGAAATGATTGCGCGAAAACATAGCACAAGTGTCTCTCTCTCTCTCTCTCTCTCTCTCTCTCTCTCTGCTTTGTTAAATGTTGGGCAGGTGATATTTATGCTTCACCTGTTTCTTAACATCCGGTGCTGGTGAGATGTTGCTGTTTGGTAACTGAGGCAGGTACTGAGCCTAGAGGGAGGAAAGAGGAAGAGAGAGAGCGAGAGAGAGAGAGAGAGAGAGAGAGAGAGAGAGAGAGAGAGAGAGAGAGAGAGAAACTGGGTAAGATGATATATCAGGAGGCCTAGTGGTAAAATAGGAAGTGGAACCGTTGTTCGAAATGATTCTCTACATAACAGGTGGTTGTTGTCGAGAGGTTATTTTGAATTCATGCAAGTTGAAAAGATTTTGGGTTGGAGTGACTGTCTTGCTGAAGACTGGCACTCTGCTGCAGCCCAACTCGGGGCTGTAGCAGCGTTCACAGTGTGTACGTTTGGGGTCACGGGACGTCTTATGGCGCTTACCCCCGGCTGTCTGCGTCGGGAGCCCTTGTCGTGTCGTCGCCCCGGGCGCTCACACTCGCGGCCCCAGTTGGCTCCTTCCTCCTGGAAGTACGGCAGCTCCAGCAGCTCTTCACAGGACAGCCGGAGCGAGGGGTCCATCACCAGGCATGACTGCTCACACGAAGACGCATAGATTTACACGGAGTCATCGGCCTATGAGCCAGGCTCTGTCACTCATAAACACAACGTACCTTCATAACGTGGAGGGCGTGAGGAGACACGCCATGGAAGCGCTTTTCCAAAGGCTCCTGGGAGCAAAAATAAAAGGGGAGGTAAGAACACCAACCACACTTTCATCACCTCTCTGTTAAGAACATGCGGCAGCCGGGTTCGTACCGTCGTGTCGGGTTCAGGAATACTGACTCCACTGAAGAAAACGTTGGAGCGGAAGACCTGCTGGTGACGAGGGATCAGGTCACCTGAGTTCAGAGAGGAGATCATCAAAATCAGTGTGTGTGCTAGAAAGTAGTTTCCTGTCAGTTCAAGCATTTACTTCAAGCATATATTTGATTTTCAAAATTTGATTTGTCCCTGCTGTTTTTTTTGGTTTTAATCTTGAATTACATTATTCTTTTATTTTATTTATATATCTTCTGTAAAACACATCAGACTGCCATTTTCAATCTCCGTGAGGGAAACGATGACATAAAAAATCTGAATTGAAAAAACATCTGTGTGTGTGGTAAATGGTTTGCAAACCTTTAGACTCAAAAGAAACCTCATGTAAATGTATAACTAAGATCTAACTATCTCCTTAAAAATAAAAGAGCAAGACCTGCTTTCTATACTGGTTCAACGAACCCACGAGAGCGAAGTAGGAAGGAAAAAGGAAGTCCAAGTTTCCTGTTCAGTAAACGTTTCTCAAGGTTTCACACCTAACCTGTTTGATTGAGTTCACCCAAACTCTGGAGCATGTGGCCGTTTGGTTTTAGAAAGCTGTGAAAGCTGTTAATGGGCAAACGACCACACCGAGGCTTGAAAAGTCTGCTTTCAGGCTAACTGGTGCACGACTGGGATGGAAGCTATGTGATGTATGATGAATAAAAAAAATGAACTGCTCTTAAATCCATCTGCTGATTGTGGGAACTGTTAAAGTGTAACTTTAGTAGTTAGTGAGCTCGATCCTATTTTCCATATTTTTGCTTTTGTAAGTGAGTAATAGGGAAAATTACTAAACCGGTCCAGTATAAAACGCTGCAGCCTGTAATCGCTCCTCACCGTCAATGAGAAATATGTTTTTTCTCTTTCGGTCCGTTTTGTTATTGTGTCATGTGACTTGTTGCCGGTAGAAAACAGTGGAAATGTTGGTAAGAGTCGGAGAGAGGTGTGATGGCGTGGTCAGAGTTTGTTGTGTTGGACTACAGAAAGTGTAGCTTAGTTTTATCGAGAAGCTTTTCAATGTCGTGGCTGCATAATTGGCTGATTTCCACCATGTGGAGGCGACGCAAGATTTCAGAACGAGACTTCTAGGAGCGAGACGTACATTAAAAAAAAAAAGATCAAGAGAAAGCTGAGGAAACGAGTTTTATTTCTATGTAGGGTTCTTTCCATAACGTTGTAAGAAACTTCTAATAAAAATCTGAGCCTGTCAGTGACAAAAACAAGTACTTTTAGTGGACTACATTGACGCGCCCTTTTAAGAAAACAACATCGTATGCGATCGGTATAATGTGGCCCCTCGGTGTACCTAGAGTTTTTCGGATGAGGTAGAGCTGGTCAACGTCGGACTTCCCGGGCCACAGCGGGTTCCCGTGGAGCAGCTCGGCGAAGACACAGCCCAGGGCCCACACGTCCACGGGGGGCCCGTACTGAGTATCCCCCACCAGCAGCTCGGGGGCCCGGTACCAGCGGGTTGCCACGTAGTCCGTGTAGTCATCCTCTGGTCCTGCTGAGTATGCAGACGGAGATGACATGTCGGGACACGCGTGCACTTAGGCGTTGAATAATGAACACCAAAGAACACGGGCGTTGCAGAGGAAGGGATTACAAGGCATGCTGAACAACTGCATGTTAATGTATGGTAACATAACACCCGTGAACCCAAGGCAGGAAGGGTAAACAGAGACACGCTAAGCGGCGGAGCGGCCCTCCGATGCAATGCATTCATTGGGACATTGAAAGTGAGGAGGCCATTGAGGTCCCGTGTTGAATAAGTCATGAGAAGCAGATTAACATTAAATGTGCCCCGCTCTCTGGATTGACCTACCCAGAATGCGGGCGAAGCCGAAGTCGCAGAGCTTGATGACTCCGGTTTTGGTGAGGAGGATGTTCTCTGGCTTCACATCACGGTGGATGCACTGCAACACAAACGCTCGGCATCAAGGATTTTGGCAACGTGATACACAGTCTCTTAGTGACAGAGAGAGAGAGGCTCATATTGAGGCTGACGGATTAGGAAGGGACCTGGAGGAACAATGGCAAGAGATCAGAAAGCTGTACATTTCAATATTGAAACCGAACACTGCATTGTAGTCGCTGAGACTTAGATGACTCCTGTGGAGGGGGGGGACCTGAAGTTAGAGTAGTTGTCAGATCTCACAGGTTGCATGTGTATGTCAATGTGTGGGGTGAATCTATGGAACGGTTTAGATAAAGAAATTAAACAAGGTGTGGATCCATTTTTCAAGGGGATGTATGAAAAAATGGGCCTTGACTCTCTTGGGACTGTGATGTTTACTGCTGTTGTTGTTATTGTTTTTTATTTATATATATATATATATATATATATATATATTTTTTTTTTTTCTTTTTTTTTATATATTAAGATGATTATGTGTGTATGTGATAAACATGAAGTTCATTATTTAAGTTATAGAAACCAGTAGGACCTTTTATAAAAGTGTTTATTTCTGCCTACGCCTTGTTGAACATAAATGTATTAATTTAGTTTATTTATAAGTTGCTGCATATGTTTACTATTCATTTCATTGTTTATTGTTGTTTGTTTTCATAACATTTGTCACATGTTGGAAATAATTTGCCTGTCTAAGATTAAGATGTGTGTGTGTGTGTGTGTGTGTGTGTGTGTGTGTGTGTGTGTGTGTGTGCATGCGTGCGTGTGTGTGTATATATATATATATATGTGTTTGGAAAAAATAAGAAAGAAGTCAACAGTAAAACTGAATGAAAAAATAAAACGTCTGAAGGACATGTTCATATTTTTTTAAGTCCTTAAAACAATAATCAGATGTACAATGAAAGTCATTCGTTGCTGTAGTCTTTCGTCCGTTCCAAAATATGGTGAACAAAATACACTATTCATTTTTACATTATGTGAAAAACAAAACGCCTTCTTTCAGTCAGTTGGAGCTTATGTGAGGTTGTGGACTTTGTCCCCGAGCTTTTAAAGTGTTGTCACACTATGAATGTGTCACTGAATGACCAGTATGGAGAGAGAGAGAGAGAGAGAGAAGAGAGGGAAAAGAAGTGTGGGTGAAAAGAAATCAAACACTTAAATATAAAAAAAAAAAAAACTCCATATTCAAATTGTACTGACATTGTGCTTGTGGCAAAAGTTGACAGCTTGCAGAGTCTGCCACACGATACTTTTCAGCTGAGCCTCCTGGACCCTGCGGAGGATGAGACACAAAGGATTATTGATCGTTGTAAAAGGAACAAAACTAAATCCTTTTACTGGTCGTGTTTTCCTTGTCTATTATATAAAAAAAAAAACAGAAGTGGTGCTTTACGCAGCACGTCTTGTCACCCCGGTAACCTTAGGCCCATCTCTAACAGCAACAGCGCCTTTGTTTTCAGGAGCAGCTAGAGTTTCTGCTGCGCAGCCTTGAGGGGAAAATAGTCCGATAGCAGCTGGCCATTGCGGGCTTGCTGTGTGACTTCATGTGACAAAAACTGAAAGTCTCCGCTTGTGACTTTTAGATGTGCCTGAGGAGTGCTCAAGGATTGGGATAAAAAGAAGAAGCATGATGTGCTTGAGGAGTGCTCAAAGATTGAGATAAAAAGAAGAAGCATTTCCCCTAAATATTTAGCTTTGGACTTGGCTGTCCCTCCCTCTCTCCGCTGCCAATGCTCTCCGTTTTCTCAGATCTCTCGCCAACAGTCTTAACTCCCTCTTTGTAATTCACCCTGTTCCTTTCTGCTGCCCTCCTCTCTTCAGCAGTACTCTGAACGAATACAAGTACACAAAGTGAGTTATATGGTTAACAGTAAAGAGAGGCCCACTTCTGCAGTGGTGGACGAAGTAATCAGATCCCTTACTTAAGTAAGCGTACCACAATGTAGAAATACTCCAGGACTAAAAAACAACCTGCATTCATATTGTAGCTTACGTAAAGGTACAGTAGTATAGCATTTAGGGGATCTATTAGCGGAAATGGAATATAACATTCCTAACTTTGTTTTCATTGGTGTACAATCACCTGAAACAAATAATTGTTGTGCTTTCGTTATCTTAGAATAATCCCTTCATATCTACATAGGGAGCGGGAGTGGGAGCGGGAGCGGGAGCGGGACCTATTCCTCGGAGTCCACCATGTTGCACCGCCGTCTGTCTACGGTAGCCCAGAAAGGACAAACCAAACAATGGCTCTAGAGAGAGCCTTTAGCGTTTTCCCGTTACCTGAAGGCCACCGTAGTTCTTCAACACGCGCTTGAGAAACTGCGGTGAACACCACTAAATGTCCCTAAATCCCACACACTGTGACACACACTACTTTAAGTAAAAGGAAGTATTATCAGCTAAATGTTATCAACATATAAAAAGTAACTAAAGTATATACATTTGTGTCGCTGTGTCTGAAAGTAAAAGGTACAATTTAAGATGTAGTGAGGTACAAAGTGTCACAAAAGGGAAGTACTCGACTAAAGTACAAGTGCCTCAAAAGTGTTTTTACATCATGCGGAATGTAAATTCCACCACTGCAATTTTGTCATGAATTTTTAAAAAGAGGTACAAGCGAAAAACCGATAACAGATACACTTCTGTAAAAGCAGAGCAGGAAGGATTGTCTTCAGCTTTCTAGTATGTGGCCCTTCAATATCTCCCACCCCCCCCCCCCCCCCCCCCCCCCCCCCCCCCCCCCCCCCCCCCCCCCCCCCCCCCCCCCCCCCCCCCCCCCCCCCCCCCCCCCCCCCCCCGCGCCCCCTCCCCCCAGCCCCCTCCCCGCAGCCCCCGCCCCCCCCCCCAGACCTACCCTCGAGGGTGTTTGTCCAGCTCATTGAGGACCGTCTGCTCGCAGAACTCGAACACCAAGTGGAGCCGTCTCTTCCTCCTGAAGACCTCCAGCAGGTTGACCAGATTCACGTGTTTCAGCTGCTGTGGGGCGACAGAGACGTGGACACTGACTTTAGTGCTCGACCAGCCCATAATGTTGGACCAAATACTTAAATATACCTATAGAGGACATAAAGCCTGCCTATAATGTTGGTGTTATGGTCTGTTTTTTGTTTTTCTTTGGTCTTCAAAATTGCTTCCACATTTGTATACAAGTTCACACTTTTCTTTCATTCAGTCTTTTTAAAAGTGTGTTACTTCCAAAAGTTTAAATGTATGTAAAGCTCTTTAAAGCTGCCCTGTCATATGCGTTGTGTGTGCAGGCTAATTACACCTGTATGACCTCACAATAAAAAAAAAAAGATCACACGCGCCTTACGTGCACGTGCACAGGGTCGACCCTGCACCAATCTGTTCTCACCTTCAGCATGCGTATTTCTCGCAATGCGATCTTCTTGATGACGGGGTCGTCTTCGGACTCCACAAACTTCTTGATGGCCACTATCTGGCCCGTGTCCCTGTGTCTGCACTTGAACACCACGCCGTAGGAGCCCTCGCCGATCTTGGCCAGCTTTTCGTATTTCTCCATCGGCGGTCAGTGGCTGGCACCTTGGTCAAGAGAGAAAACACAACTGGGCACTTCACTACAGATGGAACGGAACCCCCGAAAAAGAAATGGCATTAGTGCGCATGTCTGTTTCCTTAGGGGTTTGCAGTTTCCCTCTAAAACTGTCACCTTGCAAAAATGGTTCAATTAATTGTATTTTTTTTCCTTAACCGGAGACACCTGAGAGAGAAGTCCACTAAACCAACCCACGCGCACTATTAACCACAGCTTTAAGTGTCACGGCCTGCAGGAGAGGCGCGCTCACGTCACCTGCGCAGAATCTGAACGGGTCTCTTCCTCGTCGACAGGAGTCCATCGAAAGTCCGCAAAGCTCACATGTTCTCTGGGCTTCAATTCATAGCGTGAGTCTCGTATACGGTCCTTGCTACAGCTGTATCTCTCTCTCTCTCTCTCTCTCTCTCTCTCTCTCTCTCTCTCTCTCTCTCTCTCTCTCTCTACCTACCCCCTTCCCTCCCTCGTCCCGGTGCGTCGTCCCCTTGGCAACCCTCTCTGGTTGTTATCCCCGTCGACACACAGACAGTCCACTGACTCACTCTATGCCTCATTTATTCACGAACACAGAGATAATAAGTCGTCATTAGGACGTTTAACTCACCTCTCGTTAGAAACTACGCAGGAAAAGCAAACAGGTAACCGGGGGTAGGGGGGGATACCAATTCACAGAGCTGTCTCCTCGGTTACAACGCGCGCGTGGACGCACGTTCGTTGTAACCGAGGAGACAGCTCTGGCCCAGACTGTGGGCCGACGGGAGAGGGTGACGGTCGTTAAAGGGACAGGTCACCCCCCAAAATCCCCAAATCCTATTTTTTCCCTTACTTGTAGTGTTGTATATCTATCTAGATTGTTTTGGTGGGAGTTGCCATGTTTTAGGAGACATCGGCCGTGGAGATGTCGGCCCTCTCTCCAGCATAACACTCAAAGTGCCCCAAAAATACACTTGAAAAACTGTCTTTCCAGAAATCATGACCTGGCTACTCAAGATATACAAGCGTCATCATGGCTCACAAGTAGGTCTGTGGATTATGAGTACTTTTACTTTTGGCAATCTCTAAAATTTCCATTTAAATAAATGTCCATTAAATCGCTCTCTATTGCTGAAGGAGGTAACACAGTGGTGATTGAGCCTATATGGCCCATTGATGAAAGTATTGCAAAATTCATATATTTGCAGTATTACGAACTGGTGACATTCCCAGAAAAACGAAATTCTGCATTACAGTTTTTCTCCGTTGTTTACACACAAACAAAATGGAACAATGCACACAAATCTGAAAAATAGCAGCCCAAGACCCCCAGACTGTTGAACTAGTTTCACTCAAATATAAATTGTAACTGAACCAGGACTGAAATCTTAATGATTGCCACTTTACGTACATTTCGCTGATGACACCTCTGTACTTTTACTTGACTATGATTTTAAATGCAGGACTTTAATTGTGTCGCCGTCTGTCTGTCCCTATGCCCCTCCTCTCGAGTCACATCACTCTGTTCCCCAGGCCCCTTTATTACCATTTTCCATCTATCCACAAGAGGCCCTCAGGCTTTCCCTCTGTTCCCCATCACCTGACTGCCCCACACACACCTGTTTCCACCCTTGTCAACCCTGCAGTATTTACCCACCAATTCCCTGCCAGTTCGCCCGATGTGTGTACGTTGTTTCTTGCTTTTGAGCCTCTGATCCCTGTCACCTGGAACATTTGGTGACAAATGGAGTATTTTTATGTCCTTGTTTTGCCACTTTCACTTGAGTAAAAGATCCCTTTCTTGCATCTTCCACTGCTGCTTATACTAAAAAGGGAACACATTGTGTACTTTACACGCTGGTCCATTAATATATGAGCTGTTATCCAAAGTTCCAGAGAGAGCCTCACACCGCTGTCGAAAGAAGCTGCGGCATCGTGTCACTCTGCCACAGACATGACCAACTCTGATGTGGTTGCATGATTTATAGACTGTTCTGTTCTCTCTGTTGACTGTGAATATTCCCCCCCCCCCAGCATCCCTCCCTCGTCGGCTCGTCTGGCCCAGAGACTTCGGGCTTTGCCGCAGCTCTGTTGGATCCTCTGCAGAATCACACGGGATATAATATAGGACCTCACGGTGAATGGTGGGAAAGTGGACCACGTAGTGCTCTGGAGACACTCAGACACCTTGAGGTGCTGGCATCGAGGGCCTTGTGGGTGGAGGATATGAAAGGCCCTATGGTAGACTGGCGAGGTGTGTTGGTTGAGCCGGGTCAGTGAGGCACGTGGGTTGTTGTCTTTACAGGCCCGTCGCGGTACGTTACAAAACCAAGAGAAAAAAAGGTGGTTTTGAATCGGGCTTTATTTATTTGCAACTCGTGTGTGTTCAGTGGCTTCCTCTTTTATCATTCTCTCTTCATCTGATACTCAGAGGCCCTTCATTTTTATCACAGGATGCATCTCTGGTTAAAGGAGCGAAAGAGGAAATGCTCATTATCTTCAGGTTTCAAATACATCAGTGCTATGTTAATAACCAAAGCAAAACCACTGGGTGTATGGGAGGATGTGCTGCTGTTACTTTTTAAGGCTGTCCTCGACCAAAGAAATTCTTGGTCGACCAACACTCATACATCGATGAGTTAATTTGATTGACAGATCTGTTAAACTGAGTTTCTCCCATAGCCTGCATATAAGAAGTGGAGGAGAACCCATTGGTTTGTGGATTGCCGTTTTGAAGCTTTGAGTTTGTCATTTCGGCCGTCGCCATCTTGGTTCTTTGCAACCAGTGAACGTAAAAGTAACCATCTTTGGACTGCGGAGGAGTGATGTTGTGGCAGCAACCTCTCAATCACAAGGTAGCCCCTCCCTGAAGCATACTCTGATTTATTATCTATTTGACTCTAAATGGACCATAATTTACTAAATGAATTCATGCTGTATTGAAGAAGACTTGAAACGAGCGATTGAGACCATAAACTCATGTTTACAACTTTTACTGAGGGAATAAATCAAAAGATAAGTAGGATAATTTTCTCATAGACTTCTATACAATCAGGCTTATTTTTGCAACCAGGGGCCAGTAGAGAGAATGCAAGTTGACGCCTGGTTTCTCCACAAAGAATCACACAAAAGCAGCACTTTAAGTCTTGTGTTTGACAGAGATGTGCTCGTGAGTGTCTTGGAAATATGTCATCCAGTGTGAAAAAAAGCATAAAAACGACTTAAGAAATGTAGTCGACTCAGACCAAATCGATCGATTAGTCAACTAATCGACTAAGAGGGAGCAGCCCTAATTATTTTATCTCGCCAACAAAATGATACAGAAGGAAGACGTGTAATTAACCTTTCTCTAGCCTAAATACTGTTCTAATAGTTGTGTACGTTTGTAATGCACGATTATTTTGTGAGAAAAGAACACAAGTGTCTTTGGCCACCAGGCGGCAGCACCCACTCACCAAAGCTCCCACAGACCAACACACAAGTCACAGTAATAGTTTTTGATGGTTGAAAGCCTCACTCATATATTAGTATACTTCATGGTAATCAGAGCCATAGTGCTGTTGGCATTGTGGGACACACTGATTGGTGTCTTTGTTTGAGCGATCATCGTGTTCTGTTGTTATCATTGCTGGTATTTTAGGGGATTTTTGTCTTGAGTTTCCCTTTGCTAAATGTCACCGTTTGTTGCCAGTGTTTTGATGAATAGCCCATTCTTTAGAACTGTCTCAGTGAATGGAAGACAATACACAACTAGGGGAAACACTGTTGGGCAAAACCTAAAGAAAAAACCCCACCAATGCCTGAATACTATGTCCATTTACTGTCTTTACTTCCTTGTTGAATCCTTCCTCAGACAGAAACAAAACCTTTAAAACCATCCCCAGGTTGTTTTAGTCTCGCCTTCCTTTTGCAAATATACAATCCAACCTCTAAACAGGCACCCAGACGGAGGTCAGCGCGCCGCACGGTCCAGCCCTGTTGGCATCTCCGTCCCTCTCAAATTCACTCTTCTACTTTTAGACACGCTGGCCCCGAGTGGCTCGGATCCCTGGCCTGGCAGGCGTCCGCCTTCACAGCCACCAGGTAAATGTGGCGGTCAGTTGGCGGGACACCGGTGCCATACAGGGCCTGTTGACATGGTCGGTCAGTGGCAGACAGGACGGAGAATGTGAGAGAGCCGGTGCCCTCTAAAGTCAGCCATTCAGGGTGTTCGGCTCCTGGCTTCCTGATGTGGACAGAAGGCAGGCAGAGCTCTGTTGAACAGCAGATGTTTTACTGCTGAGGCCGTTACCCTCATTTCCTGGGCGGAGAGCTCCTCGCTCTATTAGACGAGTAACAGGAACCAGAAAAAAAAATAAGAGTTACAGAGAGAGAGAGAGAGAGATAGACAGAGAGAGAGAGAGAGAGAGAGAGAGAGAGAAAGAGAGAGAGAGAGAGAAAAGTTAGCTGAGCTCCCACAAATCACTTTGTCACCAGCAAGCTCTGACAAGCACCAGGAGAGAGAGAGAGAGAGAGAGAGAGAGAGAGACGGGGAGTTAAATAGAGGTGCGAATAGGGGAGTCGTGTCAGAGGAGACTCAGGAGGGGAAGGTGTGAAGGAACTGCAGAGGGCATAAAAGGAGGCGACACCGATGGATGGATAGAGGGGACTCTCAGAACAGTGTGAGGGACTCGATCGCTGCTGCTGCTGTGTTTGTGGATGGTACGCTCCGTTACAGAGAAGGTGTGTCAAACTTTCCTTACAAGAGGACAGTGCTTGAGCTGCTCTCCTCTCAGGCTCGATACACCGATGCCACATTATTCTGTTTGAGACTAAGGACACACTTACAGCTGCCCTGCGCGCGCATATGTGTGCGTCTGTGAGAGAGAGAGTTTGTGTGAAGCAGGCATGAGTCGGAGGCGTTGAAAGCATTTTCTGGTGAACTGCAGCTGTGCACAGATCACATGCTGTTATTGCTAAAAAAAAAGAGGTAGTCAGAGCAGGAGGGCAACATTAGATGTTTTGTTTTTTGTTTTTTTTAGTCCTGCGGGGACATTTTCTTGATAGTAAGTGAGTAAGATTTCAAAAATACTGGGTTAGACTTTCTTTCCCTGCGCCGAGGATATCTGATCAGCTCCGGGGGTTGACTCTAAGCCCCTGGGGTCATCTGATCAAACTTCAAAATAAGCCCTTTTTTGGGGGGTTTACTTCAAGCACGGGATGTAATCGTTGCTGTTTTCTCTTCCTTCACAACATTTAGAGAGGGCCTACTTGACATCACGTCCATGTGCCGGGCAGCCCTGAGGGATCGGTGAAGAAACCCTGTGGGTCAAAGAGGACAGGAAGCAGTGTCAGCTGAAACGCCCCGGACTCCGATATTAAGTACGTTGAGCTCTGCCAGAACCACTCTTTTTTAATTTGATTTCGCTGAGTGTTACACAGCTCCCTTCACAGCCGCTCTGCAGCTCTCCAAGGACATGTAAAAAAGGAGACTGGGCCGACACGTGGAGGTTTGAACTACTTCAAGTGAGACGGGATTCAGAGGGGTTGGCGGATTGTTGTGGACTCGTTGGGTGTTGCTGTCTGTGTGCGCCTTTGGCCGGGCTGGGGCTTTGTTAGCATTTGACAGCTCCGCTCTGGGCCTAATTTCAGCGTCTGGGACGTCATCGCGTTACCTGTGTGGCTGAGTCAGAGGGCTGGCTCGTCACTAGACGTCTGTCCGCCCACTGGGAGATTCTCTCCATCCATCCATCCACTCAAAGAAGACACAAGTGTTTGTTGTTTTACAGCGGCAGCGACAGCGGTGGCACCAGTAGTCCTGAACTCTGCAGGCTTTCCACACTGCTTTATTTGTTCTGCTGGTGTGTAAACACCTCTCGTCACTCACACCTCCCTAAGCATCCCCCCCACCCTCCTCCGGTTGGAGGCAAGCGGCGAGAGAAAAGGTGAGGGAGGATTCGCTGAGAACCAAAGCGCGCAAGCGGTCGCAGACGCTCAGGTCGGCACCATGAAGCTGGCGTTCTTGGCACTCGTGGCCGTGTACGCGGTGGGCACCGTGAGCGGCATGTCTACGTGTAAGACGCTGGACCTGGAGATGGTGAAGAAGAAGCGCATCGAGGCCATCAGGAGTCAGATCCTCAGCAAACTGCGCATGCCGAAAGAGCCCGAGCCGGATCAGGCGGGAGACGAGGAGGAGATCCCGACCACCCTGCTGTCCCTGTACAACAGCACCAAGGAGATGCTGAAGGAGCAGCAGACCGAGGTCCTGACGGACATCTCCACGGAGCAGAAGGAGGAGGAGTACTTCTCCAAGGTGCTGCACAAGTTCAACATGACCAGTGAGTACCAGATCCACCCGTCATTTGTCATTGTCAAGAATGAGGGGGAATTGCTGATGGCTTAACTGCAGCCCTAAGAATGTCTCAATGATTTATGCTCCTACATTTACAGGCACTTGTGACTAGTTGTTCAAGACACATATACACACACACACACACACACACACACACACACACACACACACACACACACACACACACACACACGGAAGCAACAATCCTGGAGAAGATCGTTTAGATTTTGAAAATTAGTTGTTCTTCAGATCTTACATTAATAATGGCAAAACAAAATCAAACCAATAGACGGTCCGAGGCATTTTGTTGCTCAAAGGCGATATTTCTCGTCGACATTTTGTTGACCCACAATTTTTTAGCATTGTACTGCGCGACTCGCAGAACAAGAGTAACAACGACCCTTATTGAAAGTTACGTGGTATGAAAGTTACGTGGTATGAAAGTTACGTGGTATGAAAGTTACGTGGTATGAAAGTTACGTGGTATGAAAGTTACGTAGTGTAAGGAGTAAAAAAAAAGAAGAAAGACTTTCCGCTAGTTCCGTAACCCTGTTACGCTTGTTGCTTAATGTTAGGTAACTGCTAAGGCTGTTTATTTACGCTAGCTACGTTGTTTCGGTACGTTATTACGTTATTACTTTAACACAAACCATGATCTTTTTATCTAACCTCAACCAAGTAGTTTTGTTGCCTGAACCTAACCGTCTCACAAGGTTAACCACGTGGCATTGTGTGCTGTTGCTAAAACAAGGCTGTTGTGAAATGCGTAGAAACGTTTTCTTTGCTGCAGAAAATCCCGTCATTCAGCGCATCCTGTGGTTTGCAGAAACATTCAATGCAAACATGTATTTGTGGCAACTGGGTTGAAATTCTGCATATGCAAACCTTAATGCAGGTGCTGGCACAAACAAATTTAGCAACTACAGCCCAAATTAATTAAGAGGGGCTGGGGCCAACTCCGATCTCATCAATAAATTCCCTCCGACATGTGTGTACCCCTTCTGGTCTCCACCCAACATCTTCAGGAGTTCAGAGATCACAGGCGATACACGTTAGCGGGACCGTGTGTTGCATCTGGTCCGACGCTTTGTGTTGCCTTTCCTGGTATCTGCGGCATTTTTACTACTTTATTAGCGCTGTTTGTTCAGCCAAATGTTTTTTTGGCTGTAATCAAGCGATGACTTCCAAACTGTGATGATAAACAGACTTCTTTTTTTTTTTTTGGTTTCTTTGCTCCATTGTTCTCTACATGTCTATACTCCTCACCCTATCAGGCAGGTATTCACACTATCCCTCTTTTATCCACCACTTCAAAAGGGAGACTTGAGTAGATGGACCGTGCTCAGGAGTGTGCAGACAAAACGGAGAAGAAACGAACTCTCCAAATGAAGGGGCATGAGTTTTGTTCCACTGTGATGGAACCCCCAAAAAAACAAGAGAAAATCAAGGGAAACAGTTGATGAGAGAAGACATGAAATGCACTCCTTCACCCGCTCTCTCTCTCTCTGTCTCTCTCCCTCTCTCTGTCCCTCAGGGATTGGGGGTTTCCTGTAATTTGAGCACTGGGTTCTCCCCTTGCTTATCCTGTCACTTGTGCTCCATCATATCTCTTTCTCCCTGACCATTTTCCATTTCATTCCCATATCTCTCCGCCCTTGATTACCCGTCTCTCTCTCCCTCTCTCTCTCTCTCCTCTGTGTTTCCTGAGGTTATTATCAGTGTGTTTGCAGCGTGTTTGTGACGGGGCAGCTTGGCAGGAAGGAAGGCCAGGCTGATGGTCACTGAGATCTCGGGTGACTCAGGTCCGGTGCAAGCGGTGCCCATGGGGAGCATGTGTTTCCTACCTCTGTGGAATGCCAGAGAACACCCATCCACTGTCCCAACCCTGAGCACGGCTCCTTGAAAAACACACTGGGAAAGCCAAGTGTGCGAGTGGACGTGTGCAGGCCCGGCGAGAAGTGTTTTGCAATTATTAAAAAACACACACACACACACACACACACACACACACACACACACACACACACACACACACACACACACACACAGAGGAGGGTGTAGGCGACTTTCCAGCTTCTGTGAGTTAAAGACAGAGGACTGTGTGTGAGCAAAGCCATTAAAAAAGAAGCCAAATGGAGAACAAGTTTTAATTTTTTATATATTCATTAACAAATCCTATTCGTCACCTCAATTTGTGGTTCTTTTTTAGTGGACGACTCACACTTTCCTGATTCCCCTCATTGTGTGCATCTTACAAACTTAATAGTTTTTGCCTCCGTCTTGGTAATTGCGTGGTGGATTAGGCTGGATTCCCTTCAGTAAATTATCAGTCATATCCCGCCGTTGAAGGCCCACACAAGTTCCCCTCTCCCAATTGAGCTCGTTAACGGAGAAAGAACACTTCCCCCCCGGGCCACTTTGCGCCCCATTCGGGAGGGAAATGAGTTCACCGAGTATTCGTTATATTTGAGAGTAAATGAAGGGGCTGCAGCCCTACGATGAAGAAGAGTGGCAATACGGGTATTGGGACGGTGTGCGTTTAAAAACAGGGCGAGGTGGGGGAAACTAGGCATTGACGAGTGGGCTGTTGGAGGGTGGAGCCCAGCGTATACATGGAGGAGGCAGGTATTTAGCCTGTTGCTGGAATCTGGTTCCTCCCACTGGTAATTACAGAGCTGTCTCCCGGCCTGTCACAACAGCTGTCCCCCGGCTTACCTGCGGATAGGCCCTGATTCAACACACAAATCCCCCCCACACCCATGTTAGTGTGCAGGCCAGTGTGCTGTCTTTTACCCCTACACCTGGAAGAGCGAGGCCTGGGGAAGAAACTCTGTTGATCAGATGGAGCAGTTCAGTGACAGGGAGTTGATTGTAAAGTAGAAGTGAGGATGGAGCTGCAGCCAATGTGCTTCTTAGGGGAAGTGACTTCATTTCCTGTTCAGTAAACACTTCTCCAATCCGTCACACATTTATCTCGGTTTCACTCAAACGAGTCAGAGACGGCGACTTTCCCTTCGCTAGGAGTCGCTTGGTTCATCAATGCCAGTTCGCCTCCCCTCTCCGCACGCTGCTGCGACGCTCTGTGTTTCCATTCGAGCGCTCACAACCAAACATTTGACTTTGCTCTGGGTGGGGCCGGTAGAATGTCATCTCATTTCCCCCTTACCAGCACACGCCAGCTCTCTCTTTTTCAGTTTCACTTTGGCCCCACCAGCTAAGCAACAACACAGATGGCGATATCGTGTAAGTGATACACCAGGCAGCCGTGACGCGGAGGATCCCGGCACAGGCCGCGTTCTTGCTCCTGTCAAAGAGTAATTCCCGGACTTTGAGTGCAGAGAATCCCGGCTTTGGCAGGCTGAGGCAGAGTGGAAGGTTTGGGCCTGTGCCAGGTCCCAGGCTCCATTGATACACATCTCCAATTTCTCTGCACCCCCTCACCCTCTCACACCCTTCCACCCCTTCACAACTGTGAGTTAAATTCACATGAGTACATTCTTCACTTTGCTGTTTTTCTTTTACAACCCCCCCTCGTCCCTTTCTTCTACACCTCCTCTCACTCTCTGTTTTTACACGGCATTTCACTCTCGATCATCTTCCCTCCCATCCTCCGCTTATCTTTGCACGTCCCCGTCCAACTTAATCCTTTTGCAATGTAACGCTGGTGGATTTATGCCGTTAAAGCTTTCAGTAGCTTGGCTCTGTTTTCCATCAGCCTCTGCAGGGGGAATGTTCCCGCTGTCACGATACGGGCCGGCTCGGGGAATACAAGTTGCAAATATGGGCAGGAATACTGTAAGAAAACAAAACGCTCTCTATGGTGAACTTTACAGCAGCTGGAATAGATGAATGTTTGGCTGCAGTTAAGATTAGTGAGCAACACTGTGAGTTTGGCTTTTCCCTTTTATTAGTGTTTGTGAGGAATTCTGGGTTAGTTTGTTTATGAAGAGCAGAGTCACAAACATCCCAGGGGTTACATTTTGCAGCGTAGTGTGCAACTATAATAAAGTAAATGTGTAGTGTAATGCAGAAAACAAACATTCGTAGCTTAAAGGTGCAATATGTAATTCCTGACTCATCATTTCACTTCTACTATTGGTTCCATACAATAAGTTATATAAAAAGAAAACCAACTCCAAACTAACAGCATGACAAGAATTCATAACATGTTAGAAAACTGCTGAGTCAGTCAAAAATAACGCTGCTATCTTGTCATCTTTGCGGGTGGCGTCGAACAATATTTAGCCGTCTGAGGGTTTTTGTGCCACTTACCGGGTGCTGTATGGTCCTTGAACATCTATTGGATTAAATCTAAAGTGGCAGAAACGAGAAAACGTTAAAGTGTATGCCTTTATGCATCCCAAAACTCGAGATGAATTCTTGCTGGTCCAAAATGTTTTTTGTGAAATCTCCTAATAAGTAATTGTTTCTTATATTCCCACAGCAAAAAACGACACAGGGACTACCAAGGCCTCCAAAATTATCCCAATGTTCTTCAACATCTCGGAGATACGGGAAAGTGTGGGAGATTACCGCCTGCTAACCAGCGCCGAGCTACGGATGCTCATCAGGCATACCACGATAGCGACTTCGCAGCGGGTGGAGCTGTACCAGGGTCTGGGGACGTCTCTGAAGACGCCGCCCAGCTACCTCGCTTCCCGCTTCATCACCAACTACTTGAAAGACAGTTGGCTGTCCTTCGATGTTACTGAGACCCTGCAGAACTGGCTCAAAGGGACCGGTGAGATAAACAAGCTTTGTTTATTGATCTGGTACCACAATGACCTCGTGCAATTTCCAGACGATATTTACCTTCACAGATAAAGTAACCAACCAGTTTCCAATTTCCCAATGTTGTAAATTTCTGTCTCACCAGAGGATGAGCAGGGTTTCCAACTTCGGCTGTTCTGTGAATGCGGCCAGTCAGGTGTCGACGCTTTCAGCTTTACCATCTCTGGGATCGAGACTGGTAGGGGAGACACAGGAACGTTACAAACGCTGACAAAGCAACCACCCTACATCCTGACCATGTCCATCCCTCAGAACAGCAGCAGCCACCTCACCTCGCGCAAAAAACGCTCCACGGAGACAAAGGACACCTGCACAGCGTAAGCGATCTTGCAAAATATCACACTGTTCTGTTATTTTATTGACATTTTCAAAGCTGTGGTGGGCAACTTAACCATTTGGCAGCGTTAAAATGCAGAGGCAGGTAAAATGCTACTGCTGAGTACCCACTCTGCAACTCATAGCTGTATGATAAATGTCTGCGCTTTCACAGTGCTTTTCAACCTCAGTATATGAAGCACTTTACAATGCGCCCCTCATTCCACTGACACAAGGCCGAGCTGTAGTGCAAGGCAGATGGCCTGGCCCTCAGCAGAAATTGACCCTTTGCTAAGCCCCGCCCCCTGCTGCTACTCTGCCACTCCAAGTTGTCAGAGCTACCATGGAGCCCACACTGTCACTAACTGCACTCCCTGAAATACTATCTGAAAATATACCTTCTACAGCAACTATCTCTTAAGCCGTCTCATCACACTATTTCACTAAAGATGGTTCCCCCGTTTTCTCATGTGCAGCCAGACGGAGACCTGCTGCGTGCGGAGCTTGTACATTGACTTCAGGAAAGATCTAGGCTGGAAGTGGATACATAAGCCAACGGGCTACAACGCCAATTACTGCATGGGGTCCTGCACCTACATCTGGAATGCTGAAAACAAATATTCTCAGGTATGGTGCAACACCTCACTGTAGCGCATCAGTTTACATGGCTGAATAAGCCAAAGTCATGTAAGGTTTGGCAACTCAGACCCAAAGCTTTCTAACAACTTAATTTTCTGCCCCTCTGGCAACTTGAGGACTGTTTTGATTCACCCACCAGTAGTGTGAAATACATCAAGTGGTGAAGTCTGGGTTGTGTTAGAGTCACGGCTTGTTGGTTTTAAATTACTGCTGAACTTATCATCAATTAGTTGGTTAACAAGAAATTAGCAATTCTAATAATTGATTCATCCTTGCAGTCAAACATGCAGTGGTTCCAGCTCCTCAAATGGGAGATTTTACATTTGGAAGGCATTTTGTCACAATTTTGTGACATTTTATAGACTATACAATGAATTAATGGAAAAAAACAGATTAATTACAAATTAATGTTAATGACAGTAATCATTAGTTGCAGGCCCAATACAAATAATACAGCACTTTGATTGTTGAGCCTCGGAGTAGAGCGACTGCTCCTTCATGTCAAAAGGGGCCAGCTGAGGTGGTTCGGGCATCTGATCAGGATCCCTAAATGACGCCTTACTTAGAGGTTTTCCGGGCACGTCCAACTGATAAAAGGCCCTGGGGGACACCCAAAACATGCAGGAGAGATTATATATCTTGTCTGTCCCGGGAACACCTTGGGGTCCTCCAGTTAAAGCTGGAAAACGTTGCTGGGGAGAGTGATGTCTAACACCCTGCAAGCCTGCTGCCCTTGCTACCCAGTCCCCGAATAAGTGTAAAATATTGAATGGATGGACTTTGACCAAAACTACTTTGTTCCAGACTGAAACATCTTGACAACTACCAAATCGATTACCATGACATTTTGAATCAAACAAAGAATACATGTTTTAATTTACAAATATTAAAGGTGCTAAGTACGAGATTGGGAGCATTTCTATTGCCTCACAACGGCTCTCAGCTAACATGCTAACAGCGCTAGCAGTGCAAACTGCGGCGAACGTGCTGACAGAGCAAACGATGTTTTCATGAGGGGGAACCGGAGGGTGGGTGCTAAACTTCTGTGGCAACACCGAATATGTCGGGACAGCGTTATCGCCTTTAACCGCCGTATTAGAGCAGAGCGGCATCCATGAGCTAGTCGGCCCGGCTATGTGCAGTAAACAAAGCAAAGAGAAGCTCGGATTACAACTAACTCAGAGGGAGAGCGACTTCCTTTATCTGCTCAGGTAGACGTTACTCTATATGTCTACATGGATAATAGCTTTTTTCCTGCTCTATTAATGCACTGAATATCAAATTTAAGACATTTTTAATTGACATTTACAAAGATTAATACCTGGGTTCTAGCAAAAAGCACTCTCGTAACTTGAACTCGTAAATCCTCTGTCTATTACAGCTGCTTTTCACCTCGTGTTGGTGAATTCTGAGCTGACTTCTCTGTTTTCATGTCTTTCCCCTCATATAATTGTTAACAGATTTTGGCCCTATACAAGCATCACAACCCAGGAGCCTCTGCCCAGCCTTGCTGTGTTCCCCAGGCACTGGAGCCACTGCCAATCCTCTACTACGTGGGCAGGCAACACAAGGTATCTATGCCAAGTACCTTTCATTCTGTGGTGAAATGTTTATAGAACATTCAATGTGAAAGAAACACTTAAGCAGATGATTAATCACATTACTGTTGATTTTTCACTTTCAGGTGGAGCAGCTGTCCAATATGATCGTGAAGTCCTGCAAGTGTAGCTAAAAATACGGCATGGCACACTGCTCTGCCCGCCACTCGAACACACACTCAGAGATGTGTTCAAGAGCAGGGAGGGGAGCATGTGACGGAGGTAAAGGGGAAGCGAATAATGTGGAACAAAGTATTCGAAGACATCGGGATCTTTGCGGTCACCACCATTCCTCCTGCAGAAACTCTACCTTTATCACACATCACACCGTGGACTTCTTCATATAGACATTAAAGATATCATTTTCTATGTGTATATACTTTCCCCCTGCAGTAGTAAAAATATCTGTCTTGAAATGAATTAATTTATTTGTTGGAGGGACAGATCTGTAAAGAAGTGTATATAAATGTGTTAGTTTGACATGAAAAAGGATAAAAAAAAAAAGTATGATTTTTAACCCCCCACCCACCCAAAAACATAAAAAGGTGGATAAAGGATTCCAAAGGACATGAGGACCAAAATAACCTTGATGGAAGAACACTTTCGTTTTCACAGATGATTGTCTGGGACTTTTGTTATTTCCATATCATCTTCGTAATGACGTCCCAGTTAAAGGTGCTAAAAGTCCCAAGTGTGGAAAACAGTGGCGGTTGTTGGGGTTTTTCCTGGACGATAACGCCACAGGTGTTTTTGGAGAGAGTTGCACCGTCGAGGACAGCAGACAGCCGCGGGGACAGTCCGACCTGGGGAAACTCCCTGTGACTGAGAGGCTGGAGCTGTCAGCCAACTGAGCAGCGCTTCACACGAGCCATTTTACTCTTTGTTTGTTTTTTCAACCCACGTGATTTATACACTGCTTTGTTTTGTTCTCTTAGCTGTAATGTCAGTTTGTCCTTATGAAGCCTCCCGTGCTGTCAAAGAACATGAGTAATATCAAGGGATGTAAGCGAGATGACACCGTGTTTTTTTCTCCCTCTCAGGATTTACAGCCAGCTTGTTGTCTCTAGAGGGTGAGGGTCAGGGGATGTGGCTGTGGTGTCGGTTTTAGGGAAGCCGTTGAGACTCAATACACACATTTGCTGTTTGTTTTTCATAGTAAAGTAGGGGCAACATTTTTGTTTTACTCTCATCTGAACTGTGATGCATTTGCACAACTCAAGAAACAACCCAAAACGTTATAGTGCACTTACCATTTGAAATTTGCATTTGTACATATTTTAACAATTTGAAATAAACATTGATGTTAAATTATCACGTCAGAGTGGAAGATTTCTGTGAGCAAAATAAAACCACATGCGGTGTTTCCACTTGTCAGAGCACTGTGTTGTGAAGGTGTGTGTGTGTTGCACTTGTCGGTGCATGAAAGCGCAGAGAACATTTTACGAAATGAGGACAAACACACCTATAGCGTGTTGTGAATGTCATCATGAGCAATTTTGTCTTATTCATTGCATGAAAACATGAATGAAAGGTTTTATTTTGTTAGTATTAGGCATTTTTATGGTCTGTGAACGTGTTAACTACCAACACCTCCTATACTACTCTTCTTTTTAAAGAGACAGTTCACCCCAAAATCAAAAGCACATATTTTTCCTCTTACATGTAGTTCCATTTATCAACCCAGATTGTTTTGGTGTGTGCTGCCTAGTTTCTGAGATATTGGCCGTAGAGATGTCTGCATTCTCTCCAGTATAATGGAACTAGAAGGCACTTGGCTTGTACGATCTAGTTCCATCATACAATACATAACAATAATTAATGATGGAACTATTATTCTTTCTGAAGAACTACACTTGGCTAACGTTAAAACTCGGCCAAGGAGAATGGCGTTAATGTTTACATCTCGCGCTGTCGCGAGTGGACCTCCCTCTGCGCGGTGATTCGGTTGGCGGGTTCGTGAGAAAGAAAAATAGTTCTGCTTTGAGCAGCATAAGCCGAGTGATATAGTCCCAATATATTGGAGAGCAGGCTAACATCTCTACGACCATTATCATTACCATTATCTCTGCAACGATTGACAAATAGCACTACAGACAAGAGGGGGGGGGAGTTTTTGATTTCGGGGTGAACTGCCCTTTCAACATCTCTCCTGTTATCCTTTGCTGATGGGGATATGCATCTCAAGAGCACACATCATGCTTCTTTCAGAAAATTCTATAAAACCAGATTTGTACTCTTAGCAGTGACTGTCCAATGTCAGGAGAGAGAGAGAGACATCTACCAGTGGAAAAGCGTGCCGTGTGCCAGGTGCGTGTGGTCTATTTCTGGGCACGTGGCGGCAGCCTGTTTACTCTGGATGGAGGAGGACCGGCGGAAGAAGAGCATGCGAGCCCCGCTGGGCTTCACCAACGCCTAACCCAGCACAGGATTTCCCGGACGCCAAGCCCCATTCTTGGCACTGGCTTTTTACCTGTAGGGATGCACACCATACCAACAATTTCTTATTTTTTTTTTGACTATCTCCGAGCAGCTCGTCTTCCCCCACCCTGCCAGCCCCACCCCTCTCCCTCAGTACTCAAGGGATTACTGGCAGCCCACGAGGCTGTATTGGGAGTGAGGCGAGCAGGTCCAGACCCGTTGGTAAGTCTCAGACTTAAGGGCAGTGACTGCATGGAAAATTAAACACACACACTGTACACATGCACATGAAAAACACTGAACCCACTGACACACACAGCCACGGCTCAAGCACATCAACGCCGAATACGTTACATAAGCTTTGCGGAGCGGGAGATGCGTGCGCTTTGCTAACAAGGTGACAGTGATCTGTGCTATCTTGTTCCAAAGCTGGTCATGTTACCTAGGGTTCCTCTGGAAAGCACAGGAATTTTTTCTCCCGTGAGCCAACACAGAGAGGCACTTGTTTAGGAAAGTCCTCTCCGAAGGCAGATAAACAAAGTGAAATGAAACATGATCAACATAATTGAATCCGCTCTTGTCTCACCTCTCAAAATGATCCACACAGATCTCTTGCCAGGCCTTGATTTTTAATAGTGCCGAGGCACAATATGTACTGTTTTATCTTGGCAGGAGAGATGTAATTGGAATGTTAAAAGGTGTTTTTTTTTTCTTTCTTCCCCCCTCAAAGAAAACAGGATCATTATCCAACCCAAATAAGCAAAACATGAGTTTTGTTGGAGGAGACAAGATCATTAAAAGTGAGTTTCTAAAAATGTCCGCACTTCCACCTGCTTTACTTTCCCTGTAACGGCCAAACAAAAAGTACGAATGTCAAGAGGCTCATAAATCTATTGCGGTGTTAATGGAACAGTCCCAGAGGAAAGTCAAAATCCAAGCGGGCTTGTCCTTCTAACTGATGTTCATTTCTCAGCAGCTGCTTCCTCTCGAGCCCTCGGGAGTTTTTTATGGGACTGAAACAAACTGCTGACACCTCCTGAAGCACATCCCAGAAACTGCTCCATCCGTAGAGAAAAAAAAAGGGGGCGGGGGGGACACTTGAATGCATCGTACCATGTACGAGCGTTACGCAAGAGGGAAGAGCGGAGATGGATGCCTGCAGCATTTCAAGGTCAAGCAGGTGTTCTTTTATCACTAACGCGATCCACGTGCCGTGTTTATACGACTGCATGAGTAACCGGAAAAATAGTTCTGTTGTTGCACTTCATCTGTGCGTGTAAGTCAATTTTGACATAATTGGCCCTTTAATTGTGTCCATGTGCTTGTGATTCGTCTCCTTTTATTTGCAGAAAAAAAATGAGAAAAAAAAATGAAAAGGCTCTGTTTCATGTAATGCTGCCTGAAACATTTTTTTTATCTCTCTTTGTGGCATTTTTACAAGGTCATGAAAAGTGATGATGCTAAATGTAAGCTGATTCGCCACGCTGCCAGTCCTGAAATGCTATTTTGGTTTTGGCCTTATTACAACATCTGTGACATTTGCAATTATATGTCCACTGCTCAGTTTCGCCACAACTGGTCATTATAAGTTGGAGCACTGAAGCGACCTGGTGTTATTCCTGTGGACTCAGACGGAGCTGACTGTGACCTTAATAACACTCCGGTGTCCTGCTGCTGCTCAGCCCGGCTTCACAAACACACAGCTGCTTAAAGCCATTGTTGCTCCAGGTGCTGAATCTGTGCATGTACACACAAATACTCACACATCAACAAACGTACCTTCCGACTCCCACTTATATTATTATTATTACTTTTTATTCATTTAAATTTAAATAGCTGACTGCTATTTCTTTTACATTTATTGTGTAATTATTGACTTTATAGTTTTGCTGTTATTAAATATGACCCACATTTACTTCAATTCATCAAGACATCAAGAAAAAAGTGGTCTTTAAGAATTCAAGGTAACGCATGATGAGTAACAGATATACAAATGGTCATTTTTGTGGGTTAAATATATATATTCTTTAATATAATTTTTTTACTGGCTGAATAATTCAAGTAAATACAAACAAAATGTAGTTTGTTGTTATTTTTCATGTGTTTATTTAGATGTGCCTATTATTCGAATTTATTTTAATGAGTCCGGAAGCAATATCATAACCATTTTTAAATTTATAACAATTCAATTGTAGTCTTGAGGTTCCCTTCACGAAAAGGATTTGTGATAGTTGTAGTTTACATGACTTTATTTCTATATTTTGATTAGCGTAGATATTGCAATAAGTACCGCTAAATGCTTAGCATTAAAACACATACACACACACACGCACACGCACATTCATAATTCAAACAGCCCTTTGAAGAAGTGGGGACCGGTGGAAAGGTCCTCACTGTCAAGTTTCTGCAACACGTCCCCACAAAGATAGAAGTATAAGAATTGTCCCACAAACACATCATATCTCACTGAATCTCTTTTTGCATGATTGTTTGATTATGATGCCCATCAACTAAACTCCTGGATGTTCCGTGTGAAGGCTGAAGTGCTGAATAAGCAAAAGGATCGCAGTGAGTTTACATGTTTTTTTACCCCCTCTCCACCTGTCTTGCCTTTACCGCCGAGTCCCTCACTTCACACCTGCAGTTTAATCCCAGATGTTTATCGCGGTCTGAGTCAGCTCTTGCTCCGTCTCTCCTTTTCTCTCTTTCCCCTCTTATCTTTACGTTAACCCCGCCCCCCTGCTGGCTCTTTGAAGACTCCTGAGCACGTTGGAGTTAGCGGCTGAACTAAACAAGGCAAGTGATAGGGGAAGAAAACAGATGTAGGGGAGTGAATGAATGGGGAGGGAAAGACCACACACCTCTGCTCACTGGCCATTTAGCCAAAACGCTTTAGCATTAATGTCTACAATAGTTAACATATGCACAAAAAGAAGATCTCTCACTTTATTTTTACCAGATGGCTCTTTTGTCATGCACATAACCAGTAGCTAGCCTCATAGCTTAATACGCAGAGCATCAAAGACAAAGGGAAGAAACTCAAACCCTCTTCAAAGTGAAAACTACAAAGGGAAAGTATGATACACCATGTGAGAGTGTCTGAGTGTACTTATAAAGCATGTCTGACTCATTTGCTGGACCTCAGTAACTAAGAAAGCGTTTTTCTAAAAAAGGAAAGGTACCAATTACACTTCTGCACTGGCTCCTTCTCAGGGTACCGCCCCTCCGTTTCCTTCCTCCTCAGCTCTCGGCCCCTGCGGAAACGAAGGGACAAATCTGCCCCTATAAACAGCTACCATGTCCCCGGGTAATAAACAGAGGAGGGGATCTGACTCTGGGGTCTGAAAAGTCAACATTGGCCACGAAGACACCCAGAGGAGACGCAGCCTCTGAAGAGCAGTTTAATCTCACATGTGTGACTCAGTGAGATTATCAGAAAGAGTTTTCTTTCAACAGCCTTTTCTGAGGGTTTCTTTTGAACACAACAAAAATTTTAAATGTGCATGAATTGTCTTGGTTTCATTCACTTGTTAACAATATAATTCCAAACCGAGCGGACAGACAGATGACCGTTATATAAATTCACTCTCCTGTTAGCTCTGTTTTTGTTCTCCACCAATTGCTGTTTATCCAGATGTGTGACTTCAACCTTTTTTTCTGCTGGTTAGTAGCGTATCCAGTGGGTTCATCTAAGTTATAACCTTTTTTCCCACCAAAATTAGCACGTCTATGTGGGTTTTTTAAACACAGGAAAGTCTGCTAAAAATAGGCAATGGACTCCTACAGATATCCAGTAGACGTGTATGTCGTTCTATTGGTGCGTCATATTCGACGTCATGAACGTGCTGGAAAACAGGGTGAGTAAATAGTGAGAATGTTACAGTGGTTACTTATTTTTATATCTGTTTACTTATTCAGTCTCTCTTTCAAACACTCAAACCAACGTTGGTTATTGTTGGAACAGTGGAAAGACCAACAAAGATGGTTTTGATGAGTTTTTTTTTGTTTGAATGAACGACCAGCGAGGTAAAATGACTGTTTCTGTTGATGGAGTCTGTTAGCTTTGAGGAGAGCGTATAACTGCTGCTTCTTTTCACATCTAACTCTGTGAATTAAGGGCTTATTCCAACCAAACCAGAGTCAGTGATTGTTGGAACAGTATAAAGAATAACAGAAAAGGGTTTTGATGTTTCTGTCGAGTTTTTGGATGATCAGCAAGTACAATTACTGGACTCTGGTAGCTTTTATGTAAGAATATAAATTGAATCTTTTGTATGGTAATAATTTATAATAATTGTTTAAATCCATGTTGATTAAATTTATTGTATATTCTCTTTAACGTGCATCACATAGCATCACAAAGGAGGAGTGTCCAGCCGGGTGTCATGTTTCTATCACTGTCATTTGTCCCAAAAATGAATGCCGATTGTTACCTTTCCTACTAAAAACAAAAGCCAGATTTTAGTGGGTGTTAATGTATTTTTTTTGTTCAGTGGTAAAGGGGCTTTAGTTTGCTGAAAACAACTACCTGGTTCTGCTGCTGGATACAGGGTTGGTTAAACCAGAACAATAAACTAAAATGAGCTAAAAGGCTTCGTAGAGCCACAGAGATGATCCTCAGTGGGTTTGTCTCTGTGAGTGACACCTTTCAAATGAAATTAGAGTTGAAACGATCAGTTGATTAAACGATTAATGGTTCAACAAGAACAAATTACCAGCAACTACTTTCATAATCTATGAATCAATAGTATGTTTCCAAGCAAAAAACGCAGAATAAACCCACTTCCTGCTTCTCATTTGTGAGGATTTGCTGATTTTCTTTGCTTTATGTTACAGTAAACTGAATATATCTGGGTTTGTAACTCGAAACAATCAGTATGTTGAAGAATTGTAATAATTGCAATAATAAAAAATACTGTTAGTTGGGGCCCTACATGACAAGTCATGGTATGATTCATTGTAAAATATGGATATGAATCCATTACCATCGATCGTATCTCAACGTGGCATTGTTGGATCATCATTGCCCTCTATACAATGCGGACTAGACACTACACTGCGGAACACCAGTGGAACAGAGGCATGCTGGGAGACTGGGCGAGGCTTAAGCTCTTCATAAACTCCTCTGTGAGCTCGGCTGAGCCGAGGCTGTGACCCTCACCAGTGGGAGTAAACTTAAGTTAAATCACGCTCCATCACTCATCCCACTGGCTCCTTCGTCCACACACACACACACACACACACACACACACACACAGACAAACACACACAGACACGCACACACAGACACGCACACACACTGTAAAGCAGGGACAACGATGCTGACTCCAATCAAGAGAGGTGTGACTAAAGTCACAAATCACACACACCGGCGTTAAACTGACACAGCGGACAGGAAGAAATATCATCTTCCCGCTCCGTGAGTGCACACACACACACACACACACACACACACACACACACACACACACACACACACACACACACGTTGTCCGTATCACATGGTAACCCGACACTGCTTATTGGATAAATGGGAGGTCAGGGAGGCGTTAGCTTGGTACGCCTTCTGCTTTAGATTAGTCGGCCGTGATCTGCGGCCCCCTGCGTCCGTTGGGGCTCCGATGGGCGTGTAGAGGTTACCACAGCAGAGAGAGTGGCTCGGCGGTCCTGCTCCCTCCGTTGACTTTGCTCGGAGGGACATTAGGTCAGCGTGCCCCCGCCCCTCCTTCCTCTCCCCACCGGCCCTGAATTCCCCAATGAACAACACATTCCTCCTTCCCAGTCCCTCTGTTTACGACACGCCATCCTTTGAAGCAGCGTGCAAGTGTTTGCGTACGTGCATGAGCACGGGGTGCACGAATGTGTGAGTGTGTGTGTGTGTGTGTGTGTGTGTGTGTGTGTGTGTGTGTGTGTGTGTTAGCCTTGAGCAACTGGGCCTTGGTGGAAACATAAATGTTTCAGCATGACGCTACCAAAGTCGGGAGCGTGGTGTTTTGAGCGCGTTTGCGAGTGTTCTGTGTGGGACGCACCTGAGCAGGTACGAGAAGGGCACACATCTGGGCGACAGCTGTTTGTTTGTTTGTTTGTTTTTTTAGGTTGCGTCATCGAAGTGGGAATCTAGGCCAGTTGAATTACGCAGAGAGAGAGAGAGAGAGAGAGAGAGAGAGAGAGAGAGAGACCTAGAGGGAGAGTGCACAAGTGTGATGGGTGGAGGAGAAAGCTGAGTCATCACCAAACTTGGGATGCGCTCGTTTTGAGAGGCATGGACGGCAAGAGAGAGAGAGAGAGAGAGAGAGAGAGAGAGAGAGAGAGAGAGCGAGAGAGAGAGAGAGAGAAAGAGAGAGAGCGAGAGAGAGAGAGAGAGAGAGAGAGAGAGTTATAGAGAGTGCAGTGGGCTGGGTGTTGGAGACGAAGAAATAACAAACGGGTTGCTTTTCTAATTAAAGCACCCCTGGAGGTGGGGGGGTCAAAGCAAGCTGAGTCATTCCTTTACACCCATTTCCTGTGATCGGGGCACTTTGGGAGCGGGCAGCCGGGTGAGATTATGTGTTTGGTTTATGCAATCCTCCCTCATCTCTCTCCCCGTTCACTGCACTCTCACACGCTATAACCACATGATGCATGATGTATATGAGAACGTACTGAAACGCACATGTGCGGTGTGTATAAGTGGCATACAAGCTTTTATAGTGTTCACTACTACATCCGATATATTCTTTTCCTGCTGTTTTGCACTTTTAACTAGTGTTGGAAAGTAACTTATAACCGGTACATTTATTGTATGATTCGGAGGTATCTTTACTTAACATGGGTATTTCACTTGTATGCTTCATTAAACTTCTAGTCCAGGCCACTTCATTTCAGATGCCCGCTACATTTTTTTATTGTGCATAGAATACGTTACGGGTTATTATGCAGATTTTTACCTAAAAATCAAAGTCAAACTATCTACATCTCATGAATGCACCAGTTCTAATAATCAAATAGCAAAACATATATTATAAGTATAGCACAGTACAAAGTCAAATCTGTAAGGACGACTCTAACTGATAGATAAATTACTGTTAGTTTTAACATTTAAATGCAGGACTTGTCTGGGAATATTTTGACATTGTGGTTTTGCTACTTTTATTTAGAGTAAATTTTCTTAATTGTTTTTTCCACCACTGCTTTTCATCATGTCTTGATGTTAGTCTTCTTTCTCTGCCGACAGCCCCTTCGGACTCCACTTTAAATGACCAAACAAATTAGACTTAACAGCACCTGTGGCACACTACAGCACACACTCACTCATCGGCACGGCTGCAGAATACGTGAAAACACAAAACCAGAATATGGGTGGCCGGGTATAACAGAACCCAGTCTTTAAAAGTGGGCACTGATTTGAGCCACAGGTTCCACAGTCCTCTGGCACTGCTGAATCATAACGGCTCAGAGCTGCACACATGGTGGCATCGGAGCTATTTTTGACAAAATTTATTTGATCAGCGTTTCAACCACAGAATTTATAAAGGGGGGTGGGGTGGGGGTGGGGGGGCATGCTGAACTCAAGCGGCGTCCAGTGAGAGTTTAGAAGATGCTACCTGTGGAGGATTTTTTTTGGGCCCAGGCCACCTGATGAACTCCTGTGGCTGCGCCGCCGAGTGTGGTCCTCGTTTTTTTTCCTCTCAGATTTACCCGCTGGTCTCTGCACTGCGGTGCCGAAGAGGCCGTCTGCTCCAGAGAGTAGAATTTACGAATTTACGCTGCCTCCTCTGCCCGGCCACCCAAGTGTACAGGATGTGAACTAATACTTTACAGTAAGGAATCATACTCCCTAGAGATAAAAAAAAAAAAAGTAGAAGAAGAAAGGCTCAGGGATGAGTCTGGAAGGCACCCAAAGGTCTGTCAGTAGTTAATGCTAACTGACAGGAAGGTCCAACAGAAAGAGCAACAGGAAGAGGAAGCACCCTCCCCCCCCACACTCAACATCCTGGATGGTTTGCCTGTATGTGTGACTGGATATTTTCAGACACGGTTTCTGCGTCTGTGTTTGTGCTCCGCTGCTGGTATTGACATGGCAAAACTGTAGTGTCTCATTAGAGATACAGTTCGCTTGCGCCCACTATTACACAGCGGTCAGGGAAGTAATGTCGCTCCGCCCGCTGATATTTACAGTTTGTCTTGAACACTTTGCCCGCTTGTTGTTGCCGTCTGGCCACATCAGAGACCCTCGGGTTCGGAGCCTGGGGTTGGTTCTCTCTTACCACCTTGCTTTGCGGAGCTCCGCGGAAGCCTTCCTTTTCCTTTTAAGTCCCACAGTCATCTAATGGTCAGAGTTATGTGTGTGTGTGTGTGTGCGCCCCAGACATCCTGAGTCAGTCATGATGCAGGTTCCTCACTGTGGGAAAGCTTGACCATGTGTGCTTGTTGCTCATAAACAGTAGGAGTGCCGGCTGCGCGATGTAAAATAAACTAGCCTGCCCGCAACATGTTGTCGCTGGCGTTTAACAGGCGCGGCCGTTGTTTTCGCGCCGCCAGATGAAAGGGGCCGCTGTCGCCTTTGACAGATAGATAATCCCCGGGCTCCTTTCTTGTTTTTTACGAGTTCTACTGCTGGAGGGTCGCCGCCTGGCATGTCAGTACAACTGGGACGTACCGACGCAGTACAACTGTGGGACGTACCGACGCAGTACAACTGTGGGACGTACCGACGCAGTACAACTGTGGGACGTACCGACGCAGTACAACTGTGGGATGCGGGAGCGGTCGCAAAGCTGGTGCGACCTCCGGGTGAACGGAGCAAACAAATACTGCTCTGTGTGACTCCCAAGTGAGTTGTCGGCCACAGCCCCTGAAATTAAGAACTAAAAAACAAGATGTTATTGAGAAACATTTGGTGAACTGGGTAGACATCCCACGTGCAGTTCCAACATGGAGACCAACACGTTGTCACTCCGTCTCGTCACATACGGATGCTTTGTGGGAGCCCTTGGCGTGACTTTGTAACGCAGTAAACACGTGGTTAACACTTCCTAAACCCTTAGTTAGGTTTAGGAAAAACATCATGGTTGGGCTTAAAATAACGACGGAAACTAAATTCTACATAAACAACGTAACATGAGTGCAGAAAACACGTCATAAACATCACTCACATAACTTCTAAATAATAAATGATAATAATAAGACGATAAAGCGTCTTATTTGTCACCCTGGGAATGACAACAGGCAAAAAGCAATTTTTCATGCACTGGTTAATTGTTTCGATTTTTGCTTCCATAACATGTCTTCTTTCAGACCAGTGGAAAAACAAACATCCAAAATACACACGTAGGTGTTTATTTTATTGCTTTGTCTTTTTCTGTCTGTAGATCTCTACTACCAAATGTTAGCATTAGATAATTTGTATATTTAAAAAATTACCTCATGTAAGTAATCAACTGGAGAAGTTTCACGGTGATATCTAATAGTCGTTGACCCTTTCCATCTTTAGGGTCTTCAAAATGAATGTCATTTTAAGCCGTTTTCTCTAACTTTGTTCTTACTTTTTTTTTTATCTCAGACACTGAGCCAGAAATCTCCACTTCAGTAACATACACCAAACTTTCCAGTTTCATTCCTTATCTATATTCTGAAGTTTTTCCTGGAGGGGTTTAGTCATTTATCATTCGCAGCATGATTTATACAACATGTTCTTCCGAAATAAGAGCTATCCAAAATCCCCTCAGTAAAAAAACACTTTGACCCAAAATGAAACAAGAATTATAAACCTGGCTTCATCCAATGTTGAGATGTATGCAAATTAGCACGCATTTCATAAGATAATGCCTCTCATAAATCTCAGAAAACTTGGGTCCATCAACTGGGGTCCTAGTGAAAGCTTTTTACACTTATTACGTGGGGTGTCTCCACTTAAATGGACGTTTCTGAAGTCTGGATGGTTCCAGTAGGTCGGCTGGTGGTCACTGTCTATAAATATTCGGGGTGTTCCTCCTCCTCTGTCTTTCCTCACGTTCACACACCCACGGTATGTATCAACCTTTTCACCCCATGATTCCCTGTGTCTATTTCACTTCCTCCGCCGTCTGCCCTCGCTCTATCTATCTGCATTCCTTCCCCACGAGCTTCTGTCGCTCTTTCTCTCTCTCTCTCTCTCCGAGGCGCACAGACGTGGGTCTATTTGCTTGAATTTCTCATTTCCTGTTTGGGGTGTGTATCCGATCCCCTTGTTCTCGTGCCCGGCCGGCACACATCAAACACTCCAAAGGAGACAACAGAGACAGAGAGGAGGACACACAGAGAGCTTATGGGTGAGGGAGTGATGGCCAAATGGGAGAGAGGGCTGTGTGTGTGTGTGCGTGTGTGTGCGTGCGTGTGTGTGTGTGTGTGTGTGTGGAGGGAATCAGGGTGAGGACAGTGGAAGGGAAAATCCTGACTGATGACACAGAAGCAGTGAAAACTAAAGGAAAATAAAAAAAGGAGAAATGTTTTATTATCACGATGAACACAGAAATGGCCAAATAAGGCCAGACTCGTGTCAGTACGCAGTTTGTGCTGCGAAAATGGTTTTTCATCCTAATCTTTTTTCTTCTTTTATTTTTTTAAGAATCTGGGCTGCTTTCACTTCCCATAGTAATTTGTTTGTATTTATTCTAATTATCTGTTTAGTTGGCCATTTTCTGAATTTCCTTTTAACAAGGCTGTGGTGCCAGTTGATCCGGAGGCGACTGTTGGGTAAGAGCCGTAAAAACCCAGATGACTGCAAGTGAGTCTCTCTCTCTCTCATACAAACACACGCACACACACGCACACGCACACACACGCACACACACACGCACACAACCTCTTGTAGTCTGCTTCACATTTCCATTGTCAAGAATTGATTCCATTCAGGCTGTGTGTGGGCTTACATTCAGGTATGGAGCCGGGGTTTCTGTGGCTAATGCGACTCCTTATTGTATTGTGGCTCCCCGAGTCAAAAAACTTGAAAACATTTTCAAAACAAAAAGCCACATGCCAGTGCGTTCGAACAGTCGGTTCTAGTCTGCATTTTATGGATGTTATGGAAGTTCTGAAATGATAATGGGGCGTTGGTGATGAAGGATGGGGGAGACACCTCGTTTTAATCTTTGTTTACATTTTTTTACTATAAAGGTTTTCATGCAAGGGGCAAACAACCAAGTTTTTCCTTTTTAAGGCATAAAAAGATGACAAATTATTTAAAATACATTATATATAATAGAAATACATATCATTTGTTATTATTTTTTACATATATTATAATGAATTATAATCAAGCATAGAAATAACTTATTTAGGCCTGTTATACTTAAATAACATTAACCTCATCAAAGAGTCCCGGTCACTTCCTTAATAACTAAAGCCCATTGAATAACTTCATAGTGTGAAATGCAAAAGTAAAAGAAGAAATAAAAAAAGACAAACAAAGCAAAAACCACACATTTAGTTCATCTGGATTCAGACATGATCAGATTCTTATAAACCATATCTGCTCACCGGGACTTCAGCTGCGGCCGACTTACGAGCTGGCACCGGAGGCAACAACCTGACTTTATACTTAAAACAGCCCGAGGAGAAATGTAAACAGACACTCAACAAAATATAAACAGGATTGCGTTCTATACCCTCCTCCTGTCCCCACCTCTAACCACCCTGGTTACGAGTCCACGGAACGCAGGAGTAAACAGACAAGGGGGGGAGGGGTGTTTATGTGGAAAAGGTAAAGCCAGTATGCAGACTTGTAAGGCAGGTATGCATCACGTTTTTATTTTTCCAACTACACAACATTTCCAACTCCTCCCTCCCCAGCTTCAGTGAACATGCCATGTGTGTCATTTTTCAGGATGTCGATTTTGTTCAACAGGAGGTTCCGCTGGCGCACGGACGGAGAGGCTTTTGCAACGCTTGTGATGTGAGCAACCCCCCCCCGACTCAAAGGGGACTATCTGTAAAACACGCAGGCTTCTTACAGAGGAACTAAACGTGCACAGGGAATTAAGAAATAAGAGGAAGGGTGGAGCTCAAGAGGATGACTTTTTCCTTTTTTCTTCCTCAATTTATCTTTAATTCCGCTTGAAGTCTTTTTTCCCTGCCCGCTACAAAAACACATGGTTCGAATAAGTGCCCCCCCTCCCACACACACACACACACATACACAGACCCCCTGGAGTCAAGCTCTCATTAGTGAATTATTTGGAGTAGAGCAAGAGGAGGGGAAACAAGACTTTCTGCAACGACGCTGGCAGAAAAATGACGCCGCGGTTAAAATGGGGTGGAGTGGACAAAAACACGGTCCACGCAGCGGCGCTACACGCTGCAGGGTAATAAATACAGCACGCTGGCCTGGATCGGGCCTATGTAACGTATACTCCACTCCACTCGAGAGGCCTCATCACTCATTGGCTCGTGACCCTGGATTGTCACTCTCCCCCCCAAACCGACCCTTCACATGTGTGTCTCTATCTCCCATCGCTCGTATATATATATATATATATATATATATATATATATATATATATATATATATATACATATATATATATATCCGTGCTCCTCTATTCGTGTTTGTTTTAACTTTCCCAGGACCCCCCCCCCGCTCTCCAAAAGCCCACGCTCATATGCCTCGTACGCCCAGGAGGACAGCGATCCCCCCTCCCTCCTCCGTCCTCCCGGCCTTCGCCAGAGTTTACTCGACCTCTCTCTCTCTCTCTCTCTCTCTCTCTCTCTCTCTTGTCACCTCCCACTCCGTCTCTCCCACTCCGTCTCTCCCACTCACTGTCTGCGTTTACTCTCATGTGGGGCTCAGGCTGTAGCGTCAGCGCGTTCTCACCCACTGTGTGTGTGTGTGTGTGTGTGTGTCCCGTCCCTCAAGTGCTACTAGTAAAACCATCACAGAGCTAGACGTGTTATGGCTCAGAGGGAGAAAGAGAAAGAGGGCGACTCATAGGTGCTCTCACTGAGAGAAAGTGAACTCCCTGTTCCACGGGGGGGCACGGTGAGTCACCCGGCTGCTTGGCCTCTTACGCGTCGCTGCGGGACGCCGCTGGTGAGTCACGGCGTGAGCAGACTGGACTGGGCCGTATCCTCTGTGTCACATTGCTTCTCCTGCACGACTCTCTTGCTAGTTGAACTTTTAACCCAGTAACCATAGGGGGAAAACACACACACACACACACACACACACACACACACACACACACACACCAAACCACAAACCTATATGTCAAAGGGGGTGACTTTTCCTTTCTGGTGCACAAGACGGATGACCGTCTCTCCCGGCTCTGGTGGCCACTGCGCTTTTTTCCCTCCAGAGCGGCGCGGGGACGACGTCATGTTTGGAGGGCCGACCTCCGGAAGTTCCCTCGATAAAGAGCCCGTTGGGATTTTTCCATATCGTTCCAGAAAATAAGCTCTGTTGGCAAACGCACGTTTAGGATACGGACACTTTTTTGTTCAGCACGACAATCGTCACAAATGAACACCATTTATTTTATATGATTTGAAAAAAAAAGCGTTCTGAGGGAAGTAAAAAGCTGACGTTGTAGGCTATAAACGAATAGTATACAACGAGGCTGTAAAGGCAGACTATCATTTAGCCACGTGGTAGCAACCACCTTTTTTAAGACACTTAAAAGCTTCAAAATGAATGAGAGGAGTATCTACTGACAAGTATTGTATCTTAGAACAAGACATTTCAATCTCTTAAAGACCTTAATTACAGCATCTAAACAAAAACCCATTCAAAAAAACCTGTTGACTTTGGGACGAGGGAACAAAAAGTACCAGAGACGCTGACTCATTTCCAGGTTTTCGGACTCATCGGTGCCGCAGCCTGTTCACAACAGGCATTTTCTATAAATCGTGAGAGGAGAAAATCTGTACTGACATTTCCGCATCACTTCATGTTATCTTGAGTCGATAATCCAGCCATTTCAAAGAGACACACGTTTGATAACTCACAGCTTTTGGTGCACATGCAATTGAAAACATATCCACTTTAAACAAAGAGCCCAATGAATGCATTTAGTTGCAGATGCTATCGCACTCTTTCGTTTCCTCTCGTCGGTCAATATTCTCTTCATAGAACTCATGGGCCAAGTCGCCGTCTTCGTCGAAGTACATAGAGCTTTTTCTAGTTAACACAAAAGGGGGTACACTTTGGAAACTCTCGCCATGGGCTGCTCGATTCCATCTTTGGTTGGATCGTCCGTACTACCCGAGCCAGAAAAAGGCCAAAATCCTTTGGATTTGCAATTGAAAACATATCCACTTTAAACAAAGAGCCCAATGAATGCATTTAGTTGCAGATGCTATCGCACTCTTTCGTTTCCTCTCGTCAGTGAGACAAACAGAATGCAAGCTAGCCTTTCATATTCACTTCAATGTTATAAATCGGCTGCGACTATCAGAACAATACGAACTGTCAGGCTCCCCCGTGTGGCTCAAAGGTGTACTGCGGATATAAATGTAAAATCAAATCAAATTCTGCGTATTTATTTTTAGGAATTTCTAGCAAAGGAAAGGTGTTTCAGCTTGGGTGTGTTTCTGCTTAAAGTTGCGTGATGTTTTTTTGCAAACACCGGGTGCGTCAGATGCCATGTGCGAGTGAGTAAAGTTGTGGAGACGCGCACGTGCGCCCTAGTTGGCTCTCCGCATGCATCTGGGGTTGTTGCCCAAAAAGGCAACAACTTTGCGTTCAGTTATGGCAGCTAGGGAACTTTCCACTGCAACATCCTCGAGCCTCGAGGCATCTGGTGACGGACGCTGATCGTGTGCGTTACATAGGGCTGTAGATTTGAATTAATTGGAATAGTATTGCGGTCTAGTCAGAGGCTTGAGGACAGCGCATCGCTCCAAATTAAAGTACTTCCAGACACGCCTGGGGAAATGGACTCCCGCATGAATCATTTAGCTAATCTTTATCTAATGATTCGGTTATGACATTACTCACTATCTCAACATGTTTCTGGTTCAGCAGTCTGATAGTTGTGCTGTTTAACTCCATGGGCATTTCGGTGAAGGTCTATACTGACCCCTGCTGGTTAATAAACTAAAATAACTTAAATGAAACTATTGCTTTGATTGCTTTAGCTTTGACATGTCATTGTCAATATATCTCAGTCTCATACCTAACCACCCACACACATGCTTTTCATTTAAACAACATCGAAGGCCACTAACATTAGGCCAAGGAAAACATAAAACGTAGCCACAATCAATCTGGAAAATCCTCACAAAAACATATGCATCGCAAAGGGCAAAGAAATTAAATAATAAATTTACATGCACTGCCTGTTATCAATTCATACTGTATCCTAACGTATTCATAAAGTATATTCATTCCCCTTAATGTTTATTCTGCATTCTATATTTTATTATGATCTGCATCTAACCTGCACTTTACTGCTTTTTGCACTTCTGGTTGAATGCTAAACTGCATTCCGTTGTCTTAATAACTACTGCAATGACAATACATTTGATCTAATCCAATTTTATCTCATTTTCAAGTGATTAATAAACATTTGTAATAATTTATTTACTTAATAATTTACTTTAAATACGAGAGTACTGCCAGCACAAAAATAATACTTTCCGACCTTTGCGACAGTGCAGTAAATGGCGCACGTATCGGAAACCGGCAGTGAGGAAAAGATGGCGGAGGGAAGTAATGATGCAGAGCTGCTGAAGGAGAAGGCGAATAAGTATTTTAAAGGTAATGTGACAGACCTGTCAGGACGATGTATTTTACCAACAGTTCGTAGCAGACGAAGACGTGATTATTAGCTGTCGTGGCGACATAATGCTGCGGCAACGCGCTCCCAACCGGAGCCGGTCGCTAGCAAGACGCTAGGCTAACGCTCGCTCTCTCGGCATGCTAACTGTAAACTCCATTCATTGGATTACGACGCACTGGATTGAAGTGAGCCACTTTAGCTAACGCTAGCTACGACACCAACGGCTACAGGCGTTAAGGCACGCTGCCACGCGCGTGTCCTCCATCGTGCCGCCTAACGTGGGGCTTCAACCGCGTGTTGTGTTCACTCTGTTGTGTAATGTTGGTTTAAAGTGAGATTCAGAAACTATGCGTTCTATACGTTCCATGCGTTCTAGAGCCTCGGTTTACCAACAGTTCAGGAACTGTTTCATCTGCTTGGGTCCATTTATTGTCAGGCGGTTCATCTTGAGGGAGAATATCGACAGTCACTCTGCGCCTCCGTTTAGGTCCCAAGACGTTATTAAGTTGTGGTGGAAGGAGTTTTTAGTAGAAGTTGCAATGCTACAGTTTAAAAATATATATTCTGTTATACGTAAAAGACCCGTATTCAAAAGTATTAGCTTAAAATTAACGCGATACTCAAAGGACCAAAGGTTAAAGTGCTCATTATGAAGAATGGGCCCATTTCAGCTAGTAAAGGTGCTGCTAATTTGATTTACTTTATATAATAGCGTTTCTTGAGTGTAATCACTCTCTCTCTCTGTATCTATTTGTATTCTATTCTTATTTGTAGTTCATATACTAATAATTATTTATTTAATAATATTGTATCTGTACTTATTTCTGTCCTTGTTCCTGCAACACCCATATTTCACCTCTATGGATCAATAAAGGGTAATCTTATCCTAACTTATAATAATACATTTCTATTTTGTATTATTTATCTGAATCTACAAAACAACTAGTGACATACACATATATATATATATATATATATATATATATATGTGTGTGTGTATATGTATGCCTTCAAAATGTAGTGGAGTGGGAGTATAAAGTTGAATGAAATGGAAATACTTGAGCAAACCACAACAACATTGCACCCATGCAGTTGATTCAACTTTAAATTGATCAAACAAATTGAATAAATTCCCCAATATTCTACATAAATACACAATAATATTCAGAATATTGTCACATTATTTATCTTGAGGTATTGAATGAAGCATATTAGTGGCATTTTATTTAGTGCAGGAAGGATTGTCATCATTATTGGCTTTCAATGTATTTACTTTGGATTAGTAAATAAGTATTTTATCGCTACAAACGCTGTCAAACATAAGAAGCCAAAGTGTGTTGAACCAGCTCATGTTGTCTTACTGTCAAAATCCCAAACATATTCAGGTTACAACAATGAGCTAATTTTATTTGGGCATTATTGTCAAAATCTGCCATGAGTTCTACTAGAAAGAAATGACTAAAAAATAAACATGATCCGCCTGCAGTGTTTTAGACATTTTTAATGGAACTTTGTTGAACCACAAGCCCAGTGTTTTCTGTTGACGATGTGACATTTTATTTTCAGATAAAGACTATGAAAATGCAATCAAGTACTACTCGGAGGCCTTGGAGGTCAACCCTACCAATGCCGTCTACTTCAGCAACCGAAGTCTGGCATACCTGCGCACGGAGTGCTATGGGTACGCCCTGGCCGATGCCACGAAGGCCCTGGAGATAGACAAGAACTACATCAAGGGATACTACCGCCGCGCCACCTCCAACATGGCACTGGGCAAGTTCAAGGCCGCACTCAAGGATTATGAGACGGTAAGAAACAAAGCGCTTTCGAATATAAGTAGCTGCACACTTTTCAACTCTGACCCTAGAATCTTTTTTTCTCAAAAGAAAGATCTCTCCAGTTCCATCTGTTGATCTGTCACAATGAGTTAGGCTGCTCATGTTGCCTTTAACAGCCAGGAATAGGGATTATCCTTGGATCCCGTCATGATGCCAATTAGAGCCAGTTTGAAGGCACTCGCACCACAGCTAATTTGGTGTCTATTGTTATTCGTGCTGTAAGCAATATAAATATACTGGGGCTTTGGAAACAAAGAGCCCTTGAAGCTCAGCCATAGCCAAAGCAATTTGTTGCACAAACTGGACCAAGCGCCATGACAACAGAAAATGAGAGTTAATCCTTATGAAGCTATGAGAGGTTGTATCTGGATTTCTTTTTATTTATAGATGTATCGGGCAGAACATTGCGTCTGAATGGTTTAAATATTTTTCATCCAGTATAAACTGCAGAATTTAAACCGTGATATACTTTTCACAACCGTTTACATCCTGGTCTTTTTAAAGCTACGCTGAGTCAATTTCCCCGACGGCTTCCTTGATGCCGGCTGACGAATAACCAGCGTGGTGGATTTATTTTGTTTCCCTGTTCTGATGATAGGTAGTGAGGGTTCGACCAAATGACAAGGATGCGAAGATGAAGTATCAGGAATGTAACAAGATTGTGAAGCGGAAGGCTTTCGAGAGAGCCATCGCCAGCGATGAGATTAAGAAATCTGTTGTCGACTCCCTGGACATCGAAAGCATGAGTAAGTCTCCCGTGTTATTGAACTAATGTGTAAATGTTTTTTAAATATATATATATCTGTAATCCTAATGTGCTGTGAGACAGGAACTAATGATAACAAAGAGCACAGGTGTGAACATTTGATTCATTACTGTAACGTACATAACTGGGTTTTACGTCTAAAAGAAGTTGATGTTGTCTTGCAGCAATTGAGGATGACTATGAAGGCCCTCAGCTCGAGGACGGGAAGGTCACAATGAAGTTCATGAATGAGATGATGGATTGGTTCAAAGACCAGAAGAAACTGCACAGAAAGTGTGCTTATCAGGTAAATATGTCTGTTTCTATGAGACACACCGACTGAAGGAAACTTAAAATGTACATGTCACTGAACTTTTTTTTTTTTAACTCTTTCAGATTTTGGTGCAAGTTAAAGATCTTCTATCGAAACTACCGAGTCTTGTTGAGATCGCATTAAAAGAGGTGAGGACTTTGCATGTATTGACTTGTAAAATGACTAAAAGTTGCTGTTAGTTTATGTCCAATGAGAGTGCAACAGTAGATTTATCTTCTTGATCCGCTCATAATAGGACTGCAGGGGTAAATGAAACATAATGTTATTTTTCATGGTTGTTTTATACAGTGTATCTCTTGGGGATTCTATTTAAAGTGTTCTGTTTTCTATTTGACACAGACAGAAAAAATAACAATTTGTGGTGACACGCATGGACAGTTCTACGATCTCCTCAACATCTTCCAGTTGAACGGCTTACCATCAGAGACCAACCTCTATGTATCCTTTTCTTTTCAACAGATTTTTTACGTTTGTGTCCATGCAGTCATCCTCCTCGTTTGTACCATTCTGTGTCTGAAGGCCTTTACACACTGGGAGCGTTTTCTTTTTTCTTTTTCTTTTTGTGCGACTAATTTGCACTTAAATATAAAAAAAAAAAATTCAAGTATTGTATTTGTCACAAATACTTTAACACATCATCTGATGATAACATGGCGCAAAGGGAGGCTTTGTTACTCCTTTCAACCATGACAAAGGCAGCGTGGACAAGATTTACTCCTTCCATTCTTTCCTTTTGACAATAAAAGATCTAGGCATAAAATATTCGCAGACGAGCATTCAGCTTTTCGTTTTGCTTATTTTTTGCGTTCTCGGTGTGTAGAGGCCTTTAAAACAACAGCTTAAAGCCTCAAAACACGTGCGTCACAATGCTTAACCCCAGAATTCAGCTGTTCAATGGCGACTTCGTCGATCGCGGCTCTTTCTCTCTAGAGGTCATTCTTACCCTCTTTGGCTTCAAGCTGCTCTACCCCGACAACTTCCACTTGCTCAGGGGTGAGAGCTCCTACACTGTGCATGAGTCTGTGGATGCATGTGTGCTGTTTGCAGATGTGTGCTGTATAACATGTTGTATTACAAGTCACACTTTATACACATCTGCTGTCATAAAGTTCAAAGCACAACACTGAAATTTATTAGCCTTTTTCATGTTCACAATTAATTTGGTTTCTACTGTTACGTTACAGACTTTGTATTGAGGTGTAAAAATTGTGTAAACGTGGTTGTTTAATCAGTATGTTTGACATGCAGGTAACCATGAGACAGACAACATGAACCAGATGTATGGATTTGAAGGGGAGATCAAAGCCAAGTACACAGCCCAGATGTTCCAGCTGTTCAGTGAGGTCTTCCAGTGGCTGCCTCTTGCACAGTGCATCAACAGCAAAGTTCTGGTAAGCTGTGGCGCCGTCAGTTCAAAGCAGCCGCAGGGCCACGCAACCATTTTAGTTGTTGTTCACTAGGTCCAGTTTCTGTTTGGTACACAAATCCTGGAGCCGGGGGAGCCAGAGTTATTTTTATCCACCAAGTTGACAATGCAGACTTGTTCGAAAATTGTGCGTGTGGCCACTATGCTTCAAGTGGCAGTGTAGAATGATTCAAACTGGTTTGACGTAAAGCCACATGACCCGACCGGCGTACCGGATTTCACTACTAGGCATCGCACTTGACTCAGCAGCTCCACCATTGGCATTTAAAATGAGAATAGCTCCTCCACCTTGAAGGTCAGCCCACCTGAAGTGAGCATTTATTCAAAGACAAATAAACTAACTGCACTAATGCGTTCACAGCTATAACATTACTGCTTACTTGATCTCTTCAGCAGTCACAAGCTTGCTCCCGCTCCCTCAACCCCACACTCGCAATACACTGGCGGTCTGAAAACCTTCTTTTCTCATCAAAAACACATGAAGTTTGTAGTAAACAAACACAATGTGGACCCCCTCTTAGCTCTACTGAAATGTGATGATGTTCATGTTTCTGGCCACGGCACGGCAGTAAATTGCGCATAGCCTGTCAGAAACTAGTGGCTCCTCTGTTAGTCCATAATATGACTCATAATATCTGTAATAGCCTTGTTGGCTGCTTTTTAAGTACGTATCATAATGACCAATGCCGGTTGGGATCAAATCAAAGCTTGTACACCAGACCAGCAAAACTGCAAAGCAACCCAACTCTTAAATGTTAGCGTAGCGATCTGCCGGACATGTGTGGAACGTGTCCTCCCAAGAGGGCAGTATAAACAGAACGACTACGCATCCGCAGCTGTCTGTGGACGCGTCCTCTGGGAGTTTAACCGAGGCTAAACGAGCCTCCTCTCTGCCCGCTCGTCTATCCTGCAGAGATGCATCATATTCACATATATAGTCTTCATTTGCAGTCAATATATATTTATTGCTTGTTTCCGCAAAGAGACCTTTACCAGGCAATGCAATTTGCGATGGATTATTTGATGTATGATTATAGCGACTGTTGCTGACGATAGAGTGTGTGCTTAGTTTTTGTATAGAAAAACAGCCATAATTTATCTGACTAACTGGTGACTGCTGCTGTTTTTGTAACTGCAGTGGTTTGATATTTTGTCTTGTGCACACAGTCCTCTCACCTGGGCCTGCCTCTACCTGTGTGACGGCTTCCTAACTGCTGCTGCCAGCACTTTCTTTCTACATTGGCTTTGATTATAGCCATCAATAATTCTATTTCATTATTTATGTAATTTATATTCATTCTAAAAAGGAAAAAGGTGTGCTCAAATGTAAACAATTACATTAATTATTTTTCATGTCTGACATATTCTTCAGATATAGACATTGAATCTGTAGTGAAAGGTGTATTTGCGCTAGTATGATGTCAATATCACGAGACGATGGATCATTTTTTTTATCTGTATTTGCCGTGAACTGTGCGCATCACACCGGCCGCTTGGCTGCTCCGCTCTGACCTGTGTACATGGGCTCCCTCTCAGGTTATGCACGGTGGCCTGTTCAGTGAAGATGGTGTCACATTGGAAGACCTCAGGAAGATTGAAAGGAACAGACAGCCTCCGGACTCAGGTAGGCTCCGACTCCAAATGCCCCACCTGTGTAAGAACTGTCCCCAAGAAAGCATCTCGAGAAAGAATTACATGGAACACCTTCCTCTGCTCTTTCACAGGTCCCATGTGTGACCTCCTCTGGTCGGATCCACAGCCTCAGGTCAGTTCCCACCCACCCAATAGCTCACTCTGTATCCAGGGGTTTGTGTTAGAGTAAGATTTAGTCCACGTCTAACTGGATTAAGAATGAATTCCTCTCTCTCGCTCTCTCTCTGTCATGCAGAATGGCCGCTCAGTCAGCAAGCGAGGAGTGAGTTGTCAGTTTGGGCCGGATGTGACGGAGCGCTTCCTGGATCAGAATAAACTGGATTTCATTGTGCGTAGTCATGAGGTCAAGGCTGAGGGCTACGAGGTCACTCACTCAGGGAAGTGCATCACCGTGTTCTCGGCACCCAACTACTGGTACGTAATGATGCCGGCCAACTCTTAAGATTGTCGAGTCAGCCGTTGCCAACGCTGTTGACTTCTAAACGCTGCGTGTTGTGTTCTGTCTTCCCCCAGTGATCAGATGGGAAACAAAGGAGCTTATATCCACCTCTGGGGATCAGACCTTAAGCCAGAATTTCACCAGTTCACTGCTGTGGTCAGTATCCTGTACTCTGATTTAGTGTTGTCATAATACCGAAATTATGAGGTTGATGCGATGCCCTGCGTCATTATCTCGATGCAGATACTGAAACGATGCCACCAAACCTAAACACATCCGCGAAAGTATGAGTTCTAGAAAATAGCCAGTCACAGGAAAAAAAGGAAATAGCCGACACTATCATTCTTAAAGTACCGTTACCAATAAACTGGGTATGGCAGGGTATTTGTGATACCTTTCTTGTATTTATATACCATGCAACTCTACTCTAAGTTGTTCTATTCATTGTAGTTGTTTTGGGAATGCTATTGAATTGAAGGGTCCTATTTTTATGAGATGGTTGGTAATAATTTACTCAAGAGGTTTTATTGAACTGATTTTTAGCTGCATGTTGTTACTGTGATGTCTGCTGGGGCTTTAAAAAAAAAAAAAAAAAGGTTTGTTGAATCATCGTTTGTCTCACTCTCCTTCACAGCCTCATCCGAATGTCAAGCCCATGGCGTACGCCAACTCGCTAATGCAGATGGGGATGATGTAGAGGTCACGGCAATCCGTCTGTGACACTGACGACCCTCCCATCTGACCTGAACCATCCCCGCCACCTCACACCCTACAGTGCTCGGACCAGCTCATGCTTAGCCTACGGGGGTCCTTCTCCCCCCGACAAAAACTTCCACTAGTTGTGTACAGGAAACACGTGGTGTAGTTCAGATGGGAACAGATCACTTCCACCTGGCCCAGTCCAGAGCTGGGTACGTTCTTTCATGTTATCAGTTAAAACTGGAAAAAAAAAGTCTCCGTTCCCGTTGTCCATTTGCCCGCTCGTGTTCCATCGCCGGGTAAAGAAACCAACCTTTTCAGATGAGTTTACTTGGAGCTGCTTGGTTTTTAGAATATTTGATATACTCAGCAGGTGGGATCAAATAGCTGATATGTACCAAAGATCCGTAATGAAAACGATTGTTCAGTTTTTGCAAGGAGCGTCTTGTGACTCTGAAACCTAGTGTTGTACTGTTGGCCCGTGTACACAGCTTGGAGCATTGTAAACTGGGCGAAGAGCATCATGTCTATCAGTGTTTCTCAAACTATCCTACAGTATGTCCCTTTATTCTTTTTTTTTTGTTCTACAGGAATACAAAAATGTATGATCCCAGTCCCGAAAAAAAAACCCAAAAAAACCCCACCCAATAGATTGTGTCGGGGGACTCTGAAAGGTGCCGTTTGCCACTAGTGGTGTATTTGGTTGTTGTCATGTAGCTGGTAACATTTAATTTGCACTGCTTCCTGTTGAGGAAGATACCGCTGCTCCACATATTTTTCATCCTCGACCGTCATCGTGCCACTCCCCCGGCAGCTCCCGCACAGTCTCCTCTCCGAACGAGCTTTGGCGTAAGGCAAACACTGACGGCACTCTAGTCTCCCTGACACACGTTCAATTACTGGTGACCCACGCGGGGATTTCTTCAGCACACAAACGTCCAAACTGTAATCCTGTCTCGAAGCGCACAGCTGCATTGTCCAATGGCCCTCAACTTTTTAGATAAAGAAATACACTGACGTGTATGTATATATACTGTATCATTTAAAGATTCCGTGTAATGTTTGGAGAAAAAATATTGAATAAAAAAAAATTAATCCAGTCCAGTGATTTTAGAAACCAGCTGGTATCTTTTATTTACGTCTGTTGATATTGTCTACTTTTGCAACACGGTGTCTTTTGTAGTCGCATGATTATGTATCCAACAGCAGCTTCTTGGAAAGATCCGCTCTTGCCAAGAAAAGCAGTGGGATTCATATCTATAAAGATGTTTTTAAAAATGACACAATTTACCTGTGGTAGTAAGTAACATAGTACATTTCCTCAAGAACTGTACTATTTTGAGCTACTTGTAATTCACTTGAGTATTTTCCATTTTCTGATACGTCACATTTCTACTCTACTATATCTCGGGGAAATGTTGTGCTTTTTACTCCACTACATGCATTTGATAACTTAAGTTACGAGGCAGATTAAAGTTAATAACAAATATAAATAATGGATAAACACCCGACTTTATTGATCAATTGGAGAAATTCACAAGCTAAAAATAAGCCCTACCTTTAAAGAAACGTACACAATAATGCATAATGTAAAAACATTATTCTGAAATGGGCCATTCTGCACAATTTGGTACTAAGTATCTTAATGCTAATACTTTAGTACGTTTTACTTTAGTAACATAATGAATGGAGGACTTTTACTTGTCAGTTTTTCTACACTAGTATTTTTGCTTGTTTTACTTAAGTAAAATATTCGGAGTACCAACATTTCACTATAGCTTTTATAAAAAGTGAGTCAGTGCCAAAGGCCTGTGTCCGATCCGTTCCAGCCGCTCGATCCATTCTGCGCATGTGCGGTACCGTGCCCCGGAAAGCCTGCGGAAAAGACCCGCCCCTATTCTGCCTCTGATTGGCTACTTGCTGCTAAACGCTAACGTTAGCCTAGCTGTAAAGCTAACCGACGCTTCGGACTAGAGACGCCGGGTAATCTCGACTCAACTGCGGCAGCTCACGCGTTTGTTCCCGTAGTCTGCAGGGAGGCTCCCCGGTCTGATGAATGGTAGCTTTCATTTTTTCTGAATTCTTTTTTTTTCGAGCGAATGTCGCATTTATTTGACGTCACGACTCCCAACAGCTGATCGCCAGTCGTCAGCGGTGCGCCACGAGTTGACAACACACAGCACGAGTTTCACCTTGTTGTGATTCCAGTTGGACACGAGGACGGTCAGCCTTCAACAACATCAACAACCCGAGATGCCAAAATATTGTTCTGTCCCAAACTGCAAGAATGACTCGGGAAACGGCGGCGACAGGAAGAGCTTCTACAAGTAAGCAGCTTGACCGGCCCCTCGCTGCGGGTCGGTGCGTGAGGCGTCATCTCTGACTTCCAGGGACGTGTTCCTGTGCGATGAGTCAGGCGTTTCACCACGTCAACCCATACTACGTGTTTACTGACTGAGATCAAGCTCTGTAGTTCTCAAGTATCAACACTTTTTTTCTGCGTTTAAAAAAAAAAAAAGAAAAAAGAATCTGTTAAAGTTAATTGCGCCTTTTGTTTTGACCTTTGAGTCCTGATTGAGTCCTGTTCAGAGTTTGGTGGTGACCGAGTTTTATTGACGGGAAAATTCCCCTTAAGGTATGTTTTACTTATTATTTCTGCAAATGCGCTGTTTGGTTATATTTAGTAATTAGAATGTAAAAAAATCATATTCCGGAAACAGAGAAGCCCAAAACTTCCAAAAGAAGCAGTGCATGAAAAAAATAATGTTTTTGCCAGAAGTGTCTCAAGTTAGTGCTGCAGCTGATGATTCACGGACACTATGCAGTGGCAGAAGTACTCAGATCCTCCACGTAAGTCTAAGTAGAAATACCTAAGTCTGGAAATACTCCATTAGAAGTAAAATTCCAGGATTAAAATTGTTACTTCAGTATAGGTACAGAAGTATTAACAGTAAAATGTACTAAAAGTATCAAAAGGGAAAGTTCTCGTCATGTAGAATACAATGCGGTTTTATTTAACTTTTTATAAATTCTAAACCTTTCCCAATAATCATCTTAAAAAGGAGCCCAGGTGTTGTCCAGTGCCTCACCTCCGTGGTCTCCTTGTGCTCCAGGTTCCCCCTGCAGGACCCGGCCCGGCTGCAGCAGTGGCTGAGGAACATGCGGCGCGGCGGCTGGACCCCCTCTCGCCACCAGTACATTTGCCACGAGCATTTTGCTCCGTCGTGCTTCAAGGTGCGCTGGGGGATCCGCTACCTGGAGAGCGACGCCGTGCCCACAGTCTTCCAGGAGGCCGAGGTAAAACGGGGAGAAACTTGTTTGACCATCATCTTTGGCAAGTCGTTATTGTGCTGAATGTGACTTTCTTTTCAGGAAGCTGGTATTCGTTCTTCAACATTTGTACCATTTTGAATGTTGTTGTTTTTTTCTTCCACCGTTGGAAGTGATTCGACTTATTTCAATGCCTGAAACGTGGCTCAGAAACGCAACATACTGCAACCTCCTCATTGATGAAGTGTTTGCAGCTTTATGCAACATGGAAGCACTTAAGTTTATACATGTTAATTTAACCCTTTCTCCCCATTCAGTCAATCGTGCAGCTCTTGAACCAGAGCAGGCAGCAACATAACAACATAAAGTCTATTGATGATGACACCGAGGCGCTCCTTGAGTCTCCTGTCATTTTAATATTACAGAATGATTTATTCATCCAGTCAGGTGATATTGCAAAATTCTTCTATTTGATAGCAACATGACAGTTCAGCTGGAGTGCATTTGATATATGGGGCATTTGATATCTGAATAACAATATATATCACAATATAACATGTCTGCTAGTTCGTTAAATAGTCTACATGAAATAACCACGCGGTAAAGCCTAAAGAACTATGGAAATTAAATACTTGAAAAGTACAGAGTACGTTCTCATTTAATTAAGAACTTGTTAAAAGTGCAAAATGAACTTATGTTTCAAGGGAAATTACAGAGAAATGAATTGGTATTTCCACAAATGCATAATAATCTGATTAAAACAATAATTTTATTTAATTTCCCAGAAGCAGAATTCTTATCAATTGAAACTTTAAGTTAGCTTGTTGTTAATTTATCCAACGTAATTGTCTCACAATATTTCGATATATGATTTCTTCACGATACGATTCCATTGAAAGACAATACATTACCATATTCAATAATCGCCCAGCTAATTGTGAGGAGATTGCTGTGTTATGTGACATAATATAGTATAATAATTAATTACTTGGCACTTAACCAAGCGGATCTGCACATGTTTTGACTAAATAGATTATATGGGGTATTCAAAGTCTTACTTTTGGCCACGACTGATAAGATCCAGTCAGGAAGTATAATGATTGCCACACTCCAGCTGAACTGTCATGTTGCTTTTTGCTGAACACACACTCCGTCTGCTTTCTAGAAACGGAAAGCGGCAGATCCCAGCGAGAGGACGCCGAAGCGGCTTCGCGCTGCCGCCGACCAAAGCGTAACGGTGTCAGGTGACGGGGCGCTGGCGCTCGACGCCGCGGAGACGGAAAGCGATATGCCGCGCACCGTGCGCCTGTACGAGATCACCATGGACCCGTCGCAGCAGGCGGAAACCAGCCGGCTGGAGGCGAGCGGCGCCGGGGGATCTGACCGCTTCCCTTTCGCTCTACTCCAGACGGTCAACGAGCTAACTAACGGCAGGGAGGTGATCATGATGTCCGAAGGCCCCGCCGGGGAGGGGCAGCAGGAGCTCCTGAACGGAATCACCGCTGCCATCTTGACTCGGGGCCACGGGCTAGTGAGTGAAGGCGTGACCGGTGTCCCGGAGGAGCCCTCGGACGCCCACGAGGGCGGGGGCGAAACCCAAGTCATCGCCTACTTCGAGACCATACCGAGCGTTTTCCCCGGGGAGGCCGCCGCCCAGCTCAGCGTCTGCCCGGACACGGTGCTGTCGTCCGCTCTGAGCTCCAAGCCCATCACGTCCACTCTGCCCATCGTGTCCAAGCACACGCCCCCCTCCCCGATGTCCCTCGTCCTCACCGTGCAGCGGCTGGCCGAGGGGGAGGGGGAGGGTGATGGCGGCGCGTCAGAGGAAGAGGAGGAGGAAGAGGAGGAGGAAGAGGAGGAGGAGGAGGAGGAGGAGGAAGAGGAAGAGGAGGAGGAGGAGGAGGAAGAGGAGGAAGAGGAAGAGGAGGACGATGGAGCGGAGCCGCTGGATCGCCAGCTGGAGGAGCACTGGTGAGCGCCGACTCTCAAGTCCACGGTCACGTCTGTGTTTTTCTTTTTTTCCTTTTTCCTTTTCAGCTGCGGGCCACGGGGGACCGGAGGGGAAGTCGCCCGCCTCATCCAGAGCCTTTACGATCCTCTCTCCGTTGTTTTTCGCCCGCAGCTACCACAAGAGCAGCCTGAGCCAGGAGCAGCTGGAGGCCATCGTGGCCGAGCTGCAGAAGAAGGTGAAAGTGCTGCAGCAGCGCCACCGCCGCCACCTGGAGAAGCTGCTGGGCCTGGAGAGCACGGTGACCCGGCTGAGGCAAAGCAACCTGCTGAACGAGGAGCGCCTGCAGCTGCTGGAGAGGGTGAGGAGCTCCCGCGTGTTCCCGCGTGACGAGTCCATGTATTCATTTTCGAAAATAGAGCTCGTCTCATTCGACGCTCGCTCACAAGTTTCTCTCGGCTGTCGGTTTGTTCCACCGTCTCACTCTGTCGTCCCTCTCATCCTCAGGCTTACGTAGAGACCAGCGCAGCGGTGTCGGACGCCGGGGGCACCGTGGCCATCATCTACGAGGAGGACGATGCCGCGTACTTGTACACTCCGCTGATCGCCGCCGACGGGAAGCTGTGAGGCTTTTCCGCCTGCCGCCCTTCGTGTCGGGGCCGATGTCGTTGAAAACAAAATGCTACCTAATTTTTTTTTGTCTGTCTCCTAACAAATTGAATGAAACGCGGCGGCGTGTTGTCGGATCTGCTGTGAGCTTTGCACAAATGTGGATGAGTAATATGGGAAAGTGTTGAATGTGTTTTTGTTTTTTTTTGCGCTCCACGCTCTACCCATCCCCTTTCTCCAACCACTTTTTGTCTGACTTGTAACGTATTTTTGTTTGTGATGATGCACATATAAAATAATAAAAAAAAAAGATTTCCATTGAGGTTTGTGCTTAATTTTTACTGTTAATATACATTTTAGCTTTTAAAAAGACCCAAAGATTACACGACCAACTCGCGGAGGTTTAAGCACCTATTGTCATTTAGTATGTAGCATGTTGCTACGTGGACATTTGATTTGAACAGTACTGTCAGCTGAAGCTGAAGAACCCCATGTGCATATTACAGTAGTGATTGTGAAGACTGATCATTCTTTCTACATATTAATGTATCATTTTTATTCAGGAGATCTAAGTAACCCCAAAGCCTTTGGGAGATAATGTTTGACAGGAAGGTACGTGACTGTGATATCTCACAGGTTTACTGTTTAACTCTGCCGAGTGAAAGCTGGATCAGGGGGACTTTACTTCTGTCAATGTTCAAGACATGAAGCAGTTCTCCATTTTACTTATAATGATCCAGATTACTCAGTAATCCAGTTTCTTGTTTGATTTAATACAGTGGGTGCTTTCCCCTCATGCAGTGCTCTCATCTCCCCACTAGATGGCTGTAGAGGCAGCAGTCTAATCTGGTTTATAGGGGATTTAAATAAGCAACCAATGTTTTATTTTTGTTTCATTACACTGCTGTTATTGAAGAATCTTCTTGTAGGTCTTTAGCATGACCACTTGAAGGCAGCAGAATATTTTTCTTTGTTTCCGTTCGACATAACACTCCTATAGTGTCATGCTAATTATTTTCATTCCGCGCCTCGGTTACAAAACTTCAAGAAATTTGAAAATATATATGTTTGTAGTAAAAACGAGTCTGTGTTTAATCAGACTTCTCCTTTTTAAATTGGAAAATTAGGACCCTGAAAATCTGACAGATTATTTTTTCTGATGACCACCTGACAAAGTTTCTGATCTTTGCATTATGTTTGACTTCTGGTTTGGTAGTACCAGCATCCATTCCATGTTGCCGAGTGCCTTGCTCAACTCTTCTCGGCCGGAAGCTGTGCAGTGAGTGGAGAATGTTACACAAGTTAGATAAAGTTGGAAAGATATTCACAGATTAGGATTTCCCGGATCAATAACTTGTTAGCAAAACGGTGTAAAAATACAATCTCTGTAACCATAGTGATGTAGACAACAAGCTACAACCTTAATTAACCGTCATTTTACCAAAACGGGCCACACACTCCCACCCATATTTTTCCAAATGTGCTGCTGCGTTCACCTCAAAGTTTAACCTGATTTAATTCTACTGCAAAACTGGAAAGCGATGAGAGTGAGAGTTTCTTATCTCTGCTCAGCTGGGAGGCACTGTGCTGGAATGTAAGGGAGGGATCTGCTCTTTTCATCTGATGGGGAACTTTATCAGCAGGTACATTTGAGGGATAGGTTGGCCTCACAATGAGCTAGTGGGTAGATGTTTCCCCAAAATGCACGCATTCATAAAGTGATTTTGCCGGTACAGCCTGACCCAAGAGGTCTTTTGGCTCCCATTTCTGTGTATCTTTCTGCACACCATCCTCCCTTAACTTCTTCATTTCATTTTGGTGAAGACCACAATATTATTTATGATCACCTCAGAAATGTAATGGGGCTGGCACCTTGATTCCGGTTCAGCTGCTCAGTCCTAAACTACTTTTTCTTCAACTGGCATATTGTTATCTTATCTTAAAGAGACAGTTCACCCCAAAATCCAAAATCCATAGTTTTTCCACTTGCCTGCAGTGCTGTTTGTCAACCTTTGGTGTTTATCAGTTTTAGTGTTTGATGTTAATAATTAACTGAAAAAAGCCGAAAGGAGAATATCTGGTTCACCTTAAAGGTCAGCCCGCCTTATCCCGGAGTAGTTGCTATAGTTTCAGGGCTAACCCCCATCGCTTTATTCAGCAGGTGGGAAGCAAGACTTGGCTCTTAAGGAGTTGCAGCATTTATTCACAGAGAAAAATGTTACGTTCACAGCTATAATGTTACGACTGACACATACTCATCACCACAAACACTCTCGACTGGACCTTGCTAACACAGCGCTGGGCTTGCTACATGCTGTAGAAACAGAAGACAGAGTAGCCTCCGCGGGGCAGACACACAGCTGACAACCTTGCAGCTAAACTAACTGATGCAGCGGAGACTTATTGGGAAAGTGGCTGCATGTGTCCAAGACAATGCATTCAACACAGTGGCTGCTAACTCTCCCAGACGGATGAGCTGGGTACTCGGTTCCCCTTTTTTGCGCATACACTGCAGCTGATGGTAAATGATGGATTTAACCTGTTTGTGCATCGATTATCGTTGCAGCTGGGCGGCTTGTTAGGCACTTCAACCACGGATCCCCTGCATGGAAGGCACTAATCATGGTTAACAGCTGACAAGGGTCTGCAATCTATCAGAAAATAAAATCTAAATTAGCATCCATATTTTAGTGTGAGTTGTTGAGTTACTTAGACATCAGCTGTAGATATGTGTTCCTACTCTCAAATATAATGGCACTATATGGCACTCGGCTTGTGGGGCTCAAAGCGCCAACAAATTTAGTTTGAAAAACTCAACAGCAATGTCTTTTTCCAGACATCATAACCCGGTTACTTAAGATAATGAGGGATAGGCATTGGGGTCGGTGCATTGTGAGCCGGGAGGCAGTTAAAGGACATAGGCGTACCCTGGCATAGCAGACCGGCTCTAGGGACGCAGGGACTCTGGTCGGGAATAAGCCAGTGCTGGTGCAGGAGGTGGAGCGGTACCAACTAGATATAGTCAGGCTCACCTCCACGCACAGCACTGGTTCTGGAAACAAACTCCTGGAGAAGGGCTGGAGTCTATCCTTTTCCAGAGTTGTCCAGGATGAGGGGCGCTAGGCGTATCTGCCAGATCTTCAACTCCAACCTCTAGAAGAACTTTTTAATGCATTCTCGGGGAGGCTGGGGACATGGAATCCAAATAGGCCATGTTCAAAGCCTCCATTGTGGAAGTGGCTGCTAGGAGTTGTGGTCAAAAGGTCATCAGTGCCTGTCGTGACGGCAACCTAAGAACCCGCTGGTGAACAACATTGGTGAAGGAGACCCTGAAGCTGAAGGACACCTTTCGAGCTTGGCTGTCCCTGGGATCTCCAGAAACAGCAGACAGGTACCAGTTGGCCAGAAGAGCTGCACCTGCGGCAGTTGCCAAAGCAAAAACCTTGGTTGGAGAAGGAGATTGGGGAGACTATCGAGAAAGACTTTGGGTTGGCCTCAAGGAAGTTGTGGCAAACTGTTCCAAACTGATGACTTGGCTTCGGCTGTGTTCAGCAGGAGAGGACAACTACAGACCCGAACTTTGGATATTGTTGAGCAGTGGAATGAGCACTTTGAGGAACTTCTGAACCCGACCAATACAAAGTCCATGAGGAGGCAGAGTTTGAAGACTCTGGGTAAGACCCATCTATATCCCTCGCAGAGGTCGCTGAGGTAGTCATAAAACTACTTGGCTGCAAGGCACCAGAGGTGGATGAGATGTTGAAGGCTCTGGACATTCTTGGTCTGTCTTGGCTGACACGCCTCTTCAGTGTCTTGTGGAGGTCGGGGAAAGTGCCTGTTGAGGGAAGACCTGGATGGTGGTTCCCTTTTTTAAAAAGGGGAACCGGAGAGTGTGCTCCAATTATCAGGGTATCGCACTGCTCAGCCTCCACTGCTCAGCCTCCCTGGGAAAGTTTAGTCAAGGGTGCTGAAAAGGAGGCTCGGACCGATTGTCAATTTTCAGATCCGGGAGTTTTCCATCCTGGCCGATGAACAGTGGACCAGCTCTTTAAATGGGAGTTTGCCCATCCAGTGTACGTATGTTTTTAGTGGACAATGGAGGATGCTTTCAACCCCCTGCTTTTGTCCCCCGGGGAGTCCTGTGGGGGTAACAGGGAATATAGAGTACCAGGGTTGTTGCTTTAAGCCATCCAGTCCTCGTATAAACAAAGTGAGAGCTGTGTACTCGGCACAAAGTCAAACATGTTTCCAGTGGGTGTTGGCATCCGTCAGAGATGCCCCTTGTCACTAGGGGTGGGAATCTCTTGGCACCTCACGATTTGATTTGATTCCGATTCAGAGGGCTATGATGCGATTAAAAACAACTCTTGAAATAATCATTTAATTTTGATTAGCTTTTAAGCCAGGGGGTGCCGGTCGGACTTTATACATATTCGCCTACTCAAGCTAACTCGCCAAAACTCCGCTAGTATTTAGTTTAGAATGTAAACAAGATGCACGTGTATTATGTCTGTTGCGTTCAGGGGCAGTGGTAAGGAATGGAGATCCCTTTGTCACAGAATTGTTACAGGCGATCTTAACGTTAAGAATTGAATTTTAAATTTACAATTATTGAGTTTTCTGCATCGAGTCATAATCTTTCAAGAGAGAACCGCGATTGTGGAAAGCGTTGCTTGGGAGATGGATGTCTCGAATACCCTGCTAAGCCTGCTGCCTTAGCGACCCAGCCCTGCATTAGGGCTGTGTATTGGCAAGCACCTTACAATACGATACGCATTGCTATACTTAATACAATATATCTCGATATATCGTGATATATTCCGATACAATATATATTGCTCAGCAGAGAACACACTAAACTGATATGCACTTTCCCTAAAAAAGTATATGAAAATAACGTGCATATTGTATTCTCATTATACAGGGCTGTTGTGTTGTATTGTCCTGTAATTGTGCTTATTTTGTGGATGTGCAAATCTTTGAGATGGAAACCAGGTAGCAGATCAGATTTCCAGACGTCAGCCCTTTGACTTTGTGGCTGTTATATATCATCAAAAATCAGTTATGTATATCTAGTTGACAGTGACAGAGAATAACTTCCAAAAGTAAAGAAGAATAAACTTCACCTAATACCAACATGCAAGACACCAGCCAGCAACATTGCAAAACAACTAATGATAATAAAATGTTAAGACACAAAGCTAAAGCTAAAGCTAAAGAAAGAATCGGGCATCTTTGATAGATGAAGTAGGCAGATGTGAGTAATTCAGGTATGTGTGTAGAGGACATTGAAAGTCAAGGGAGGGGTTCCTGGTTTGGAAAATGTGAGTAATTTGGGTGTGTCTATGGATAACAGTAAATGTCAGGGTTTTAAAAAATTATAATTCCTGATAGGGTTTAGTTCCGCATTCTATCTTCCAAAAATCGTAGTAACATGTTCACAGTTGGACAGTTCTGTTTAAGACTGATTAAGACACAAAGAAGACGGAAGTGTAATATACAGTATATTACTAAAACGTTTTTTTTTACTGCTGATGTAAAGAGCAGCCATCTTGGATTTTGAAGTCAGCGTTGGTGAGGTTAATCTACTTTTGGAGTAAAAAATCTGACTTCAGGGGACATTCCAGTCATAGACTTTAAAGAAGAAGTGGACGTAGTCACGTGACATCACCCATTGGTTTGTAGACTATGGTTTTGAAGCCTAGGGTTTGGTATTTTGGCCGTCGCCATCTTGGTTTTTTGCAACCTGAAGTGACATGAAAGGGTGGAGCTAAGTACAACAGAGTACTGAACAGGACATATTTATGCAACCAAAATATTACAATTAATTTTCATGAACTGAAAGCACACTGTGAAAGAGTTAATATCGTCAGACGAAAACACGAACAACACCCAACCGGGACAACGCCGGGGTAGCGACCGGTTAATCACAAGGTAGCCTGGACCCAAAGCGTTCCCTGCCTTATGGTCTATTTGACTCTAAATGGACCATAATTTACAAAATGAACATCATGCTGTATGGAAGAAGACTTGAAACTAGTAATTGAGACCATAAACGCATGTTCACAATATTTACTGGGGGAATAAATCAAGTGAGAAGTAGAGTCATTTTCTCATAGACTTCTAATCAGACTTCCTTTTGAAACCAGAGGAGTCGCCAGCTGTTAGAAACTGCAGGTCTAAGGCACTGCCACATTGGCTTCACTTGTCAGAACCGGAGGTTAAGTGAAGGTAAAATGTCCAACTTCACAGTTCAAATGGATGGCAGCATTATACTGGGTACTGTGCCTGGAAATACAACTCCTTTCAGGAGAGTAAATGTTCTTTAGAAGACTTTGGTCGGCCATGGCTCCTGCTGACAAAGTTTCAAACAGAAAACCTGTTATAGTTCTGTAACTTTGATTCATAGAGAAGTTTTCTTGTTGAATCAATTCCTTTGTCGGTCTGTTGTGGTTCAGATTTGGATTTAGATAACTTGCTGTTGCAGGTAAGAAACCTCAGGAGTGAATTTCTATTCCCACTGAGTGGACAGAGTAGCCTGTGTTATTTTCAGGGAGGGAAGGGGGTTCTTTCTCTTTATGACTTCAGGTGCCAGGCAACCTCTCTCACATTCCCCAGTATCGGTCATGTGACCAGAGTTTGACCAGAGCCAGCGGCGCATGACCATAGAGACTCACAGAATGCCTTTTTTCTTTTTTTTCTTTTTTTTTGACAGTCAACCAGGTTTAGGTATTTGATGAGATTCAGTTGCATCTAGCCTTTAGAAACCTTTGGTTTACTAAGCCTGTGTGCACTATATTGTCGGCGGTCAAAATATGAAAATCTCACTCACACCTCGCGTTTCATCTTATTTCCTACCATTTGTAAAAAAAAGAAACGTGTATTTTTGGTGAGCTTTGAAATGCACCTGCTAATAATCAATGATTAGCTTAACAATGAACAAACACGCCTGAGGGTCTCAGACAAGTCACTGGAACAGCACACAGGAAACTGATCACTGGTAAACATGATCTGCCATTATGAGGCTCTGTCGAAAGAGATTTATTTGCTCTATATGTTGTGTTTCTTTTTGCAGTTTTGGTTAGTTTTATGTGATGTCTCACACAGGCCTGTTTACTGGAGCAGATCATTTGTCATTTAGACAGGATATAAGGAGAGTTAAACTAAGAAATTGTGTTTTTCATCAGTTAAAAGCCAATTGGTAAAAGAATATCAAAAACTATATTAAACAACATCTTAAAATGTGTTGTAGGTTGTTTAATATCGATATAAAAGTATATCAATATATATCAATATTTTTTCAAAAGTAAATTATTGTTTCCTAAATGAATACAAAAATTCAAAGAATTCTGCAATTTTATTAGAATCTTCACACAACAGGCCACATGTAGCATTTTATATATTTGTCAGGACCTACTGTACATTACAGCAATAGATAATCTGATTTACCAAAACCACAAATGAACTATTTTGCCCTGACCATTAATGCACCATGCCCCTACTGTTTTCTCTGGACAGTAGCATAGCAAAACTCAAATATCATCTTCTTGAATAATCATTAGAATTTCATATGAGCTCTGATCTGAGAGCAGAGTCGGTCATGATTACAGTAACTACTAGTTACTGTAATCATGAACCGATGTCAAGCCGTTTCTTGTCCTTTTATTAGAGGCGACATTGATATGGTAAGAGACAACAGTTGGAAAGTAATGTGATAGAGCACCAAGGGAACGCTCCTATATTTACAGTAAGATGGTCATTAATCTTTCACGCAGCTTCTTTTGTCAGGTGTGGCTGCATGTGTTTTTGAAAACACTGCTGAAAGGCTTGACTCGTGTCTATCACGGAAACTCTGGCTGATTAAGTGTAAAGATCACAAAGGTGGCAGGGGAAAAAAAACAGGACAGTGGAAGATTGAAGGGAAGTTGGATGCCTCTGGGAAACCCCCTGGAGGCTTCAATGGACACCGAGCAAAAATAATACAGAGTGCTTTCACAAGGCACTTTTAATTTAACAAGTAGATCTTGTTCAGTGGCCAAAAGTAGAAGTCTGTGGTGATACAGAGCAGCTCCCACAAATTAATAACCGCAAGTATTTACAAGTGTGTTGGAAAGAACTGTGCAGGCTTAGCCAAGCATCCAATGATAAGTTAAGTGTGTGAGGGTAAGAAAACGAATAAATCATGCCTGTGGAATGAATTCACACTTCTCACCTCTGCCCGTTAACTGATCCTGTGGCTAATTGTTCAGTGCGCGTGTGGCTAAGTTGCCAGTTGCGGGTAACGTAGCCCCGGGGATTGAATGTCAGTACTCTTACGAAGGCACCTGGAGAGAACGCACTCTGTCATTTTTTTTGTCGCCGGTTTACTGACTCATGCTGAGTGAATGTGCCGTTACAAAATCTTGAAAAGAACGTGGTCTTCATAAGATGCAAATTAAAAGGTGATTTATGTTTGAAATGAAACAAGATATGCAGTATCTTAAAAAAGCGGTCATGTTTATTAAAAAAAAGAAAAGAAAAAAAAACACTTGTCAGATATATGTACTGCAGTTGTATATAACACACAAAGATCATTACTGTTATGGATGAACCCAGGTGCTTTTGTGCTCCCTCTGTCCACACTGTTAGGCAATCAGAGTCTTCTGCCAACCCCACCCCCATCCCCACCATCACCACCATCACCACGCTGCACTAAAAGATGCATTGAATACAGTCAACATTTGCCTTGACAGTTACGGGTGAATAGCGATACGCTTACTGCAGTATTTACACACAACACTCAATCTCGTTAAAGACTCGGTCGTACCATTTAACACATCCAATTCCTCCATTTTCTACACAGCAGTGCCTTTTTGTGAAGGTGACACATGTAGTCATGGCGTTTTTATACAAAACATATTCAGTGGTAAACATTAAGATGCCAGGACTGTATAAAAAGTATATGATTTTCTATTTATTGTGACATTAACATTTAGCGAGCACTAAGAACATAATTTTCTTTGCCTTTTTTGTTTTGAAACATGATTAAAGGAGATTTCCTCTCCATAGTCCTTTGTGTGGATTTTCTGTCTCTGAAAAACAAAGAGCCAAAGTCAGAGATACCTAACATTAAAGGCAAAATCAAACACATCCTTCATTACGGAGTCTCCTTGTTCCCTTGAGCTCTTTTCCTCAGTACACCCTCAGTTTGGTTTGGAGCGCCGGTTTGAGACTCAAGTTATTTTCCTCTTCGATCGTCATTCATACATAGTCTTTCCTTTCTAAACCTGGGCCACCTGCGGACCGTGGGGCAGAGTAAGCCATTCGTGAGGGGTTGTACCTGGTCTCACGTGGCGGGCAGGAGCAGCAGAGCAGTCCGCCGCCAAGAATCAGGAGGGCAGCTGCTGCCCAGCCGATGTACAGAGCGGCCCCCAGCTCCCTCCGCTGAGCGTCAGTGAGCAAAGGGTTGTAGAAGTCCCTGATTATAGTGTTGGCCGACCAGGAGACAGGAATGAGCTGCATGACCCCGGCAACGATGAAGAAGACCCCGGAGATGATCATCACCTTGGACTTGGACGCCTCGTCGTCAATGCAGTTGGTGCACTTGGCCCCGGTGATGCCGATAAGCACTGCCACGATGGCTAACAGGATGGAGATGACGGTGAGGGCGCGGGCAGCTTGGAGGTCCTGGGAGAGGGCGAGCATGGAGTCATAGACCTTACACTGCATCTGGCCCGTGCTCTGGACCACGCAGGTCATCCACAGGCCCTCCCAGATGACCTGAGCGGTCACGATGTTGCTGCCGATGAAGGCCGTCACCCTCCACATGGGGAGGGCGCACGCCAAGATGGCAATAATCCATCCCAAAATGCATAGGGTGATGCCTATCAACTCCAGCCCTACAGACATACTGAAACGTCTTCCTCTTCCGCTGCTGAATGTGTGTCACACCTGAGAGGAGATCACTGAAAAAAAAATCTGCAAAGAGGATCTCGAAAGAGTCAACTACAGACCCAACTCGTAATTAAGATGATTTCAGGCCTCACATCTGTGAGTGTGTGAAGTTCTGTGGCCTCAGCTTGACCAGTATCCTTTATAAGGCAGATCAGGTGGTAGGGGAGGAGTCCTTGAAGGAGCTGACATCACCAAAGGGGGAGGAAGTACCTGGACACATTCTGCTATCGGCTTACATGGCCAGCTTCACAATGGGCCTGGCCACAAAGAGGCCTTTCACAGCTGAAGGGGCTTGCTACTGTTGCATGTGTTATTATAACCAAAGACACAGGTCCAAGATGGATTAAGGCCTAATGTATGATTAAAAATAAAAGTATTCTTTTTAATTTCATGGACAGATGCAGGGGAAAAAAAGACAGATTTCTTTGTGTTAAAACAAACTATTTTCTTTATCATGCTGACCAGAATCTGTGTATAACATTTATGCTTTATCAAAAATTTGCACATTCAATAATCACTGAAAAAGTCTTAAGTAACTCGTAGATCACTTCCTCATAATTAGCCCTGATTATCTTTGCAGGTCAGATGATGTTGCTTTAAATAAAAAGGCTAATAAATGATGAATTGCTGACCTGCATTCACCAGTAACACCCTCCAAACCTTTTTATTATCAGTAGTAGTGAAAACCTTGCATCTCCAAAACACCAGCCCTTCAGGATGTAAAAAAAAAACATCTTGCTTTCAGCTAGCAGTTTTATTTTTAGAAAGCATACAAAGAGGTATTAAAAAGCGTTCATATAACCAATAGGGCTGGACCACAATATTTGACTATTTGATTATTAGTTCATTGAGTAGGTATTCGGTTTTCAATTTCCGTGTCGGATATTCTTTTTAGTAAAAAATTGTAACCCCTTGTTGTTACAAACATGCATAAAAAATGGAAAATGCTTCTTATTCAATAACAAATAATAATACAAACAATACTGTAGAATATGATTGGATAGGGATGATTGGAAACCTCCGGAGAGCTGCATTACGCACAGGCTTGCAGCCGATCACTGCCGAAGAGTCGGTGCAAAAGGCCTGGAGACCGCAGCCTCAAAACGCTGCTGTTTCGGGGTATGTGATTTAGAGGTTCGTCTACACTTGCACACACACACACAGAGGGCAGAGGAGAGGAGACTCTGAGCGCAGACCGAGGTGTGAGTGCACCGTCCACACGTGGGCACGTTCACTTCTCCCATTGGAGTTAAAGGACTTAGTCTCCTAGCGGGGCGGGGCAATGCCGAGACCCACGTGACACAGAAACAGGAAACTGGGTCTCAGTGGGCTGTCTCTGTTGTGATGTTAACGTTGGTTACTATCTGTTTGGTTACTATCCGCACAAAACAATTTGGGAGCGCTCTGAAAAACAACGCTGGGCACAGCGCTTCTTCTCTTGGCGGCCCCACATACGCTCTCTCTTCACTGGGAACAATTGAAAAAAGAATGCTGTCTGGACACTGAATCCCTTAAACTTTACGGATGCTTCAGTTCAAAGCTCACCTTTAAGTTGGAGTTACGAGGCTTACACCTGACAACAGTGTTATGTTCTGTTTGATGGGCCTTAATGACTCTGCAGAATGCCCTTGAAATTCTTCGGGGCTGGGACTGTCTCCCTAGTAATCCTCCCCCTGCCCCACCCCCCTCTCCCCCACCCAGTGTTGACAGTCTCTCCCCCTCTGACATGAAACAGGTCCATTGTTTGGGAAGGCAGCTCAGATAGTCGAGTGTGGGGAAGCTGACAAAGTAGCGGTTCTTGTTATCATAAAGCCAACAGATATGTGGGAGACAGCCAGGTGGGTGCTGTGATAGAGACTCCCAGTCGTATGCAGGGTGCATGGAATCAGACGTTCCCTTTGCACTTGTTTATATCAAGATCAAACATTTTACTTAATCTATTTTTTTAAGTGCTGTTCCAATTTCTCTATGGGTGTCCGTTATGTTATGAAAAGTATAGCTAATGTACGACCGACAATGACCTGAAGGCCCATCGAAATATAAGCAATGGACACAATGTATACTGTGTAGCAGTGGTTCTCAGAGGGCTCAGCACACCGAGGAGGTCGCAATAGAATTCAGGGCATAAAAATATATTTTTGCTGATATTTTTGCTGAAAGGCTATTTATATTTTACATGATTTTCCTCAAACTTTGAAATACCCAATGTTTCACCCCCTCAGCTTCAATAATGATGATGAAACAGACCGACTAGTTAAAAAACAAGGCCTTTTTAATGAAAAGAAAAGTTACATTTTAGACAAAACATTTCAGATGAACTGATTTACAAATTAAACAATTATTGTCATGTATAAAACACAGGGCACAACACATCACTAACATATCGTTGTTAGCATCAGTGCTTCCAGCAGCCCCAAAAGTTACACACAAAATATTTAACACAGGAAAACAAGTTTGACGTGGGCATACATAAAAATATGTTATAATGACTAGATGACTGTCCTCTCCAGTTCTCTCTGAGCAGTCTTTTCCACGACGACTATGGGGTGGGAAAAGAGCAGGTGCGAGCTCAGATATAGTCTCTCCTATCGTAACCACTTGGGGCGAGCGACCTAGTTTGTTGGGAGTACATCATCTTTGATGGAGGCCCGTACCTTTTCTCAGGTTGCGTGGGGCAACTGGAGCAGAGAATGCCCCCTCCAATGAGCAGAAATGCGGCTGCAGCCCAGCCCAGGTACAGAGCCGCACCGATCTCCCTCTTCTGTGCCTCGGGTATGATCGGACTGTAGAACTCCATGATGATGGTATGTGCAGACCACGACACAGGAATCAGCTGGGTCACGGAAGCCAGGATAAAGGCCAACCCGGCGGCTATCATCACCCGAGCCTTGGCCGACTCCTCGTCCACGCAGTTGGTGCATTTCGCCCCCATCATGGCCACCATGACTCCTATGATGCCCACTAAGATGGAGATGATGGTGAGGGCGCGGGCGGCCTGGAGATCTGCGCTTAGTGCCAACATCGAGTCGTGGATTTTACACTGCATCTGACCCGTGCTCTGGACCACGCAGTTCATCCAGATGCCTTCCCAGGTGGTCTGCGCCGTCACAATGTTCACCCCAATGAAGGCCGACACTCTCCACATGGGCAAGGCGCAGGATACGATGGCCGAGATCCATCCCAGGACAGCCAGAGTCATTCCAAGTATCTCCAGTCCCACTGAAGGCATGACTGAACTCTGCGTGAGAGAAAGTGCACACAGGTCTTTTCTATCTAAGTCGTCAGGAGCGGGTTGAATGAATATTCCCAGGAGTGGTGATTGCTCATATAAGCAGCAGATTTCTTTAGCGCAGAAGGTGGAGTCACTCGGTTATTGGCCACAGAGGAGTTAAAATCGTCTTCTGTCCCACCTCGTTTGAATGTACAAAAAACAACCAGCCTTGGTATGTGAACGGCCACAGCTTAATCATCCACCTTCCTCGCCCCGGTAGCTCTCCCCCATATTTGGATGAGGGGAGAGTAAACAGAGGGCCTGTATCTCAGGTGGAGTAGTTAAAGAATAACAGACATGGTAAAGAGCGCAGGATGAATGATTGAAAGTGGAAGGCACAATATCAACTCCCGTTGGTTTTCTCATTGTCCTGCTCTCTGACAAATGAGTCAGTTAAGAATTATTGCATAATTTTATGGTTTGTGTTATTAACACCTCTTGTTGTACAAAGGGGGTTGTAAATCCTAGAGAGGCACGGCGGACGTGGGAAAAAAGGGTTTAAATGGATCAGGTTTGTTCTGTGGAGACCAGTGGGAGTGCTCTGATTATCTGTGTTTTTGTAACTGTCCGGTGAGAATCTCTGTATCCTCCCAATGAATTCAATAAAACCATCATCCCGAGTTCTATGGAAGGTCTGCGTGTTTCCATTTACTGTAACCAACATCATTTTGCGGCTTAAGATAAGAACTGATATGTTGTTTTTTCTTTTTTTTCCTTTTTAACTGCGAGTGTGTGGGAGAAATAACAAAATCATTTGAAACTGATTTCATAGGACCCTAGATGATGGAATTCCTCTCCACCCGAAACAGATCTTAAAATAATTTCATCCCGAAACCAAAAGATGATAAAATAATGCGTAACAATGTTGGGAGTGAGTGCTGCTATGGGATGCTAAAAACACAACTTTCCCCAGCTGCCTTAGGTTATCATGGGAAGTTAATAACTGAGACCAAGTGCAGGAACTGCAATGCAAACGAGACACACCCCCTCTAAACATACAGCATCTGCATGTGGAAGGCACACAGGAATATCATTTATGGACAGCGTATGCATTTCTTTCAGGACATAGACATGTTTCTAGAGATGATTCTAGAGAGTGAGCCAGGCAATTGTCTGTGTGCGTGTGCAGAAGGGTGGTGGGGGCGGGGTCTTATCAGTGACCTTGCTCTGAAGGTCGCAGTGCGTCATGGGATTCAACCTCAATTTAACTTTTGCACGTGCCACGGAACACTACCCTCCTCCATGCGCACTCAGACCTCCAGTAGTTTGACCAGGACCCCTCATCACACTCTCAATCTGAACAACACCGTTGCCAATTTATAGTCTGATTGCGCAAAATCCCTCCATTATTTAAGAAGTGTCTGAGTGTTATGAGGTGATGTGCTCATATTTATGCACACCTTACTTGTAAAGCTAATGTCAGCGTTTGTGGTTGTTTTTCGTTGGAACTCCTGTGAAGTGGGAGCTGGTGGGTCTTCACCTCTGACTGGGCTGTTGCACTTTCCTGTAACACATGAGTGCACAGACGGGCTCAGCAACACAATCCTGCCAGCAGGGTCTGTGGTCACTCACAGGGAGTCTGAAGGATATTTAGAAGCCTCTCCTTTACGATCATTAACCTCATTGCTCAACCTAAAGCAAGTTGAGAAAGCAAGAAATGATTTCAACGTTTATCCAGTATGTGTACAGATCTTAAAGCCCTCTGAGGCAAATTTGGAATTTGTAAATTTTGGGCTATACAAAATGTATTTCATTTAATTGAATCTTTGTTTCTAGTACTTTCATTACTTTTGTATTGCTGGTAAATTGCCATGCAAGCTTGTCTGTCTACTATAAATTGTAGTAAGTTCTAAAATGGCTGAAAGTACCTTAAAGTACCTGTAAGTAACGAGATTTTTAAAATTTTGGTTTCACTGCTGTATTGACAGATTGACACGCAGATTGAAAATGTACTTTCGATGCACTTTTATTACAACGAATCCCACCTGGGGACTAAAGTAAACAGTTGGAAGGCGTCTGATCAATAGGGTCTTTGTGGCTCAGTTACAGTGCAGGTTACATACCCTAGCAGAAGGAGACTTTTATCTCCGCCTCGGTTTCGCTCTCGCAAATAGAGGACGGGCTACAATGGAAGGGGAAGCATAAGGTGCTCTCCTGAAACAAGTCACCCATTGTTTCGTTTCCACTATTTGCATTGAAGCAAAAAACTAATTTTGGCATGGAATTTCTTATAGGCCAGACTCTGATATACAGCTGGCATCTGCCCTAAATAACTCATGCAGGAAGAGTTGTCATGTTGCTCATGTTAATTTAATAGTACATTTCTGGCTCGTAGGCAGGAAAGTGCAGGGTTACAAAGTTTATCTTCCCCATGAAGAAGACTTGAAAATGATCACATTCTTAAAAAAAAGTTTGGTTCTGTTGTTTATAACCTTGTATAAAACTTGCTTTAATCAGAAATAAATTGCACAGACATTATGTATTTATTTCAGATAAGACACCATTTTAATGTTTCTTAAACAAAGAAAAAAGCAAAATAATGTATCGAAAGCAATATAAGATGCCCACCACTACAGAAATACGTCATGAAACATGCATCAGTGATTGAAACCTAATGTCATACTTAATGTCCAAACCCACGATGCTGCATTAACATCTATATGACACCAAACATCCACCTGCCGTGCACACGTTCATCGTATCTTCACCAGCGCCCACATGTCACATGTTCATACATAGTCTCTTCTGGGGTATCCATTCACTGACATGATCTTGACAGCCGAGTAGTCCACCCGGGGGGGCACAGAGCCACCACCACCCGCCGCGGTAGCCGGCGTGGGTGGGCAGGAGCAACAGAGCAGGGCTCCCCCGAGTATGAGGAGGCAGGAGGAAGCCCAGCCAAAGTACAGAGCATTCCCAAACTCCCTCTTCCCCGTCTCCTGCAGCAGCGGGTCGTAGAAGCCCAGGACAATGGCGTGCGCCGTCCAAGACACGGCCACCAGCAGCAGCAGTCCAGCGACCACGAAGGTCACTCCGGCGGTCACCACGAGCCGCGGCTTGCTGCTCACATCGCGGCTGCAGTTGGTACACTTGGCGCCGGCCACCGACAGTCCGATGCCCACGATGCACAGCACCATGGAGACGATGACCAGAGCGCGAGCTGCTTGCAGGTCCACCGGCAGCCCCAGCATGGAGTCGTGCACCCTGCAGTGCATCTGGCCCGTGCTCTGCACGGAACAGTTCATCCACAAGCCTTCCCAGATCACCTGGGAGATGACGATGTTCTGGCCGATGTAGGCGGCCACCCGCCACATGGGCAGGCCGCAGGCTACCATCACCCCCAGCCAGCCGGCCACGGCCAGGATCATCCCGAGGATCTCCAAGCCTGCGGAGTACATAGTCGGAGCTGGGGATGAAGAAGGAGCTGAACTAGACTCTTTTTCCAGGGCTCTGTGGGATAGAAGGCCCCTCTGTGTCCGCAGGCTCAACCCTCCTGAGATGAAGGCGATATCGGATCTCGTTGGCTCAACGTCCTATAAGACTTTTTTTAGTGAGAGGGAGAAACAGATTCTACCTTCTTTATACAGCTTAGACGACTGAAGGTGGAGTCAGTTTAAGGTGGCATCGTGTTTACCTTCAAACTACACTTGCGAATGGGAATACTTTGACATTTTTTTAACTGGATTTGTTGTCACTCCGGAAAACCATCAGTATTCTTTCTAAAAAAATATATAATAGTAGTATACTATTCTACTAATACACTAGTAGAGACTTTGGAAGCCAGTAAAGCATAACATATGATGGATTCTGGAGGATAATGTTGTCTTTAACTACATTTACAGAAGAAATGCTAACAGCAACCAGTTCTGATTATACTATATTATATAAAGATGCTTGTACCAGCATTCCATTTGAAGTCTTTTAAATGTGAGTATCTGTGTATGTGACATGCGACAACCTTGAGGAACATTGCTGAATCACTATCTGAATGAGATCACTGTTTAAAAAAAAATGCAACAATGACGGGCCCTGTTTTTGGCTGGTCAGATACATAATCCCTCCTCGGAGAAAAAAACACACATTGGTTTTGAGTTAACAGGCCTCATTGTCAGTAGGCATGTTCGAGGCGTTGTCCTAATGGAGGATACATGGTTAAATATAAAAAAACAGCCCGAAAGTCTTATTACCGAACATAAGGCAGATTATACTCTTTTAGGTCTCCATGGGACATAAGATTGCAAATTTCAAACCATAAATACATACCCGGGACTTAATGGTAGGTCTGTGTAACTAATCCCCCCTTATATGGTCATTTTTTGGGAACCTCACAGGATAGAGAGAATATTTAGTTTTAGGCCAAAACACAACCTTCTGTGCAAATCAATCTAACAAAAACTTTAAATTACTATGATTTTGCATTGTTTAATTCCAATTATAGTTATATATAATCTAAACCAAAATAAGCAAAGTGAGGTGAAAAAGTCCCAGAAATATCCTGCTCATTTCTCTTTTTTTTTAGCGCTTAACAAAAGCTGTGATGTCTTTTTATATGAGTCAGCGCCAGAATCCTTTTTGTAACATGTGCTGAACACCAAATGAATCAAAGAATACCTCAACAGGTGGGGCTATCGGGGTCTCTCGTTGTTCAACAGGGCCGTTGAGGTCGGGGCACAGCCGAGCTCTGTGTCATTACAGGCTTTCCTCTAATTAACAGAGGTCACCTGGGGTCAGCGGTCATGAGTATCTCTGTTATCTTGTGGTTAACTCCCTCCACACACACACACACGTACACACACACACACACACACACACACACACTCCCTCACTCACTTACTCTCCCATCCTCCCACACAAACTCAGACACACACCTGCCATCCACACCACTTTTACTGGCAAAGGGATTTTGCAATATTGTACAACAGAAGCAAGGATAAGCTTTTTCAAAAACACATGTCCTGGTTTCCTCCATCAGCTTTGAATATTCTTAATTGGTTCAGAGAATGTGGCTTTTAAAAACGTCCTCCTCGTCTCTGGTAATCCAGTTTTAAAGTCGAGAGATGCCTTTTTTTTTTGTAATCCCCTTTCACATCCCTGGTCAAAATTGTGCACCTAATTAACAATATATGCAACAAAAAAAACTAAATCAAGGCAGGGTGTGTGTGTGGAGCCCCAGTTGTCCGTAGCCCTGTATGGCACTACCTTCTAAGTCTGCCCACTGTTTAGCGGCCCAATCAAATGCAAAGGATTAAATTTGAATCCTTCTTACAACTAAGGATGCCTTCCAATACCCGGTTCTAAACGGGTACCAATAAGACGGTAGTAAATAACCGGAGTATCGATGAGGTCCGGAGTTAACGGTTCTGCAATCGGTACTTTAGAAGTTACGGAGTGAGATCTCCTCGGAAAAAAACAGCCTCTCTCTGTCTCTGTGTCTTTGGACGAGGGGCGGAGTATAGCTTTACTCTGACACTCACACCGAGCTCAGTACAGTGTGAGTCACACATCATGGCAGAGAGAAGAAAAAGATCCAAAGTGTGGCCACATTTTACTCCAGTATGCTGAGAACTGTCGTTGTCACAAATGCAATTAAACCCTCACAAGTGAGGGAGGAGAACACCAGCAGTTTATCACAACATTTAGCAAACACGCAGAACATAAATGTGCAGAAATACACAGTTTACTGCTGTTTGTCGAGCAGCCGTCCGTCTTTTTCAATTGATTATCTTTTTTATCTCATAAAATAATAAAAAAGAACTGATAAGAGTATCGATAATAGTCCTAGTATTAGGATAAAATCCTATCGATCCCTATCCCTACTCTTAACTAGGCGGCAACCTCCGGTTCTGCCGAGTGAAGCCAGTGTGGAAGTGTCTTAAAACTTGCGTTCTCTCTCTTGACCAGCAGAGGGCGACTCCTCTGGTTGCAAAAAGAAGTCAGATTGTATTGAAGTCTATGAGAAAATTACTCTACTTCTCTCTTGATTTATTCCCTCAGTAAACATTATAAACATGAGTTTATGGTCTCAATCTCTGGTTTCAAGTCTTCTTCAATACAGCATGATGTTAATTTCGTAACTTATGTTCAATTTAGAGTCAAATAGACCATAAAGCAGAGTATGCTTTAGGGCGGGGCTTACTGTGATTGACAGGTCGCTGCCGCTACCAGAGCCGTATACGGAGTCTCTACGTCACTCCTCTGCACTCCAAAATTGGTTAACACTGTTCAGCAATATGGCGTTGGCCGTAATCTAAGATGACGGCGGCGAAATCACGAACTGGAGGCTTCGTAACGGCAGTCCACAAATCAATGGGTGATGTCACGATGACTACGTCCACTTCTTATATGCAGTCTATGGATGTAACTGTACACCACTCAAATATTCCGTTTCACTGGAACACGTCACATTACAGAAGCTGAAGACGATCTAAGTTCCGTTTCAGTGAGACTTTAATAACTTAACGTACCTGCAGAATATAAATCATCCTTGATATTCACATATGTTCAGTACAGCACGCATGTGGGGGAGGGAAGGGGGGGTGGGGGGGGGGTCAGGAACAATGCATATGACCCGGGGATAGACTTTGGACACTTAATTTTAAGACACTGCAACTGTACATGTGCATTATACAGTAAGTGTGTGTTTTAACAGGCAGAGGGAGCCACTGTTGCATTCTCTTTGTGTTGTGTTAATTATGTTTGTCTGGTTTTGAAGAAAACACCATTCATTAGGATCTAAGCTGTTTAGTCACTGTGATAGTGGATACATTTCTGATTAGCAGATCTTTTATAAAAAAAAAGTTTTTCTATTTACAAACAAAAATTTGAGTTGGCTCTTTTTAAATCTTCTTCATCACACTTTATCTTGGAGCTTATCCTGATTTTACTGGAGTTTATTTTATTTTATTTAAATTATTTTCCATTTTAATCAGCTTTACTGGAATTGTTCATTATCCGTTTTTATCTCGTGATTTTATAATTTGTTTGTTTTAATGAGTTGCCTTGCGTTGAGCACTTTGTAACTTGGGTTTTGAAAAGTGCTCTATAAATTATGTTTCTGGTTATAGAGTTGTGATTTTCAAATTTCATACCAGACAGCTTTCTGATGCTTTATCAAATTTTGTTTTTTTTCCCTCAAATAAGTTTGTTGTTATCATCATCTGGTTTTTGATTTGCAGCTGTCTTTGTGCAAGGAGTGCTCAATATCAGGGACTTCCAAGAATCAAACGTTTGTGTCTCTTGGAAGCTCTAACGGCGTGAAAAAGTCAGAGACAACCAGATACAGCTTGATTCATAACAGCAGACGTGATTGGCTGATGCATCCAGAATCCACTCGGTGGAGGGGGAGACAGAGCTGTGTTTTTTAATCTTCATGCAGCATCAGTTAAGTAAGCATGCAATCTCACACCAACACCCTGGTTACAAGTTTCCCACAATGTATCTAAATCCATAAGAATGCAAATAGCCTGCCACGAGCGAGAAAACATGCACAACTGATAATAAAACCACTCCACTCTTTCAGTACTGTCGCAATAAACAACTCATCATTATGCAACATATACAAATAATTCACATGCGGAGCAAGTGGTGTGTAGTTACTCTGTAACATGCAAAATATGACTTGAAACGCTAACAACTCAGATTCCGTCTGAGGCAAGAAGTATATGTGTTGCTATGGACAATCAATGACTTTAGTTTCAAAAACACACAGACTTTTTCTTCTAAAGGCCAAGCAATACCTCACTTAATCTGATGCACAGAGACTGATTCACATTTTAGTTTGGTCTTGTCACGACTTTTGCAATTCTCTTTTCACTGACTGTAGGATTAGACTTTTGAATCCTGTTTGGTTTCAGGTTTTTTGATTTGCATAAGAAGGTCCTGTTGTTACCTAGATTCACATTAAAATCTACCAAAGTTCAGCAACAGCATAACTTTTCCTTTGTAAAACCTTCCTAATGGTGACTTTATGTGAAGCAGAGACTTTTTTAAGATCGACATTTCTGCAAAATCATGCATAAAACTTTTAATAAACCAGCTAGTTTCCTTCTACTGAATGTCTTATTTATGGGGAGTCAAGCACGCCCACCTTCTTTCATCTCATGCACATGTTTGTTGTTTGCTGGCTGCAACGGATTCGTGCAGTTGATAGATATTATAGATATTGTCTCTGAATAACAGGTTCTTCTTTATCCGCCTCAAACATGTAACTTTTTGTTTTTCTGTGCAGGTGCACCTACTTAGAAATATACATGTAGTCACTTGCAGAGAGCAACCTGTTGAACATTCACCTGTCATGGGAACGGGAGCGAGTCCGACCGGTTTCCATGTCTAGTGTAGGTCATGTGCTTCACAGTGAGCTTCCCTTTCTACGAACTACCATCAGAATATTCTTTGTGACAAATTCTGTCTACATTCACAGTCAGTTCACACTTTCTTTTCTTTGGATTTTGTTTGTTATTGCGTTCATTTCACCGTTAAATCATTACAGCACACATGATTAAAGCCCAGATTTTAAAAAGAACATTTATTCGGAAGTGAATTAATAAAAAGTAAGGAAACAAATGTTGTTCCTGTGTTTTGCTTTAAAGCTAAAAAAAACCCCTGTCTCTAACAGAAAGGAACTGAACGGTTCCTCAGGCCAAAATACAAACCTTCAGTCACTCCCTAGCATGTTTAGTTTCATGACCTACACGCCAGCTATCGCCTGTGGCTCTTTTTAGCCCACAATACATTTGACACTACCTGGCTTTCACACTCTCGTTCAGACATACATGAACTGCAGCAGAACGAGTCCTTCGTCACCAACATAAAATGAAGGAAATAGACCAGAATGTAAATTTACTCCGGTACTGTACTTATGGACAAATCTGATGAACTACATTTGTCTGACAGAATTATAGTTTTTCATCCCCTTCCAGTCCAGTGAAAACCACGTATCTCCAGATGTGTTGACGTTGAATGCTTGTGATGAACTGAAGGACGAAGTGCTCCTTTATGTGTTGAGAAAATTCTCCTACTTCTTAAGGAAAATAAACTATTTAAAAGAGAGAGGGAGACTTTAGAGTACGTTAAAAACACCTTATAGTCTACATCTTATAGTATATGATCCATTGCTGTTGATGAAACTAGCCAACAGTATATATATATATATATATATATATGTATATGTATATATATATATTTGACACTTAAATAAGGTTTTGAATGCGGGACTTTTGCTTGTATCGGAGTATTTTCACAGAATTTATATTTCTTTCCGTCAACATCTCTCTTATCTCTTGAAGACTTCAGGTTCCTGTTTGTGTCATGTGATCACATGTCATGCCCAGACACACATGAGTCACTGAGGATCCCACAACCACACTCACCGTGCTTCAGTTACCGAGTGAAACTGTGACTGGTACCTCGACGCGCCAAATACACACACGGTTCGCCCACACAGATACAAACACACGCACGCACACACACACACACACACACACACACACACACACACACACACACACACACACACACACACACACACACACACACACACACTCATGTTCTTCCTCCTCTGACACATGACACTACGTCCTTTTTTTACCCAAACAATGTAACCAGGGACAATTTTCATTACATCTTTAACTATTACGAGATCCCCTCATCTTGTTTCTTGTTCGGTACAGTGTAGTAACTACAATAAACTTAAAATACTATACTACTTAAAATACCATATCTTAACATGTACTATCAACTCTAAATGTATATATATATATACATATATTCACTTGTGATTTAGCTCCGTTGTATTTACACCACCAGCATCATTTTTTATTTATTATATCATAAAATAATGTATTTGTTTTGTAGCTATTCAACAGTGAGATTATGATCATTTCTTTAGAGCTGTATAATATCATATAAAAGTCCTGACCTGTCCAGAGTCTATTTTACTCTGTAAAACTGACTACAACAATAATACCATCCTCACTGTCAACAGTTTGACTACAGTGTGACTCAAATCAGCAGTATTGCCAGTTTATCCCTTTTACACAAAGATTTGCACAAGTAGAATCCATAAATCCACCACACTGAACTAGTTTCTCTGTTCTCTGACCCAAAATATCAAAGATTGCTGCTCCAAGATACCGGATTTTTCAGATAACTCCAAACAACAAATACAAGGAAAAGTCCAGTTTTAAATATCCATTCAACCTGCTAATGACTTAAGACGGAAGAAGACAAGATTTACCAAAAACAAAGCCGTTATTGTTTTAAAGCGTATATTCATCTGTATTTTTTTTTCTTCCGTTTTGCAAAAGCTTTGACCATGTAGATTGTATCACATGATAGCTGATATAATGGAAAAGGCTAAACAACCAAATGAGGAATTGAAAATGTCCTGAAGTCAGAATACAAAGCCATAGTCTGTCTAACCTGACTTGCATGGCAGCCATTTTAGCTTATGTGTGTGGTTCATATTAGCCCATATCTGACTTGCACACATTTACCCGACACTCATTCAGACAAACATCAGATGTGATCTGCTGCAGAAATGAGATATAACAAACACGGATGTAGTGTAAAAAAGCGAAATAGCTAAATAGCCAAAGGAAGACACCTGAACACTGGTTTGAACTGCAGGCTGATGTTGCTTTTTTTAAACTTTGCCTTGATATTCCTACTGACCCAACCAGTTTTGACTGAAGGGATGGGCACCTGAGAGAGCGTCAAAGCCAGCCGTTACCCGTGATGTCCGGGCTTGCCTCGAACGACCTGCTGACACTTGTCACTTTTGGCTCCCTCTGGCATTTTCTCACGGCTACGGGAGTCTTTTCACCCGCTGCTGCACACTTCGCACTGTGCTACGTTGCCTCGATGGAGGAACTCCATGGAGGAACTCGAGCGCTTCATTCATTTTCTGGCACCATTAGTTACCAAACACTGAAAGGTTGCATTATTCACACCCTTAACTTTCAAAAACACTGTTGTGCATAAGCAGCTGCATTTGGCATGACTTTATTTTACTATCAGTCTGATTAGAAAATATTTTAATTACTCAGCTGATCCAGTGGGTTGTCGGTGTGCTGAAGTTGCTGCATGTATGCGAATCTTTCAAAGACATGAGACTAATCTCACCCCGAAACCATCTCTCCTCAGATTCCTAATTGTGGAAATTCCTCCCTGCCTCCTTGTGTGTGGAACCCAATCTCCATAGCCAGGCCCCGAGTAGCTTTAATGATCCTACCTCAGATAAAATAGAGGCATTATAGTCCTAACGGCAGTTTTGGCCCTTAAACACTGCCTCCATTCATTTCTGAAACAATCTGATTCTCTCTCTCTCTCTACCTCTCTTTGCCCCCTCTCACCATTCCCTCTTTTTGCAACAGTGTGTCAACAGGAATCACCTGGTATAGTGTCTGCTATTTCCCCCGAACATCTCCCTCCTGATATCTTCTTGCTGCTGTGGCGAGCTGTCGATAAATCGAGGGGGACCCCGGGACCGCAGAGCGCACCGACGGGAGAAGGCTTGCAACCCTTTGGCCTTTAAGGACTGACATCACTGCAAGGTCAGCTTTATTCTCTTCTCCTTATTTTCACCCACTGCACATGCTCGTATCAAGCGCCGTGGATAATTGTTTTGTTTTCCTTTTTAATGGAATCATTATTAACAGTCTTGTTTTTGTTTTCTACTCATTACAAAAGTATTTTCTTGGGCCAACGAGGCTCTTCTATTACTGTTATAATATTGTGCGAGTGAGCCGGTTTAAATCTGTGTAGGATGTAATGTCTACTTGATTCTATTATGCTATTATTATATGTATAATAAATGTGTTATTGTGTAGGGGGACTGATTAATAAGAGAATGATCTGAGCATTTAGCCAATCAGCCGCATTTTGTAGTTCATTGTTTATCAAAAGTAATTTATTTATTATGGACAAAGCTGTACAATATTCTGTGTTTCCGTTTCCATGACGCCCAGCGGTAATAAAGTAGCTGCAATAGAGGCCAAGAATCTGGGTTCAACTAATCTAGTCATATTCACACCATATGCACCAAATATTTAATCAGAAAGAAAGAAATATCAAATAAAAAGTTGAATGCTCTTGCATACTTATTCTGACATACATTTCCACCTTTGCAATTTTCAGTCTGTGCGATTGGTGGTCGTTTGTGTATTTCACCTTTTGTCTTAGACTGATTGGAAAATGCAAATGACAGGTACGACTTCACTGAAACAAGTGTTCTGACATCAGAGGCTCTTTTTTTTATGAAAACCCTGAAATTCTGAGAAAGTCTTTGCTGTGTCTCAAGTTTTAATGAAACAACACCTGCTCCATTACAGCCCAAAAATACAATCTTTAGATCTAGGAAACATTTAGGTACTACTCAAAAGAACAAAGTCTTCAACGGGGACAGTAGTATTTTCAGTCACTGTTACCACAGTACATAACATAAAATGTATATTAAGAAAATACAGGACCGAAAAAGCAACCTGATGGCATTTTTTTAAAACTACTTGTGTGAAGTCAAAAAGTACAAAGTTACCATTTTCAATGGCAAAGTAGTATTTTCATTCACTGTAAAGAACATAACAGGAAACTAGTAAAAGAAAGAGCAAAGAAAAAAAGCTACCTAATGGCTTCTCTCTGCGGGTGCGGCTGATGGTATTTTTTCTACTAAACCGATTTCAATATGTGTCAATATGAGTCACAGTGTGGCTGTTCCACCTGCGACAAAAACTGACATGATGACACATGCCCATGGTGGAGGGGGGGTTTAGTCTTCACGTCACAGCTCCGTGCAACAATATATGTGTGTTTGTGTGAAGCCCCTCCCGACTTAACTGTATAAAAGAGCCACTACGACCTCGCTCCGACATTTACTTTTAGGGATCTCTCAAGCAAGACTTCACTGACTCAGAGAGACACTTTTGGACCTTTTTCATTTTTTTGTTTGGGACGACTTAGCAAGAAGAAATGGTGTCTGCAGCCTTTCAGATGATGGGCACTGCCCTGTGCATTATTGGCTGGATCGGGACCATCATAGTCTGTGCCCTTCCCATGTGGAAGGTGACAGCATTCATCGGCCAGAACATCGTCACCGCTCAAACCACCTGGGAGGGCATATGGATGACCTGCGTGGTCCAGAGCACGGGCCAGATGCAGTGCAAGGTCTACGACTCCATGCTCGCCCTCTCCCAGGACCTCCAAGCTGCCCGCGCCCTCATCATCATCTCCATCCTGCTCGGTATCGTAGGCATCCTCCTCGCCATCGCGGGGGGCAAGTGCACCAACTGTATTGACGATGAGACGTCCAAAGCCAAAATCGGCATAGCGTCCGGTGTGATCTTCATCCTCGCCGGCATTCTGTGCCTCATCCCCGTGTGCTGGACGGCAAACAACATCGTTAAGGTCTTTTACGACCCGTTGATGATGGGCTCTCAGAAGAGGGAGCTCGGAGCTGCGCTCTTCATCGGCTGGGGGGCCTCAGGCATCCTCATCCTGGGTGGGGCACTCCTCTGTGCCAACTGCCCTCCCAAGGATAACTACTCCGCCAAGTACTCTACTGGCCGACCAACCGCGCCCAAGGACTTTGTCTGAAGGAGTAAGAGCCAAAGAGACTGGGGAGGAAAAAAAAGACTTGAGTCAAATGCTTTGTGGTCCATGAAATGGATTCATGTTGCATTTCAATTTCACAAGGATTTTATTGTGCTCACAGTTTAGTTTGATGCTTTCATGTTGACTTAGAGCACTTCAAGATTGGTCTCATCAGTGCCAAGATGAGGAGATGTGCACCACGCCCAAAACATGTGGACCGAGTGATACACTGCTTAATCAGTGGGAGCGAGAAATATGTATACGTCTTTATATGTATTGGATCCGCATTTAACTTGATTTGATTTATTGATTTTTTTTGTTTTGCTTTTTGTTTTCATCCATTTGTTCCCTTTTGCATATTTCATTTCAAAATGTGTATTATATGTGACTGTCTGAAACTGTAAATAAAGATTCTTTTTTTATCAACACTGATTGATCATGCTTTGTTTTGTTCTTTTAGATTCATTAAAACTGCTCCATCTAAAGGTAAAACGGTGGCTTCAGAATAAGGCTGCACTCTGCTGTCAACTAAAAACTGTGAAATACAAAAAGGTAATCCAAAAATTCTACATATTATCAAGTAAAGTGTAAAATAAAACCCCTAATTCACTACCCTGAAAGTTTATTTGTATAATGTTTCTGGAGCGATAGTAGACAAAAAGAAGTGTAAAAAAACAACTGAACTTAATTTAGACTACTTTATAACACAACATATACTCATGTGCAAAACTTACATGTTTCTAATAACTGAGTCATTACCAGTCCAACACTGCCCCTTGCTGTAAAAAAAAATAGCACATCCAGTTTACACATATGATCATGTGTGAACAAACGGGTGACAATACTTCTATCACCTGCAGTTGTCAGGTTGCAAATTTCTTAAACATAGAACAAATGTTTTCATTTTTAAATAAGATTACCTGTTTCAGACCTGAGAGTGAATCCTTAACACAGAAGTTGTATCCAGTTTTCCTCTTGAACATGTTGGGTGTTTACAACATTTACTGTTCAGCGCACAGATTCCATTTCTTGGAAAAAGTGGGTTGGTTACTCATGTGTCGTATTACTGTGATTAAAAAGCGTTATAAATGTGTGAAATTAGAAGAATACTGACAAATACATTTGTCAGTATTTCTTAATTTTGCGTGATTATAGCCAAACTTCATACTTTTAAATCTTCATCAATTAGAGAATAAACGGTTTGTGGACAAGGACATGCTTCTTTTATCTGACCTTGAAGCTTTGGATTCGGGCAGGTCAGCACTACTAAAGGTCATCAGGTCTCTGTTTGTGTGTAAACTCCTCTTAGCCAATAGGAGCTGAGGACTGTGGTATCACATACCCTCATGCCTGTGTCCTCTTCTTCTCAGACGACAACCTATAAATACAAGCTCCCACCGTCCCACCCATCTCTCTTCTTGGATTTTTAATGAGCGAGGAACAAAGCCCGGCAAAATGGTTTCTCAGGGGATTCAGATCATCGGCATATCGATGGCCTTGATTGGCTGGTTCATGGTCATCGTGGTGTGCGCCCTGCCCATGTGGAAGGTCACCGCTTTCATCGGGGCCAACATCATCACGGCGCAGACCATCTGGCAGGGCATGTGGATGAACTGCGTGGTGCAGAGCACGGGCCAGATGCAGTGCAAGGTGTACGACTCCATGCTGGCGCTGCCCCAGGACCTGCAGGCCGCCCGTGCCATGGTCATCATCTCCATCCTGACGGGGGTCATTGGGGTGCTCTTGTCGATCGCCGGCGGGAAATGCACCAACTGCATCGAGGATGACCGGACCAAGGCGAAGGCCTGCATCCTGGCCGGCGTCTTGTTCATCATCTCGGGTCTGCTCTGTCTCATCCCTGTGTCCTGGTCCGCCAACACCATCGTCACCAACTTCTACAACCCGCTGCTGATCGAAGCCCAGAGGTACGAGCTGGGGGCGGCGCTGTATATCGGCTGGGCGGCCGCCGCACTGCTGCTCATTGGAGGGGGGCTGATGTGTTGGAACTGCCCGCCCAAACACGAGCACCCCCACTACACACCCAAATTTAGACCCGTGAAGTCGGTCTCCACATCAAGAGAATACGTGTAAGATGGTCAGCGCTTCCTACAAGGACTCTTGAGGTCACGGGAAGTGCAACCGAGAGGATTGATTTTCAAAATATAAAAAACGTATATTCACCGGCAATGTAAATATAGCATGAAATCTCACGCTTGCCCCAGGCTGACACCTGACCTTTGATTGCTGTTAGCGTGTGTCAAAGTGACCTTTCTCACAGCGGACATTTTGTCTTTGTCAAGTGAGTGTAGCTGACAGCATAAACAATGACTGCATCCCGTTTAGTTGAGCCAGTGGGGCCCGGAGATTGTGCCTTTGGTTTACTATCGCACCTCGATGGATCGCATCATCAATGTTGACTTCTCCTGCTACAAGGAGAGAACATGTTTGCTGTGAAAACAGTCCGTCTAACACCAAAAACAGGAAATTGGCTTTTGTTCTTGCCTCAGTCTGACATTTCAAAATGGAAGAGCCTTTTCTAGAAAATTTGAATCCACGTTGTATTGTGGCTGGTTGATGAGTAACTAGGATTTGAATCATGATCATAATGAATCGTGTAAATATTTAGTCAGTTCTGATGGTAATATCTCAACAACAAAAAAAGGCAGAAATAGTTCATGCAAGCATCTGTCTTAATAACAAAAAGGGGTGTCACTAATAACTAAAAAGTTTAGGTCAAGGAGAATCTATGCATTTTGTCTGCTGTCCTTTTCATTTTCACACAGCCTGTGCCTCTAAATCTTGTAATATTCTGTTAATGTAAATAAACTCTATACTAACTGGATGATCACTGTTTACTTGCTTCTGAGAAACGTGTGTAATAGCATGTAATAGCATTATAGGGATTAATAAATAGGGAAGAGGTGGCCCAATCAACATGACGAGGTACGCTGAGGAGATGACTATGCACCAATGCAGCGGACATGAATTAACCCGAATGTGCAAGGAGTTGTAATGTAGGTCCCCTGGAGACAAGTGATAGAAGATAAATCACCTCCTCAAACAATACAGTTTTAAGACGTGTGGGGTTTAGGTTCAAGACTGCCATAGCGTCTTGGGGGTCGCTTTGACTCACACTGACCATCATCAGTGATCCGGATGGATGCTCAACATGAGATGTTTATCGATTGAGATCCGTCTCCTCTGATGAAAACAAGTTTTCAGCCACCTGTTCTTTGAAGCCTAGAAGGAAACTTGCATTCATTCAAAAAAGCTGAGGTCAGGTAACTAACTTTATTAGTTTATTAGAGGAGTTTTAGTTTAATCTAAAGTGAACCTTGTGTGAAACATGTTTCACAGCTTTTAAATGGTGTGTTATGGCATTATGGTAGAAACACATTTCCGTCACTGGATCGCACTGTGGAAACGGTTGTTTGTGCAGTATCACATTACTGGATAAGGTGTGTGAAAGATGGAGCGGGTTTGTTTACCCGACAGAGGTATTTGTGTTAGGTTCTAGTAGTTTGTTTGCAAAGTGACGACGTCAGCTGACTTGACTGGCTTCCTGTGTCTCATCACTGCAGCGAGGTGATTATTATTAATACTGAAACCGATCTCCTCCTCGGCTCGGGGCTGAGTATCTGTCTGACTGCCTCACATCTTGATCTTGGCACGTGCCATGTTGAGGTCTGCTTGCTGTTCATGCCTTTCGTCACTTGCCAGGCTGTACAGCATAGAGTACATTCAGCATCAGTGACACATGGAGTCCTTGCAACAAAGAAAGACCAATTAATTATATGTGTCTCATGTCGGATTGATTTTTGGTTTGTGCACCATGATTTTAACAGTGTGTCTGCTCTGGTTGCATTATATTGCAACACTGTGGTTGACAGCTTTAGTTCAGTGATTCAAAAGAATATCTTAACACATCATATCTTAAAAGAAATGACCACACCATTTAGTGACACAAAAAATACAGAGAAGCCTTTCCTTTGAAATTGTCTGTGTTGCAGCAAACACAACAGTGTAAAAATGATCTTTTATGAAAAATAGAAACCAACTCATAAAATAATAGCGTGACCTTCATAGTAAAAAGAGATAATATCATTATCTTTTAGTCTTCAGTCATCAGTTGCTTGTGGGGGGTTAAAGTTACTTTTAGATTGTAAATTAGCACGTTAGGCTGTTTGTGAACAATCACCTGGAAGTAATTTGATCATCTTTCACAGCCTGAGCGGCTTTCAGTACCTTTTGAAGTCCCTAAGTGGCTGCAACTCCATCCAATAACCACCTCCTCACTGCAGGAAAATCTGCATATGAGAGTGCGTTTCCCAAGAACAAAAGCACAGCATTGTTTAAAAAAACGGGTTGCGCTCCTCTAGCTCAAGGAAACGGAATCTTGTTTGGCCAGAAGAACTCACCTGACGACGAGACAGCCCTCCTCCTGTGCGCTTCTCTGACAAACAAGGGACAGAACTGCGTCACTCCGAAAGAGGACCAGACCTGAAACTCCCTTCTCTCCTGCCACAGACGAAGCCTATTCACCATGGGGAGGATTGGCAAGGAGGTGGCAGGTCAGGTCATAAGCTTCATAGGCCTTGTTGGGGTTGCGGTGACCACTGGGATCCCCATGTGGAGAGTGACCTCCTTCGTTGGAGCCAACATCGTGACGGGCCAGACCATTTGGGACGGCCTGTGGATGAACTGTGTGATGCAGAGCACCGGGCAGATGCAGTGCAGGCTGAACGAGTCTGTAATGAGTCTAACCAGGGATCTGCAAGCCGCCCGAGCCCTGGTCATTATCTCCCTCATCTTCGGCTTCATCGGCTTCATGATCTCCTTCATCGGGGCCAAGTGCACCAGCTGCCTGGACAAGGAGTCCTCAAAGGCCAATGTGGTGATCATAGGCGGCTGTTTCCTCATTATTTCCGCCGTCCTAGTCCTGATCCCCGTCTGCTGGTCCGCAGCCATCACCATCGCAGACTTCCAGAACCCCTTGACCATTGGTTCACAGAGGAGGGAACTTGGAGCGTCCATCTACATCGGCTGGGCCTCTGCTGCGATTCTTCTGATCGGTGGGATCACCCTAACCACATCCTGCCCTCCTCAAAAGAAGATGTATGGATACCCAGGCTACCCACCAGCACAGATGTACCCTTACGCAGGCCCAGGGACAAACCCGGCAGCGTATGGCCCAGTGTATGCGCCTGCATCCAGCCAACCGTACACCGGCACTGGGACATACGTACCTAGCAAACCGTATGCAGTACCAACCGCATACTCTGCTAGACAATACCTCTAAAAGCTGACAGGACAGAATGAGGATAAAGACTGAGATTTCTGCCCGGATGACAAACATTTTTTATGCCCTTATGAAGTGAAATAGCATCAAAATACGCATTGTATTTCTAGAGGATGGTATGTATTCCAATGCATTGTTGGGATGTATAATGAATCCACTCAAGCAAGCCATGTGAACTTTTGGGATATTATCAATCTGTCATGAAATGTTTTCTCTTTTGGATTGATTCTGTGCTCTAAAGTAGAAATCTTCTCACTTTATGAAGTCTTGATGTCAGATGAATATTGTGTCAACATGGCTGTGTGCACTAAAAGTTGCATTGTCACTGTCCATATATTTATTTTTTTATCGTGCAGAGCGGATTTTGTAAATAGTGATGATTTGTGATGTTTGTTTTCTGTAAATGCATCTTCATTTTCAAAGATTTTCAATAAAAGATTTATTGGATATTAACCTATCTGTTTGTGGAGTCATTAACATATTGTTACTGTGTGTTATGAAATATTAGCTGTGACATTTTACTGGGCCACGGCCCTCCGGTGTGAGCCAGAGGCAGAAATTATATTAAAAAAGGCAAAAACATATACCTCTCTAAAATCTATAAAAAAATTATAACAACAACAAAACAATATATATTTAATTGTGAACACTGTCACTGCACTCTAAACTGTAAAGAGCTTATTAAAACCTCAAATACACAAAAGAAACAAAATAAATAAACCATGTGAAAATAAAGACAAAATTAAAAAAAAGAGATTCTTGTTGTGATCCAATCAACTGTTTTATTAACCAACCTGAGTGCTGTCATTCTGATTGTAAACCAAAAACTAAATCAATCACTCGATAATATGTAATATATAGTGATGATTAAACAGAGGTAATGAGTAAAACCATAAATGGAGGCTCCTTCCGTTGACTTGTAACAACCCGGTGATACTCCCTCCCACGTTGGGGCTTCTTTTAAACCTGAAACGAGTGACTGGACCTGATCTTCCGGTAACGTGCCCAATCAAAGGCTGGCCATTGGCAGACCGTCGTTTCAATTATCAATGAGGTACCTCTTTAAGAGCATAATTTTCAAAGTCGTTTCAAGCTGATGCTCATCTCATCGAAACTACTCCGTCACTTTACAGAACATGTCAAGAATCTGGTTGGGCAGGTAGGTCGTTCAGTGGATGGGTTTCAGGTCAAGAGGGAATGGCATTCTGACTCCACCTCCAAAGAAGACATCTTTATAACTGAAGGAAACGTTTGACTGCCTCTATTCAACCTGACAACTCGAGCTGAGCAGACCTGCTTCTGAAAAACCTCAACTCTTCTGCCGCTGTTCAAGTAACTCAAACAAGACCTCATCATGGTGTCAATGGGACGACAAATGCTGGGCTTTGCCCTGGGCATCATTGGCTTCCTGGGGACCATCATAGTGTGCGCCCTGCCCATGTGGAAGGTCACAGCCTTCATCGGAGCCAACATTGTGACGGCGCAGGTCATCTGGGAGGGCTTGTGGATGAACTGCGTGACGCAGAGCACGGGCCAGATGCAGTGCAAGATCTACGATTCGCTGCTGGCTCTACCCGAGGACCTCCAGGCGGCCAGGGCCCTTGTGGTCATCGCCATCATCGTCTCAGCCTTTGCGGTCATCTTGGGCGTTATCGGAGGCAAGTGCACCAACTTCGTGGACAACGAACACTCCAAAGCCAAGGTGGCCATTGCCGCTGGAATCGTCTTCATTTGCGCCGGCGTTCTCATCTTAGTCCCCGTTTGCTGGTCCGCCAACACCATCATCAGGGATTTCTACAACCCCGTCTTGACCAATGCCCAGAGGAGGGAGCTGGGGGCCGCGCTCTACATCGGCTGGGGCACAGCCGGGCTTCTCATCCTGGGTGGTGCCCTCCTCTGCAGCTCCTGCCCAAGCAAACAAAGCCCAGAGTATCCAGTCAAGTACGCCGGCGCCAGGTCCGCAGCCACCAGCCGAGAATATGTCTGAGAGGGCCGTTCTCCTGAGAAAGACTTTTTATTATCTTAGTTTTTTATGAGAGATCCTCCTTCATTGTGAATTTCAGACAGCACCACAAGTTGTGTCTCACTTTCTTTTTTTCTTAAAGCGACTGAGAGAGTGAGAACAGAATTTTTGAGAAATTCAGATTTCTTTGAGGCAAGAGAAAGTGTTTCTTGCTGAACAAGAAACCGAATACAAACGATGTGGTGTGAAGAAAAATCTCCCAGCAGCATGCTGACTGGACCGAATGAGAGCTGTTCTCTGTAAAGCTTGTATCAAACCTATTTCTTCTCTATAAATGCAAATCGAAGCTGTGCTTGGACGATGTTGATGGTCAACAAGGGCTATGATAGAAGGAAGCTTGTACAGTACCCTTGATGTATTGTGAATTTAATGTACAACATATTTTACGCATATCTTTGGTCAAATGCAATATCAAAAGACTGTTTTTATTTAATAAAACATTTACCTAACTGATATTATTTTCTCTGCCTATTTGTTTCAATTTTGAACTTATTTATAATTTTTGTGACTGATCACATTTATTCTTAGAAACTTAGTTTATGGGAAATAAAATTGTCATGGTTTAGAATTCAAAGAGGTCAATTAGAAAGTTGAATGAAGCAGGTAGGAGTGTAATAACAACTCAAACTCGTCATGCAGACGTTAAACTAGTTGAACCAGTTTTACAGGGTTGAGTGCGAGTCAAAACGTTGTCATACAATTATCTACAGTGTGTTTGTTTCCACGCGAAGTAAGAGCCACACCCATACTGCATCAGCATTTAAACAATGACAAAGTATTTCCTTCGATTTGAGTAAAGAAAAGACTAAATAAATGATTGATGAGCACATTGGCACTAAAAGTCAACAATGATGTTTGAGGAGGATAAGGCTGCCTTTAGTCTACATTTTTGTTATTGTCAACAAATCCCAAGAAAAGGCCAAAAGCAACCGTGTCCTCATTCTTTCTTACTTCCCTCCTCAGTCTCTGGCCCAAGCACAGTGGTTTCTACTGATGACGTAAATCTTAAAACATGTTTCACAAATGTACAGTAGACTTTTAATTTATAATAAGGTGAAATAATTGACGAGCCGGGCTCTGTCGTTTTTAGCAAATATTATTCAAACATGAATAAATAGTGCATTTATATGGTACTATTCTCTGCTGTGATGATTTATCCATTTGGTGCTTTAGTGAGTATTTAAAGCATGTATGTGGGATGGACTCAAAGTAAATCTACAGCTCACTAACCAAATAGTACAGAGGTTTATCAGCTTTGGATACACAAACAATACTTTTTAATAGGATAAATACATTGTTACAATAATGAAAATATAGAATATCAGAAAGGTCAGAAAGGAGCCTAACACGTTAATTTCAGGAGTTTTACACAGATTTGGGGACGACTAGCAGCGATAGGGATCACTTTCTACCGTATTGTACAATATTTGTACTCTTTTGTTTTTTATCACAGTGCATGCCATTGAAATTTTATGATACTGAAGAATAAAAATAAACCTTTACAAATTTACCTTAATTAATTACAAACATTCAACATTTTACTGTATAAAAAGAGGTATGAGTCCTTACACAAAGCCCATTAAAGCTGAAACCTACCAACCTCATAGTCATTGTTTCACTTAAATACAATCTTTTAATAAGTTAAATGGAAAACATATAACTGTCCGTCCAAATGAGACTGTCCCCCAAAAAGACACGAGTGTTTATGTTCAAGTGACAGAGCCCTCTGGTGTGTATGAGGATGTCAGGTGACTTTAACACGGGACACCGCTGTTTGTTTTTCACTCTTCGTTGGTTTCTTTAAACCATATTTACCACAGCTATGTCTGAACCATATCCAAGAGTATAAGTTAATACTGTGACCATGACGACGAAGGTCCCCGAACCTTAAAGGTGCTAAAATAAAAAATAAAGCAAAATCTATGATTGAGGGATTGCCTCCACGCGGCTCTCAACATAGTGATGGCTAAGCCGGCGGCTAGTGGCTAACGGTCAAACAACAGCAACAGTGCTGACAGAGCTAACAGTGTTAACCTGAAAACATTTCGACGTTTCGTCGACAAAAAAAGGACAGTTGGGGCGACTGTGGCTCGGTGTTAGAGCGGGGTTGTCCTTCAATCAGAGGATCGGTGGTTCGATCCCCGGCTCCGCTAGTCCATGTCGATGTCTCCTTGGGCAAGACACTTAACCCCAAGTTGCTCCCATAGCTGTGCCAACGGTGTGTGAATGTTAGTTAGTCCTGATGGGCAGGTGGCACCTTGCATGGTAGCCCCTGCCATCAGTGTGTGAACGGGTGTGAACGGGTGAATGATGACAAGTTGTGTTAGAGCACTTTGAGTGGTCGGGAGACTAGAAAAGTGCCGTTCAAGTACAGACCATTAAACATTTACAAAGTATTTGATTTGAGGATTTGTCTACAAATAAATGTCATTGTATGACAGCCAGGAAACAACTTCTGTATTTTTTATTATGTTGCACACACAGCTCATTACGAACATAATGTCAACACAGCATTACAAGGTGTTTCACTGGTTTGAACACACCCTGTTTTTTTTGTTTGTTTTTTTTAAACCTAGTTTCACATTCCTAACTTGCCATCGGAGAGAACAGCTCACTGAGCCTGTTATCCCTGATGTCAGAGTAGACAAGGGAACAAATGCATCACTGTGTAACTAAGCAGTGATGGAAAAATTGGTTTCAGTCAAATTATTTTTCTTCTTTCAATGTAGAATGCCTTTTTACGTATGTTGGGCCTGATGATAAACTCTATTTACCACTTTTTGAAAAAAGCTTTTAAGCTTAAAAATATTAATCAACCTTTCCATATTTTCCAGGAAAACTCAGATAAAGGCATGCTGTTTATAGTTTTAAAAAAACAGAGAGTGAAACTAAAATAATCCAAGTTGTTTATTAGTGCAACTAAGCAAAATTGAAAGCAACGCCTACGTGGAGGTGTTACGAAATATTTCAACAGGCAGATACACATAAATACTGTGGCTGCTAATGCAAAGCTACATGAGCAGAGGCAGACATTTACAGTCCAACATTTGGCTTCTGTGCCCAATAATATTTGAATATTTGACTTTTTGTCTCGGAATATGCATGCTATGTTTCACTCACAACCAGCGGTGATTTATTTTGACTTCATCTCAAACACTCGTCAGTGTGCATACATGTATGTGGAGGCGGGTCACTGTTTGCCTTGAGCCTTTGCAGACTTCCTTTCAGTAAAGCCTCACCTCAACGCTACTCAAACCAAACTTTGCTCTTTTTCCGCATTCAATCCGCCGACATTTACAACTGAGCGAATCTTCTGCCGCATACGTCCTTTTCCTTGTTGATAATACAATTTGCAACACGATCCTCATCTCCATCCAGAAGAATAAGTGAAGCCCCAACCTTTTATTGTTTCGCCACACGAGGAATCCTGCACGGCTGGTATTCTGTGTCCTTAATAGCTTGGCTTTCACGCCTCCCTTTCTTCATTGTAATTCTGCCTCAGCTGAACGTAAACTCCCCGATCGGCTCTGAACATTCTCTCAGAGACACACTCGGAGAGGGAAGACGATGGCTTCCATGGGTTTGCAGATGGCGGGCTGCGCCATGGGCCTGCTGGGCTGGATCGGGGTGCTCCTCGTCTGCGGCATGCCCATGTGGCGGGTCACGGCCTTCATCGGCAGCAACATAGTGACATCCCAGGTCATATGGGAGGGCATCTGGATGACCTGCGTGTCCCAGAGCACGGGCCAGTTGCAGTGTAAGGTGTACGACTCCATGCTGGCTCTGACCACCGACCTACAGGGGGCCCGGGCCCTGGTGGTGGTTGCCATAGTCACGGGCATTGTGGGGATCTTCATAGCGTTCGCCACCGGGAAGTGCACCAACTTCGTTCCAGACGAGAGGGCCAAGGCGAGGGCCTCGGTGGCAGCAGGCGTGTTGCTGATCATCAGTGGAATCCTCTGCCTTATCGCCGTGTCGTGGACCGCCAGCATTATCATAAGGGACTTCTACAACCCCACGCTGGTGAGCGCCCAGAAAAGAGAGCTGGGGGCCTCTCTGTACATCGGCTGGGGGGCCGGGGCACTGCTGGTCTTAGGAGGAGGGCTTCTGTGTGCCAGCTGTCCCACCAAGGAGGACGAGACCCCCTCGGTGAAGTACCTCCTGAACAACCCTGGAGGAAACGGCAAAAATGAATCAATCTACTCTGTCATCCCGGACAAGACGTATATCTGAGATTTCTAAAGGGACAAATGTAGTCTGTCATGATGTAAAATAAACTTGTGAGTGTAATCAGCTGCTGTGAAACATGAAGAAAAAGGACACACGCACAGTCAACCCACAATGAAGGAAATACGCACTTTATACTTATTAAGATATTAAGAGAATCATTGTTTGAAGAAGCTCTCTGTCTGAGATAGTTTTGAATATTGTTGGTAATGAACATTTATGTGGTGGCAGTTTAAATCATAGTAACTCTGTGTTTTACATCTTTGGGAAAGTGATTGGTTCACTTGGCACTTTGTACCTTTTTGATAATTATAATTCTATTTTTTTCACAATAAATTACTTTCTATTGTAAGTTTTGTTTCTCTCATGCTTCCTGTTTATGTACCTTTTAAAAAAAAAAAGCAGAGAACCTGTTTGACAGGTACTTACCAGAGAACACTATCCAGGGAACAGAGGTGGCTTATAATCAGTGGTTTATAATCCTGTTGGCCGATCTGTTTAGTGAAGTATGACCTGCTTTCAAACGTCAATGTTTGCTGCATAAAGACTAGTAAACAAATTAATGTAATACATAAATAATATAATATATAAGTGATACATAGATTAAAGCAATTAAAAGGGGGTTATCTAAAAACAAAAGTATTAAAACTATTGTTAATGTAAATTGTTCTCTTCAAAATCTCAAATATTTGTGTTTGAATTGGGTTTGAAAGATGGCTTTGATTTGAGGTGTTGTTGGGTCACATTCAGCCTGTTGTGTTTTCTCATGCGATCATGCTGCAGATCAGGGAGACGGGAGGGAGGGTCAAATTACTCAAAAGTCTCCAGAAGAAGAGCATTCCTGCTCCTTCGGTCGCTTGCCTTCATGTTTTTCTCCTCAGCGACTCTCTGATGTTGATGAGGATCAATGAGGTCTATATTGATTCTTCAAACTTTAGGAGAAGGGAAATATCGTTCACGACCTCTCAGGCGTTAACGTTACATGACAGTGGTTTGGTTCAGTCTGTCTTGGATTTGGAGGTCAGACATTAATTCCACCCTTTTATGGTGTTAGTGAAATACTTACATTACATTACATTTTCCTTTTTCTCACTTGAACAACGCACTGCTGTCATAAAAAATACACAATGCGTGATTTGACCCTTATAAGACATTTATAAGAAGTTATTCAAAAGGAAATTGACACCTACAATAAATGCACAAATTAAACGGATAAATGTTGTTTTTCTTGTTGTCAGACATTACTGTGTCTTTAGCTTTGGTCAAGAAAACAACATTTTGGCATTGATTTTTTTGTCTAAAATATATATATAAAAAAAGAGATCTGTGAAAAATCAAAGTGTGATAATTCTCCTGCAAATGAAAGGTAATTCTGCAACACCACATAAAAAAAAGTTGATTCAGCACTGAATATTCAAAAACACTTTATTGGCATATTGTAATCTCATGTCAGCAACTGTTATTTAACAGAAGATGACACTTGATATATATATTTTTTTTTCAAATTGCAAACATTCAATTTTGAGATACATCTTTTCAAATGAAAAAAACCCAGATTCTTCACCTGAACTTGTTGCCTCCAGTCATCAGCACTGCAGGACCCGATTCCTAATCATTGGGTGCATCCTAAGTCTCTTAATTACATCCTCGTTTCCCTCACTTGCGTCTTTTCCTTGCGTCTTAGTCCCTCCGACAAGGGATGCACGGAGAGACGCAAGGAAACCATGCGAGGAGAGAGGAAACGAGGAAATATGTTTTAAGAGAAATGAGACGTCCTTTCCTCTGAAGCGTCACGTGAAGCGACGTCTGTTTCTGATGACGGGGATCACTGATCACATCTGGATCAGCTGTCAGTCGCTTTAACAGCTGGAGAGACTTGTTGACAGAGTTTGTGTCTGAACACCTGATCAGTGTAACAGAATAGTTTCCTGGTCCGGACAGTTTTTAGCTCACATTCTGATAAAAATCCACTTAAAATATTGATAAAAATGATCGTATAGTGTTTTCAGTTGATTTAATGGTGTTAAACTACTACTACTACTACTACTACTACTACTACTACTACTACTACTACTAATAAAGACATAGTTATCATCACTTTCAGAGTGTATATGTTGTCTCTCTGTAGCCTGTTACCTGTTAAACAAACTGCAGTGAGTATTTATTTACAGTGTGTGGTATTTATACACAGTGTGTGGTATATATACTGTGTTCTGTGTTCTGTTTATAAGCGCATGCAGGGCCGATTTCTACCGGCGAAATGAGTTTGTCTTATTTATGAATTATTTGCGTCTGCATGTTTTCAAATTCTGATTTTGACGTCATTATTAAATAGCCCAGAATATGATTATGGTTTCTCTTGAACACTGGAATTAATTCATTAGGATCAATGTTTCAGGTTAAACTTAAATGACATAACTCATCAAACCCGACACTCAGGAACGATCAGCCTCACTTACAGAATGGAAATGATGATAAATTATGTAAGTCGAGCGTTAAAACACTTCTCGCTCCTCAGAGCAGAAATAAGAGCTTTGGGACGGCCGTCAATATGGTGGAGCAGAACAACTTCCGGTTCAAGCGAGGAGCGAGGAAACGACAATTAAGAGACTTGGGATGTACCCATTGTGCCATACTGCAACCTTGTGGCCACTTGCCCTCATGGCTAATCATCAGCCATCTTTATCCAATGACCTAGGGTTCAGAAAACAACCTGAGATTTACGTAAAAGTATCTCTGCGGTTGCTGTTATCATCACATCTGATAATAATGAACCCAGTTTTCCTGCACAAAGACCCTTTGTATCTGCAGCTTGTCTCATCATACCTCATATTTCTTTAGTTTACATAATTCCTGTGGGTTGAAATGAAAAGCCATACATGAACGTGCTTCTGCTCCTCCCCAGGCTGTGAGAGGGCCCCCCCCCCCACCGCTGTCCCATGGCTGTGCAGGAGCTGGGCATCAGCCTGTCCATGATCGGCGTCGCCGGGACCATCCTGATCTGCGCCCTGCCCATGTGGAAGGTGACGGCGTTCATCGGCACCCACCTGGTGGTCATGCAGGTGTTCTGGGAGGGCCTGTGGATGACCTGCGTCAGCGAGTACACCGGCCAGATGCAGTGCAAGCTCTACGACGCCCTGCTGGACCTGTCGCCCGACCTGCAGGCGGCCCGCGGCCTCATCTGCATCGGCCTGGTGCTGGGGTGCCTGGGCTTCCTCGTCTTCCTCCTGGGGGCGCGCTGCACCAACTGCCTGGGCCACCCGAGGCTCAAGGCACGGCTGGTGCTGGGCTCCGGGGCCGTCTTCTGCCTGGCGGCCCTCACCATCGTGGTCGCCGTCTCCTGGACGGCCAACTCCGTCATCAGGGACTTCCACAACCCGCTCGTCCCCGAGGTGCTCAAGAGGGAGCTCGGGGCGGCCATATACATTGGCTTCGTCGTGTCCGGGTTGCTGTTCTGCGGGGGGGCCATCCTGTGCACCAGCTGCCCGCCACAGAGGGCCGGGTTCCCCTCCGGCGGGTACACACTGGCCAGGACACCCACGCGCAGCAGCTACGCCATCAAGAACTACGTGTGAGGGCCGAGAGCATCGACCAAGTCACCACTGAAGGATAAATGTATTGAACCGTGTGATATGATGCAATTGGCCGTATGTAGATATTGAAAAACAAAGCGTGTTTAAACATGTGAAAGGACTCTAAAGGTATGCTTTGCAAGTCTTTCTAATATCTTGTCCTTTTTGAGACGCGTGGATTTGACCATTAGCAAAACCAGGCTGACCTTCCTTCAGGCCCAGAGCAGTAGATGCTGATAGTAGCTCTGCTGTCTCTCTTCATGGAATCCTGCATCAAGGGACATGAGGGGAGACGGAGACTAATGTCTAAATATCACAACATACACACACACACACACACACACACGGAGGCTTGCAGAAGCAACGACATCATGACCTCTGCCTGCTTCTGTACAGGTGTATAAGCCTGGTAAGGAAACGACCATATTTGTTATTTCCCAATTTCTGTACATCCAGCACAGGTTAAATCCCCTTTAAAGAGCAAAAACCTTCTGAATGGAAGGTGTCGATGCATCTTGACCACATTCTTGTATTTTTGTTTTGTTTTACTTGTATTGCTGTGTGTGGCTTCTCCTCTCGTATTCAAGCTTCAATAAACCTTCAGCTTAAGACACCGAGAGTCTCCCGCTGCTTCTTCAGTCTCCAGCTCATCTGCTCACACGATTTCCGTCACACGCGGTGTCAATTTGCAGACTTTTGCCATTTATTGTCGTAAGACACGATTATCTGACATCTTTTGTAATAGCTGCAGTCCGTGAGAAATGAATCATGACGTGGATTTCCCTGGTCGTATCA